>ML664170.1:5252592-5465023 GCA_007570785.1 Antilocapra americana | reverse complement strand
ATATTAAAAATATAATTGCACTAGAGTAGATTAAAAGCTGTCCACCTCAGGTGGAGGGCTTCCCTGGTGACTCAGTGGTTAAAAATCTGCCTGTGAATGTAGGAGACGCAGCTTAGAAATCTGGTTGAGTAAATCCCCTGAAGAAGGAAATGGCAACCCACTCCAGTATTTTTGCTTGGGAAATCCTGTAGACAGAGGAGACTAGCAGGCTACAGTCTCCATGGGATCACAAAAGTGTCAGACATAACTTAGTGACTAAACAATAAACAACCTTAGGTGGCTGCTGTTTAAGGGTTAAGGCAGAAAAGAGTTAGAGAATTAAGACTCTATTTTAAGGAAAGCTTCATTTCACCAAATATAAAAGGTGAATAGAAATTATCAAGTACAAGGGAAGTGAAGAACTGGGGAGTGATACCAACAAAATGTGTAGAAGCCAGGAGAGAGCAGGTGAATTCCTAAAACTAAACTGTACTAAGGACAAGCCATAAAGTGATGGGTGAGGAAATGGTGGAAGGTGAGACTAGAGAAGAATTAAAGCACTGGGTCTGGTTTGTCTGACATGGTGGCCCCAACCACATGTAGCTACTTAAATGTAAACTAACTGAAATATTTTGTTCCTCAGTCACACTTAAGAAGCACTCAACATGTGCCTAGTAGCCACCATATTGAACAGAGCAGAAATATGATAAGAAGTTTTACCGGGTAATATTAGACTGGATCTTGTATTAAGGTTTTCTCAAGGAGCAACTATCTGTAATGGCTGACAGGTTTGGGGGTTTTTATTTTATTGTAACAAATTCAATAAAGACTTTTTACTTTACAAGACAGGTTTTAAGTAGTATAGTTTCTTTTAAAATTACCTATTTAAAGAGAAAGATATGACATTTTATTTTCTTTAATGTGCACTAGTGATGTTGTTCTGCCTTTGCTTCATGGAGCAATTTTTTTAAAGATTGATGTAGTAAGAAAAGCACTGGACTATGTTTCAAACTAAACATTAACCTTGTGATTCTAGGGAATCACCTGGCTTCATAGCTTCTCTGTTTTCTTTTCCATTTCCATACAGAGAAATGAATATCATATAATTTTTCTTATAAGTTGAATCTAAAAAATAGGGTATGAATGAGCTTATTTATAAAACAGAAATAGAGTCACAGATGTAGAAAAGAAACTTATGGTTACCAAGGGGAAGTGAGGGGATGCAGAAGGGATGAAGTGGGAGATTAGGACTTACATATTCACATTACTGGGCTTCCCTGGTGGCTCAATGGTAAAGAATCCGCCTATAATGCAGGAGTTGCAGTAGATGCCGGATTGATCTCTGGGCCAGGACGATCCCCTGGATGCAACCCACTCCAGTATTCTTGCCTGAAGAATCCCACAGACAGAGGAACTTGGCAGGCTACTGTCCATATGATCACGAAGAGTCAGACATGAGTAAGTAACTTAGCAAGTACATGGCATACACACTACTATATATAGAATAGATAACTAATAAGAACCTACTGTATAGCAGAGGGAACTCTACTCAGTACTCTGTAATAATCTACATGGGAATAGAATCTGAAAAAGAATGGATATATTTATCAGGTCAGTTCAGTCATTCAGTTGTGTCCAACACTTTGTGACCCCATGAACTGCAGCGCACCAGGCTTCCCTGTCCATCACCAACTCCCAGAGCACACTCAAACTCATGTCCATCAAGTCGGTGATGCCCTCAAACCAACTCATCTTCTGTCATCCCATTCTCCTCCTGCCTTCGATCTTTCCCAGCATCAGGTTTTATTTTTCAATAAGTCAGTTATTCACATTAGGCAGCCAAAGTATTAGAGTTTCGGCTTCAGCATCTGTCCTTCCAATGAATACCCAGGACTGATCTCCTTTAGGATGGATTGGTTGGATCTCCTTGCAATCCAAGGGACTCTCAAGAGTCTTCTCCAACACCACAGCTCAAAAGCATCAATTCTTCAGCACTCAGATTTCTTTATGATCCAACACTCCCATCCATTCATGACTACTATAAAAACCAAGCTTTGACTAGATGGACCTTTGTTGGCAAAGTAATGTCTTTACTTTTTAATATACTGTCTAGTTGGTCATAATTTTTCTTCCAAGGAGCAAATGTCTTTTAATTTCATGGCTGCAGTCACCATGTGCAGTGATTTTGGAGTCCCAAAAATAGTTTCTCACTGTTCTCATTGTTTCCCCATCTAGTTACCATGAGGTCATGGGACCAGATGCCATGATCTTAGTTTTCTGAATGCTGAACTTTAAACCAACCTTTTCAGTCTCCTCTTTCACTTTCATCAAGAGGATCTTTAGTTCCTCCTCACTTTCTGCCATAAGGGTGGTGTCATCTGCATATATGAGGTTATCAATATTTCTCCTGGCAATCTTGATTCCAGCTTGTGCTTCATCCAGGAAAGAGCTTCTCATGATGTACTCTGCATATAAGTTAAATAAGCAGGGTGACAATATACAGCCTTGACATACTCCGTTCCCAATTTGCAACCAATCCATTGTTCCATGTCTGGTTCTAACTGTTGCTTCTTGACCTGCATACAGATTTATCAGGAATCAGTTAAGAAGGTCTGGTATTCCCATCTCTTGAAGAATTTTCCACAGTTTGTTTTTATCTACACAGTCAAAGGCTTATATGTATACATAGAAGGATATATATATATAATATCATATATCATATAGTCAAAGGATGTATGTATACATATACATATAACTGATTCACTTTGTTATACACATGAAATTAACATAACATTGTAATTCAACTCTACAGCAATAAAGATTAATAGTAAATAAAGGCATTAAATTACCATGCCCTCTTGTTCTTACCTTCAGGTAATAATTTAAAATAAATTCTTAAAATGAATTTTTAAATAGGTTAGAACAATTTTTCAACACAGCCTCAACTGAGCCCTAAGGTGTAATGGGGGTGTGTCAGGAGCAGCAGACTGGCATGTGATAATGATGGTGGGATAATCTTCACCCTCTGCCTTCTCCACTCATCTCCACACTTCAGTTAAAGAAGTTTGGGTTATTACATTGAGATTTCTATTATTGCTGTATTAAAAACTGTTCTCACTAAAACCAATGAACCTAGTTCTCTCCAAAATCTTTTCTGAGATACTCTGGTTGAAGAAAACCTGGATTTCAGCTCTAATATTCCCCTGCAGTCAAATTATGGATAAACTCGAGTGCATGCTTTCTATCTGGTACATTTATTTGTCAAATCTCAGGAAGCCATATTAGCCATATAATCTCAGACTGAGGGTCACATCATATTCTCATTCTATTACCATCTGCATAAGATGCAACTAGTAAGTAGGTTGAGGGTTAGATCTAAGGGTTAGATCAAATCCTGAGTGTTGGAAGAATTAACAACCATATCTAAAACTTGTATATCTATATCTAAAACCTGTAACTATATATTTATATTCATCTGACACTAGGAGATTCAAAATACTTCAGTGACTTTACCAACTTCAAATCAAAATAGTATAGTTACTAGATAGTAAGATCCCAAATAGAAGCTTTATTTAGGTAAATCTAGTTAAGTAGTATTATGGTGAACATCAGCAGAACCAGAGGTAATACTTATTTTCTAATATGCTAATCAGAAAATGGGTATGAAAATACTATTAAAATAAACATGAATATAAATTAGATAGATTTTATATCAATTTCCAACGAACTAAAACATATACTCAATCAGGATTATAACTGAAGCAATATATGGAAATAATTGTGTTATCCAGGTTTTGTTTACCATATGACATGGCAGTTTTACAGTTTATAAATCATCACCTATACATCATTCTAAGAAAATGCCTTTGATTATCTCATGCCACTGGAGGACTTTGGCTCCAGGTTTTAATCAGTGCCAGCAAGAGTTAAGAAAACTGATTTATTGGCTCATTTTCTGCTGCAACTGTTCACATTTGTATAATGTTTAAACTCCTCTAATCTCTGTGAAGCTTCTTTAGTTCAGACTTCCTCCAGAAAATATTATCTGTTGAGGACTAATAACCTTTAACATAAAAGCCAATTTTTCCTGGATCTTGTAATCCCCTCAAAAGTTGGCAGATTGTTTGTTCAGAACTTTGAGAAAGTTCTTCATCATTTTTATTCATTCTTCACACTGTTTATACGCCACAGAGGCTCCTCTGTTGGAGCCAGGCCTACACAACTTCCTATGAACTTCTCCAAATCCTAGCTGTGCCCCCAAGGCTTGACTGATGATAGGTGTTGAGAATCTGATTCATATTTATAGTAAGAGAAGCCTTTACTTACTGAGCCAAACTGCTGACTGAGATTGGACAGACTCACTTGCTCAGTGTAGCACTGAGGCTGTTTTTTCAATCTTGGTATTTGATCTCAAAGAAACTCATAGGAAAGAGATTTGAAATGTAAGCTTTGAAGTGTAAGGTTTTTTTTTTTTTCAGATTTGTAGCTTGTTACAGTAAAGGATTGTAAAGAAATGGATACCAAGAAATGTATGGGAGAGATCTATCTGGGATATTAACAAAAATCAAAGATCAGGATAATTAAGGACCCCTATAATTGAATAGTAACTTTCATATACTAGGAAGTAGCAGGTACAAAATGAAAAAAAATCACTATAAAATAGGCTGATGAAATACTATGGAAACTTAATATTTTAAAATCAGCATATTAACACATTGAAATAAAATCAATAACTCCATTTAATAGTGGTGCTGTTATAATAATAGTAGTTCTAGTCATGCAACAAATATTTATTGAATATAGCCTGCTTCTCTGGTGGCTCAGCTGGTAAAGAACCCACCACCAGTGTAGGAGGCTCAAGAGACTCCGGTTCGCTCTCTGGCTGGGGAGGAGCCCTTGGAGAAGGAAATGGAAACATACTTCAGTGTTCTTTCCCAGAAAATTCCATGGACAGAGGAGCCTGGAGGGCTACTGTCCATTGGGTCACAAAGGATTGGACACAACTGAATGTACATACACACACCCAATGGGAAAAGAATTTTTAAAAGAAATGAGAAAGAGGATGAGCAGAGTGAAGGTTTAGGATTTTGTTTTGTTCTGTTTTTCAGTTTTAGATAGGATGGTCAGGGAGTTTGTCTGCCCAAGGATGACATATGAAGAAAGAGACAAAGGAGATGCGGGAGCAAACTAAGGGCAGAGTGCTCCAAACAGAAGGAATGACAAATTCCAGGTGCCTGAGAAAGAAGTGGAAGTGGAGTAGAAGAGAATTAACAAGGGACTAAACCAAAAAAGGGGGGGGGCATTTAGGCGACTGTAAGGGCTTTGCTTTTACTCTGCTGATAATAGGAAGTCATTTAAGGATTCAGAGCCAAAAATAGCATCATCTGAATTTCTGTTTAACAGGATCACTCTGCATTGGGTACAGACTAGAGGGAACAGAGAGACACAATAGACAGACTAGTTAGGAAGATACGTAAGCATCCATGAGAAAAACCATGGTGGGTGACTGTACCAAGAAATGTTTATACAGCTTAGTTTAACTACAGTCCAATAAAGATATATACTATTGTCTACCTTTTTTGTTAAGTATATCGAGGCTAAGAAAATTGAAATCAACAAACGTGCTTAGTATATTGTACAATCAGAATTTGAAGCCAGTTTTATTCTGTTTCCAGAGTCTACAGGATTTTTCACTACAATTTACTGCCTAACATCAGAATAACAATGTGTGTTTTGCTCCCACCTCAACTGTGTCTTAAAAGTTCGTCATTTGCTCTAGAGTAGCCTTTCCCAAGGTTTAATAAGGCTTGAAAATATATTAGGATGATATTTCTAGTTATTTCATATTTATTTTTGTTGCTATAGTGAGCTAAATATTTTTCTATCATATTTTGTCTTATTTACATGGGGTCAGTAGCTCAGTTGGTAAAGAATATGCCTGCAATGCAGGAGACCTGAATTCAATCCCTGGGTCAGAAAGATCCCCTGGAGAAGGAAATGGCAACTCACTCCACTATTCTTGCCTGGAAAATTCTATGTATAGAGGAGCCTGGCATGCTATAGTCCATGGGGTCGCAAGAGTCAGAGACAACTTAAGCAACTAAACTACCAACAGTACTTTTTCTATATTGTTGCTATAACTCTGCTACTTATTAGGTGTCCCAGTTCCCATAAAATATTTTTGTTAAATATTTTGTGTTAAATAAGCAGATGCAACAACAATGACAGGATGATAATGTCATGTCTTTCTTTTTACCACTTGTCATCTTTATTTATTTCTTGCTTGTACACTGGTAAGTCAGTGACAATAGCATCCTCATCTCATTGCTCACTTTAAATAGTATATTTGTAATAGTTCACTATTAAGTATGATGTTTGTTGAAGGTTTTTGGTGTATACTCTTTAGCAAATCAAGGTAACCCTGTTCAATACTTGCTAAGCAATTCTGAATGTGTTTTGAATGCTGTCAAATGCTTTTTTGGCATCAAAGTCTCAAAGTTTATTTTTTCACTTTTTACTTAATGCGGCTGATGAAATTTCAGTTCAGTTCACTTCAGTCACTCAGCCGTGTCCAACACTTTGAGACCCCAAGAATCGCAGCACGCCAGGCCTGTCCATCACCAACTCCCAGAGTCTACCCAAACCCATGTCCATGGAGTCAGTGATGCCATCCAGCCATCATCCTCTGTCGTCCCATTCTCCTCCTACCCCCAATCCTTCCTAGCATTAGGGCCTTTTCCAATGAGTCAACTCTTCGCATGAGGTGGCCAGTGTATTGGAGTTTCAGTTTCAACATCTGTCCTTCCAGTGAACACCCAGGACTGATCTCCCTTAGGATGGACTCGTTGGATCTTCTTGCAGTACAAGTGACTCTCAAGAGTCTTCTCCAACACCATAGTTCAAAAGCATCAATTCTTCAGCGCTCAGCTTTCTTCACTGTCCAACTCTCACATCCATGCATGACTACTGGAAAAACCATAGCCTTGACTAGGTGTACCTTTGTTGGCAAAATAATGTCTCTGTTTTTCAATATGCTGTCTAGATTGGTCATAACCTTCCTTCCAAGTGGTAAGTGACTTTTGATTTCATGGCTGCAGTCACTATCTGCAATGATTTTGGAGCCCAGAAATATAAAGTTTGACACTGTTTCCACTGTTTCCCTATCTATTTACCATTAAGTAATAGAACCAGGTGCCATAATCTTAGTTTTCTGAATGTTGAGCTTTAAGCCAACTTTTTCACTCTCCTCTTTCACTTTCATCAAGAGGCTTTTTAGTTCCTCTTCAATTTTGGCCATAAGCGTGGTGTCATCTGCATATCTGAGGTTATTGATATTTCTCCCAGCAGTCTTGATTCCAGCTTGTGCTTCTTCCAGTCCAGTGTTTCTCATGATGAAATTTATATAATTCCAAATATTTAGCCAACTTTGTGTTTCTCATTTTATATATTTATTTACTATTTCTGAATTTTCTTTGGATTGCTTTGTTTAGAGTTTTATACCTACCATAATTCACACAATTAATCTTCTTAATATTGAACATTAGATTTCCTTTGTGCTAATATTTTCTGAGTTTGTTGTTGAGAATACACTACTTTACAGAAGTAAGTTGAGGAGATTTCTGTATTTTTCTATGTCTTGCATCAGTTTAAATAACTTAGGAATCATTAGTTTTGATTTTTAATAAAAGGCAGTATAAAACCATTAGAACTTAATATCTTTTAGGAGTGAATATCTGACTACTTCTTGGTGTTTTCTATGATTGTAGATCTGTTGGATCTTTCACCTCTTCTTGAGTTGATATGGATATTAAAATGTGGGGATGACAGGAGTGGTTTTGCAGGGGGTGGGGAGAGTGTTCGAGTAAACTCTAATTGATAGTTTCAAGACACGAAAGAGAAATGACTCAGAGTGGCCAAAACAATTGTTGGTAGATGGCTGGATTTAATGGTATAAGCTTCATTAAACTAAACAAAACCGGAGAGAGAAGAGGAGAAATAATTGTCCAGATGTCACCTGAGGAAGGAAGAAGCATCTAAAGCATATTGGGCTCAGTGAAGAAGTTGGTGGAAGATGAAGTTTTCTCCACTTAATAGGATATCAGCAGAAGCAATATTCTCACTAGAAATAGCTATTTTAGTTCCACAACATTCAGAAAAGAAGGTGATAATCCTGAAGGTGATTGGTGATGGGGGCACATGTGTTCCAGAACATGCTCTAGAAGTGTCTGTGGGTCCAGAGAGGTGAAGGACTGGATGAATTCAGAGACTGCATGCAAGACTGAAAGTCTGTGTATTGAAAGATGCCCTGGGAGCTGAGTTTCTGGTGACATTGATGGGATATTGGCATTTTATGGAGAGCTGGGAAATGTTTTGCAGGAACCTGCAGAATTCTGCATCAGTCTCTGGTTCAGTACCCCAGTCCCTGTGTGGAGACTGTGAAAGGAGGAATAGCAACAGTACACATAGATCGAGGGTCCTGGGCAACCTCACCAAAAGCATTTCTGGCTGTCTTAAATCTCTGTGATCATGACTTTCTACAAACTCAATGCATCCGCCACTGAAGAGTTCTGGTTTCTGGACTATGACTCCAGTTATAATGACCTTTTGACCCTTCTCTCTATAGCTATCACCATAATCTCAAATCAAGCACTCTACTCTTAGCTGTCATTTTCTATCTGCCCTGTTTACTCCATCTAGTGCTCAGATGCCAACAAAAATTCTAAGTTTTTCAGACTGTCAATTCATTGTCTGACACTCCAAAGTGCCTTCAATTCTATCCTTACTTGACCGAAATTTCCTGCTCTAACATAATAATCAATTTCTCAGACACATCCTCTTCTGTTTTGCCATGTTTCCCTTCATCTGCCCTATTCATCTGGTAGAAACACAACTCATGTTAAATTCCTCTCTTACTCTTCACTTGTATAGCTGTAGAGAAACACATAATCAGACTGGATTTACTCATTTTAAGTTCATGACCAATGACCTTCAATGGAGCCAGAAACTCCTCCTTCATTTCTGGAGTCAATTCATTTTCTCTCTTTAAGAGATGAATATTTCAAACGTTTCCGACTCTCCTCAAGTTACATAACATACTCCCCCCTCCTTTGCAAAGATGGTTAACTCATTTTGCTTGTAAATTGAGGAAATTAAATATAACCACTTAAAAAGAATTTCCAACAGCCCTTCAACCTACATTCCTCCTTACCTGTACAATATGACCAACCTCCTACCTAAGAAGGTAGCTATTCTAGATTCTGCCTAAATCAGCTCCTCCAATTGAAATACTCAATGATATGCCATCCCTAGATATATCTGACAACTTTATTAATAAGTAAAATTAATTTGTGGTTGCCTTTTTTTAATACACACTGTCTTTTCAGTTATTTTTGCAATGTAATTATTGTAATTTACAGTTTGACCAGACACTTGCATGTACGAATTCATTTAATTCATTTCTCCATCATTAGAGAGAAGCAGGATGATCAAGGTAACCATGAAGATCAGTCAGTTCAGTCACTCAGCCATGTGCTACTCTTTGAGACCCAATGAACTGCAGTACGCCAGGCTTCCCTGTCCATCACCAACTCCCTGAGCTTACTCAAACTCATGTCCATCAAATCAGTGATGCCATCCAACCATTTCACCCTCTGTCATCCTCTTCTTTTCCCACCTTCAATCTTTCCCAACATCAGGGTCATTTCCAGTGAATCAGTTCTTCGCATCAGGTGGCCAAGTATTGGAGCTCAGTATCAATCCTTCCAATAAATATTCAGGACTGATTTCCTTTAGGATAGGACTGGTTGGATCTCCTTACAACACAAGGGAATCTCAAGAGTCTTCTCCAATACCACAGTTCAAAAGCATCAATTCTTCGGTGCTCAGCTTTCTTTATAGTTTAACTCTCACATCCATATTTGACTACTATAAAAACCATAGCCTTGACTAGACAGACCTTTGTTGGCAAAGTAATGTCTTTACTTTTTAATATACTGTCTAAGTTGGTCATAACTTTTCTTCCAAGAAGCAAATTTCTTTTAACTTCATGGCTGAAGTCACCATGTGCAGTGATTTTGGAGCCCAAAAAATAGTCTCTCATTGTTTCTATTGTTTCCCCATATATTTACCATGAGGTCATGGGACCAGATGCCATGATCTTAGTTTTCTGAATGGTGAATTATAAGCCAACTTTTTCAGTCTCCTCTTTCACTTTCATCAAGAGACTCTTTAGTTCTTCCACACTTTCTGCCATAAAGGTAGTGTCATGTGCATATCTGAAGTTATTAATATTTCTCCCAGTAGTCTTGACTCCAGCTTGTGCTAAATCCAGCCCAGCATTCTGCATGATGTACTCTCAATATAAATTAAATAAGCAGGGTGACAATATACAGCCTTGATGTACTTCTTTTCTGATTTGGAACCAGTCTGTTGTTCCATGTCCAGTTCTAACTGTTGCTTCTTGGCCTACATACAGATTTCTCAGGAGACAGGTAAGGTGGTCTGGTATTCCCATCTCTTGAAGAATTTTCCACAGTTTGTTGTGATCCACACAGTTAAAGAGATGAAGTAGATATTAGTCAATCAATGTTCAATAAAGACATTGCATCTAGTGTTTCAACTGGAGGAGATGATTTTGGCAGAACCCAGAGTAGTCAATAAAGCAAAAGTTAATGTGTTTCTGGAACTCTCTTGCTTTTTCAATGATCCAGTGGATATTGGCAATTTGATCTCTTGTTCCTCTGCCTTTTCTAAATCCACCCTGAACATCTAGAAGTTCATGATTCACGTACTATTGAAGCCTGACTTGGAGAATTTTGAGCATTATTTTGCTAGTGTGTGAGATGAGTGCAATTGTGCAGTAGTCTGAACATTCTTTGGCATTGCCTTTCTTTGGAATTGGAATGAAAATTGACCTTTTCCAGTCTTGTGGCCACTGCTGAGTTTTCCAAATTTGCTGGCATAGTGAATGCAGCACTTTCACAGCATCATGTTTTAGGATTTGAAATAGCTTAACTGGAATTCCATCACCTCCACTACCTTTGTTTGTAGGGATGCTTTCTAAGGCCCACTTGACTTCACATTCTGGCTCTAGGTGAGTGATCACACCATCGTGGCTATCTAGGTCATGAAGATCTTTTTTGTATAGTTCTGTGTATTCTTGCCACCTCTTTTTGAAGAAAGTAGGGAAAACCACTAGACCATTCAAGTATGACCTAAGTCAAATCCCTTATGATTATACAGTGGAAATCACAAATAGATTCAAGGGATTAGATCTGATAGACTGAGTGCCTGAAGAACTATGGACAAAGGTTCACAACATTGTACAAGAGGCAATGATCAAGACCATCCCCAAGAAAAAAAAAATGCAAAAAGGCAAACTGGTTGTCTGAGGAAGCCTTACAAATAGCTGTGAAAAGAAGAGAAGTGAAAGGCAAAGAAGAAAAGAAAAGATATACCCACTTGAATACAGAGTTCCAAAGAATAGCAAGGAGAGATAAGAAAGGCTTCCTCAGTGATCAATGCAAAGAAATAGAGGAAAACTATAGAATGAGAAAGCCTGGAGATCTATCCATGAGATAAGATGGGCACAATAAAGGATAGAAACCTTGAAGATAGAAAAGAAGAAATCCTTCAAAATCCTAATAATGTCAAACTGAATATAACAGACTGACTATTTCAGTTAGTTTATTTTGTTTTTATGAGCAAAAATTAAGTAATTATCCCAGTATATTAACTTGCAAATATATAAAAGGCTCTTTCTAATTGATATGAAAAAGTTTAATTTTTCAATTTAGGTATTCGTAAAGAATTCCTGTGAGCAGTGCTTTTTCTTTTAGAGGTGTTACTATACTTTGATACTTAGGTAAGACTGTCCATTATCTTTCAGGAGAAAAATCTTATTCTCTTCTTTCACTAAAATTATTACCATTACTTGCATGACAACTTGTTAACTCAATGCATTTCAGATTTCATTAGGCTTTTGGTATATGAATATAGCCTTGACATATTTTGGTATTTCAAAATTTCATCTCTGTGGATCAAAAATGTGATAACTGAATTACTTAGCAAATTGATATTGCTATAGACCAGGCTGCTGTCTTCTTAAACTGATAACTGTCTGTTTGAATCATAGATGCCTGTGCTTCTGTATGTCTTACTATGTTGGATGGGTATGTCAAAATATACAAGAATGTTACTGTTCTGATGTATTTTTGTAGGTAATCTTATCTCCAATTATTTATTATATGATTTTTTCATTTAAAGAGTGATGGCACCATCTCTTTAAAAAACAGATCTATTTAATACATTGGGAATGCCATTGGCCATGTTGTCTTATGAAACAGACCTCTTAGAATGAAATATTTTATGATTTTTGCTGAAGTAATTATAGAAAATTATCATAGCTAGCTCACATTTGAATAGTTTTAGCCCTCCAAATTGCGAACTAACTAAAATGTTCTAGTTAATTTTAATCTTGCTCACAGACGGAAAACCTATTTTCTCAGTACATCAGAGTCAAAGTTTCTGGAGAAAAGATGCTTATCTAACTCTAGTCACTTATTTTATTTTATTTTTTTCTGAATAATTTGACAGGGTTGACTTAATCCAACTGAATTAACTCAGAGAAACTTAATTCTTTCAGTTCAACCAAAATGGAATTGCATTTGTGTGGAAGAATCAGTATAGTTTTCTTTTACTTAATTTAGTTTTGGTTTTTGTCCTTTTAGAATTATATTAAAAAACATTATGTTCATTCTTCTCATAATGAGCATGTTAGTAAAAATTAACACTGTATAAGCAAAAAGAACAAAAAAGACTTTTAGCTCCATGTGGAAGTATTCCTGCCATGGAAAACTATTTTTTATCATTCGTTCTTTTTTTTTTCTATTTCCCATACATCATCATCATTTTGATGTTTCTTCTCTTTTGTCTGTTCTCTTCTTGAAGTATTTTAATGAGCAATTAAATTTTCTAAACATAAAAATAAATTCACTAAGCAAATCTCTCAAGTAACATAAATATGTGTTATTGGTAGTATGAAAAATATCCAGTTTATATTTTTCCATAATCAAAATGCACTGTACTCACATCATTATAGTGAAAGTGAAAGTTGCTCAGCCATGTCCAACTTTTTGTGACCCCATAGACTATACAGTCCATAGAATTCTCTAGGCCAGAATACTGGAGTGGGTAGCCCTTCCCTTCTCCAGGGGATTTTCCCAATCCAGGGATCAAACCCAGGTGCCCTGCATTGCAGACAGATTCTTGACCAGCTGAGCCAAAAGGGAAACCCAAGAATACTGGAGTGGGTAGCCTATCCCTTCTCCAACATCTTTCTGACTCAGGAATCAAACCAGTGTCTCCTACGTTGCAGGCAGATTCTTAACCAACTGACCAATGAGGGAAGCCTAACATCATTATAAATATTCAGATAATTTGAAATTTTTGATATTTCAGAGTGTACAGAAGTGTATGTTTGGTGCCAAAAGCATTTACAGTTATTTATTGCATTTACAGTTATTCAAATTAAGTTACAATGTTTTCCTTATTCATTAACCTTTATAGAGCATATATGTTTTATGGCAGTGTGCTATGTAATTTCTTTAGTGATTATAAGATATATCTAATTAGGACCAACTATATGTGTATATGGCCTTTGCTTATGGCTCAGATGGTAAAGAATCTGCTGCAGTGCAGGAGACCCAGGTTTAATCCCTGGGTCAGGAAGATCTACTGGAGAAGGGCAGGCTACCCACTCCAATATTCTTGGCTGGAGAATTCCATGGACAGAGGAGAGGGCAGATTGCAATCAATGGGATCACAGAGTCGGACACGACTGAGTGACTAACACTTTCACTTCTTTTTTTCCCATATGTTTATATATAATGATAATGTTTAAAAAAAAAAAAAACTTTGAGAAAGTAGGAATCTTCAGGAAAGGAAAAATCACTTTCCTTTGGGTTCTTAAAAGCTCAAGTTCTTGGGAGTCTGCAATATTAAGCTTAGAATAGCTATAATAGCTTCAGAAGATAGTTAATATCACAGAGCACTTGAGACTAGGTTTTACATTCCTGTTCAAGAAGAGTTTTCATTTATTCAAGTTTGGTTGTTTTATGTGTATTTTATTTCCTGATTTGGAATAAGATGTTATTAAGTAACTACATTTGGGTAGCTCAAATTCCTCCCAGGCATAGGCATTTCTCACTTTGGCAAAATTGCACTTCTAGCTAGCTTGACATATTGCATTTGGGAACAAAAAGAATCTTTCCTTTTCCTCCTGGGACATCTTGCTTTGCCTTCTAATCCATCATAACCATACAGGGAGGCCTCACCTCTGGTTGGAATCCTGTACTTGACCCACCCCCAGGAGGTCAGTGTTTTAACTGCAATGTCGCTGCCAATTTAGTATATTTAACGAACGGACTGTTGCCTCTATCTCTAGAAGACAGGTCCATTCCTAACCTTTCACCCACTTCGAACCTATTAGTCTCTACTGTAAACATTATTTATGCTGTCAATTTCTGAGAGTAAAACATCAATATTTATTCTTTGAGAATTCTGTTATATCACTTAATATTGTCTATCTTTAAATGTAAAAAAAAATAAACTACTGTATTTAACAACAAAACTGAACAAAGTGATCTTTCCAATGAAAATAGTAAAAGCAGTTTCAACCTTAAACTTTTCTAGGACTTGAACCCAATGATTTTGATGATAAATATTTGAGAATAAATCAGGAAGTTTTAAAAAACTTTTAGGGAAATTCTGGATATGTCTAAAATATTTCTTAAGCTTTAAATTTTGAAATATGCAGATGTCAGATCCTGATCTCTTTCTGTAAGTCACTATATTATTGATGAGTGAGGCAGGAGTGCTAAACTACCCATAAGTCTCAGTCCACAGTGTGGATGGCTGTCACTACGATATGTGAAAATTAAGCATTCTACCCCTAGAGTCCTTTCAGGTCTTTTAGTTATAGATGGATCTAAAAACATGATGGACAAAGTGTCCAAAATCCAAGAACCTAGTTTGAATATTGTACATGAATCATATGCAAGGCAATTTTCATTTTCACTTCATATTTATGATGGATCTATCAGTAGTTGGAATAGGATTGAAATTTAGATACACATTACAAATGCTAATTTTATTCTTGTGTAACTGCATAACAACATCAGGAAACAGCTGCCTTCACAAAAAATGCTGGCTTTAACTTACACTAAAGAGAGTTTCAGCAATTTTGCAAAACTTTGGAACATCCCAGTGCATTTTTGGATGATTTGCATGAGGCCTGGAAAATTTAGCCATGAAAATGTCTAAGGCACAGGAGGCTCATCTTCTCAAAAGAGCAAAACAGAGGGTATGATACTGACATCAATACTAAGCACATAGAAAAAGCATGCCCTGCTACAGTTGCAGATGTCCATATGAAGTGCAGACACAGTAAGCCAACCTACATCACTTAATGCTGAAAAGAATCACAGTACTAGTTAAAGAGTCCTGAAGATCAAATGGACACTGTCGATGTGTAGATTTCCCTTTGTGAAGGCATGTCCTAGTGACCTGATTAAAATAATTGTTTAAGGACAAAGTAGCCTCCATTTTTTTCAAGAGTTGGCTTTGAAAAATAGAATTTATATGTTGTTAAATAAATTAATAGGTATTAACATGGAAGCTCTCTCTTCAGTTGGATGCCCAATGGAGGAATCCAGTCTTGACAATGCATTTGTGAGTTCAGTCATGACTGACTCTTTGCATTCCCTTGTACTGGGGGCTGTCAGCTTCTGTCTATGGAATTTTCCAGGCAGGAATACTGGAGTGGGTTGCCTTTTCCTCCTCCAAGGGATCTTCCCAACCCAGGGATCGAACCCACATCTACTGCATCTCCTGCATTGGCAGGCAGATTCTTTTACTGCTGAGTCATCTGGGAAGCCCAATATTGACAACATGTTGTCGTATCTACAGTTAATTGAATGACTGATGATGCTAAACCACAAGAAAGTTGCTTGTAACTGACTCACCATTTATAAAAATGTTCAGTATAGTTATTTATACTTTTGTAGTTATTGTACCCAGTTTTCAGAGTTAGGTTGTCACATCAGCATACTCTTGATGGTGTGAGAGCTTCCTTATCACTAGAGGGTCTGGGTAGAAATGTGATCATTGTCTCTCAAAAAAGGATATTAAGGTTGGTTCTTTTCTTCCATGAAATTAGCAGCAACATATTCATATTGCTGACTCTTTGATGTATTTTATTATTTAATTTAAATTATTGTATCTAATGGAGAGAACATAGGATAAATGACTCCTGTAAAATAAGTTTATATTCTGGCAATTACATGTTTATCTTGTTATATAAGGAAATTTTTTAAAGTGTTCTTTTATAATGTGAACTGTCTTTATACTTTCAGTATATTTTTAACATAATTAAACCATATAAATCATCTTGAAATGTAAAACAAATAACAATACCTATAGATCTGATTCCAAAAATGCATCTAAAGTAAATATTAAATTATAATTGTAAAGCAAATGTATTTATGAAGGTACATTGAATTTATAGGTAATACTGGTGAAAATTTAATATACATTATGTCAAATTCATTTTATACATATATATAATTGCTATTTTATCAACACACATTGTGCAATAATGGGCTAAGGCCTAATATTTGGTACTCATAATCTTGTTTTGCCATTTTTTACTAATAAACATTAACAACTCCCAATTTAGGTTTAGACAAAAATATATACACATGTCTACAGACCCTCTCCTCTGCCTTAAATTCAGTTTTAGGGGAAATTTACTTAGTTTTAATCACTTCAGTTATTTTCCCTACATTTGAGTACAGCAAAGTTTCCTCCAGCAGTATGTATAATGGTGAAGAGAATCCTTACATTAACATAAATGTCTCTCTGTCTAGGGTCATCTCAAGGTCTTTAATAATATAAATATTTCTTAGAAATACATGTTCTACCATATACAGTATACAAAGGGAAACTGCAGTATTTCTAGCAGGCTTTTATTACATTCCAGTTATGGGGAGAGGCATGGATTCCAAGCCAAGAACAGTGGATGTTCAAGAATAGAGCCTGCTATCCATGTGTTTTTCAGGAGAGAAGAATGGGTCATGTGATAACCCTAAGAAGTGGAAGAAGGGTAATTGGACACCTCCTACATGTGTTTCCAAGATCACCAGTATATCATGCAGGATATACTCAACCTTTCCTCTGGTTTCCTCAAAGAAAAATCTCTTTTTTTTATAGCCAATCTAGTGTAGCACTATTATTAAAACCAGATTTTTTTTTCAAAGAGGGAGGGAAAAGTTTTGATAGAGGTCTTGATCTGGCATTTAAAGGTCTGTTCACAAATTTTTTCTCAACTGTTATCTTTAAAAAAAAAAAATAGGGTACTTAAAAAAGCAAAGACCTAATCTAGTTCCTAGGTCAAATCCATGCACGTTCTTATATTTGGAGAAGTGTATTAAGTAAAGAAAATACTGTAGTATAATAACTACCATAAAAAATGTATTTGGATTTAAATGCTTCACATCTAAAATCTGAAAATTAAGTTCTCTTGGATTTATGTTTTATTTCATGATCTAAGCCACAGTGAGCTCCTGGTCTTATTTTTGCTGACTGTATAGAGCTTCTCCATCATTGGCTGCAAAAAATATAATCAATCTGATTTTTGTATTGACCATCTGGTGATGTCCATGTGTAGAGTCATCTCTTGTGTTCTTGAAAGAGGGTGTTTTCTATGACCAATGAATTTCTTGGCAAAACTCGGTTAGCCTCTGACCTGCTTTGTTTTGTACTCCAATGCCAAATTTGCTTGTTACTCCATGTGTCTCTTGACTTCCTACATTTGCATTCCACTCACATATAATGAGAAGGACATCATTTGGGGGTGTTAGTTCTAGAAAGTCTTATCGGTCTTCTTAGAACCATTTAATTTCAACTTCTTCGGCATTACTGGTGAGGGCATAGACTTGGGTTGCTGTGTTATTGAATAGGTTGCCTTGGAAACAAACAGATATCATTCTGTCATTTTTGAGATTGCATCCAAATACTGCATTTCAGACTCTTTTGTTGACTATGATGGCTACTCCATTTCTTCTATGGAATTCTTGCCCAAGTAGTAGACATAATGGTCATCTGAGTTAAATTCATCCATTCCAGCCCATTTTAGTTTTCTGATTCCTAAAATGTCAATGTTTACTCTTGCCATCTCCTGTTTGACCACTTCCAATTTGCCTTGATTCATGGACCTAACATTCCAGGTTCTTATGCAATATTGCTCATTACAGCATTGGACTTTACTTCCATCACCAGTCACATCAACAACTGGGTATAGTGTTTGCTTTGGCTCCATCTCTTCTTTCATTCTGGAGTTATTTCTCCACTGATCTCCAGTAGCATAGTGGGCACCTACTGATCTGGGGAGTTCATCTTTCAGTGTCCTATCTTTTTGCCTTTTCATACTGTTCATGGGGTTCTCAAGGCAAGAATGCTGAACTGGTTGGCCATTTCCTTCTCCAGTGGACCACATTTTGTCAGGACTCTTCCCCATGACCTGTCCATCTAGGGTGGCCCTACACAGCATGAATCATAGTTTCATTGAGTTAGACAAGGCTGTGGTCTATGTGATCAGGTTGACCATTAGACCACTAGACCATTCAGGTATGACCTAAATCAAATCCCTCATGATTATACAGTAGAAGTGACAAATAGATTCAAGGGATTAGATCTGATAGGCAGAGTGCCTCAAGAACTATGGACAGAGTTTCTTGACAAAAGGCAGTGATCAACACTATCCCCAAGAAAAAGAAACGCAAAAAGGCAAAATGGACATCTGACAAGGCCTTACAAAGAGATGAGAAAAGAAAAGATGTGAAAGGCAAAGGAGAAAAGGAAAGATATACCCATTTGAATGCAGAGCTCCAAAGAATAACAAGGAGAGATTAGCCAGCTGTCCTCAGTGATCCACACAAAGCAATAGAGGAAAACAATAGAATGGGAATGACTAAAGATCTCTTCAAGAAAATTAGAGATACCAAGGGAACATTTCAGGCACAGATGGGCACAACAAAGGACAGAAATGATATGGACCTATCAGAAGCAAGGCATATTCAGAAGAGGTGGCAAGAATACACACATGAACTATACAAAAAAGATCTTCATGACCCAAATAGCCACGATGGTGTGATCACTTACCTAGAGCCAGACATTCTGCAATATGAAGTCAAGTGGGCCTTAGGAAGCATCACTATGAACAAAGCTAGTGGAGGAGATGGAATGCCAGTTGAGCTATTTCAAATCCTAAAAGATGATGCTGTGAAAGTGCTGTACTCAATATGCCAGCAAATTGGAAAACTCAGCAGTGGCCCCAGGACTGGAAAAGATCAGTTTTTATTTAATCCCAAAGAAAGGCAATGCCAAAGAATGATCAAACTACTGCACAATTGCACTCATCTCAGACACTAGTAAAGTAATGCTCAAAATTCTCCAAGCCATGCTTCAACAGTACATGAACTGTGAACCTCCAGATGTTCAGGGTGGATTTAGAAAAGGCAAAGGAACCAGAGATCAAATAGCCAATATCCACTGGATCACTGAAAAAGCAAGAGAGTTCTAGAAAAACATCTACTTTTCTTTTATTGACTATGCCAAAGCCTTTGACTGTGTGGATCACAACTGTGGAAAATTCTTTAAGACATGGGAATACCAGATCACCTGACCTGCCTCCTAAGAAATTGGCATGGAGGTCACGAAGCAACTGAATGTGGAACAATAAACTGGTCCAATAGGGAAAGGAGTACATCAAGGCTGTATATTGTCACCCTGCTTATTTAACTTGTATGCAGAGTACATCATGGGAAATGCTGAGCTGGATAAAGCACAAACTGGAATCAAGATTGCTGGGAGAAATATCAATAACCTCGGATATGTAGATGACACTACCCTTGTGGCAGAAAGTGAAGAAGATCTAAAGAGACTCTTGATGAAAGTGAAAGAGGAGAGTGAAAAAGTTGGCTTAAAGCTCAACATTCAGAAAACTAAGATCATGGCATCTGGTCCCATCACTTCATGGCAGATAAGTGGGGAAACAATGGAAACAGTAAGAGATTTCATTTGTGTGTGTGTGTGTGTGTGTGTGTGTGTGCGCGTGCGTGCGCGCACGCACACACGCACGCACATGCACACATGCTCCAAAATCACTGCAGATAGTGACTGCAGCCTTGAAATTAAAAGACACTTGCTCCTTGGAAGAAAAGTTATGACCAACCTAGATAGCATATTAAAAAGCAGAGACATTACTTTACCAACAAAAGTCCTTCTAGTCAAAGCTTTGGTTTTTCCAGTAATCATGTATGGATGTGATAATTGGAGTATAAAGCAAGGTGAGTGCCGAAGAATTGGTACCTTTAAACTGTGGTGTTGGAGAAGACTCTTGAGAGTCCCTTGGACAGCAAGGAGCTCTAACCAGTCGTATCCTAAAGGAAATCAATTCTGAATACTCATTGGAAGGACTGATGCTGAAGCTGAAACTCCAATAGCCTGACCCCCTGATGCAAAGACCTGACTTATTGGACAAAAACCCTGATGCTGGGAAAGATTGAAGGTGGGAGGAGAAGGGGACGACAGAGGATGATATGGTTGGATGATATCACTGACTCAATGGACTTAAATTTGGATAAGCTCCCAGATTATGGACGGGGAAGCCTGGTGTGCTGTGCTGCAGTCCATGTAATCACAATGTGTAGGACACAACTGAGTGAATAAACTGAGCTATGTTTTATTTCACAAACACTTGATGAAGCTCTTTCTATAAGCTAACAATTTGAAATTATAGTTTTTAAATTAGTTTCTTTGATAACTATTTTCTTTCCATAGAAAGTATGATCCATTAATTTATAGGGTACGACCTTGACACCTACATAGATTTATTTGACATGGGTACAATTTATTCACTTATTCATCAAGCATTTTTTTGAGCACCTGTATAGTATGAGACATTGTTCACAGTGAATTTCTTAAACAAAACCCTCACCATTATCAAGCTTGCATTCTCCTCCCTTTACCTTTCTGGGGTGGGGATAATTTCACACCTTATTACTGTTTAGTCTCATAAAGTTCTTTAAAATTAGATGAATATTAGTGATTATAATTACATACAATATATATTATATCTGTTATAATATTTTTTAAAGTGTCTATGAAATTAATCAATAAACAATCAATAATTAGAATAGAAAAGAGTTTTGTTTGAGCCAAACTAGGGACTGGACCAGAAACCCCCTTCCCAGATTATTCTCAGACACTGCTCCAGAGAAGCTGGGTAATCCATACAATTTTATATCTTATGAGAACCAAAACATTAAACCAGTAAGGGATTCATGTCTCCAAAGTTTCAGAAAACAAAACAAAACATTCCAGCATGTAGACAGCAAGTCAATGCGTCCTTGACATATGCAAAGCGAGTCTTGTCATCAAAGGAGGACCAACATTGGTATCATAGGGAGAGGCATTTAATGTTTACTTTTAAGATGGACAATCCTTTACTTTTGGTCAATGTGTCCTTTTCTTTAATAATTAAAGCAGATGTACAATGTAGGCTTGGTAGGCCACAAACTGGCTAAAAATAACATATATTTTAAGTTAACTCATGTGTAATCCCGAATGACGTCCCTGGTGAAAATGTATTTGATCAGAAACATCAGGGATTATACCTATGGTACAATACTAATGGCAGATTTCATGACCTTCTGTCATGGAATTGGATCATTTTCCAAAAGTCTGCCTGACTTATTTTTCATTTGACTATAATCTTAGATTGCTGGGAGAAGACCTTTCTATCACAATTGATTAGAAGGCATGTCTCTTAGATGGGCTTCCCAGGTGGCTCAGTTTTGAAGAATCCACCTGCCAAGAAGGTGACATGGGTTCAATCCCTGGAGGGATCCCTCAT
The DNA here is from genome assembly GCA_007570785.1 of Antilocapra americana. Lineage (NCBI taxonomy): Eukaryota > Metazoa > Chordata > Mammalia > Artiodactyla > Antilocapridae > Antilocapra > Antilocapra americana. Next base: position 5,443,071 of record ML664170.1, on the reverse strand, counting down.
CAGGAAAATTGAGGGATTCCCTCATCGGGAAGAGCCCTTGGAGAAGGAAATGGCAACCCACTCCAGTATTCTTGCCTGGGAAACCCATGGACAGAGGAGCCTGGTGGGCTATAGTCCAGGAGTTGGAAAAGAGTTGGACATGACTTAGCAACTAAACAACAACCATGTCAGTTAAGGTGGTGTCACAAAGTGATAATGTGCATAATAAGAAAGCTGGGCCAACTCATTTAAAGTATTATCAGTATAAACAGATTCTGGATTGTCATTTTCTCAAGACTCTGGAAGATTTTTTTTCCCATAGCAAGAGTTAGAAACAATTTGGCAAGAGTTAGAAACAATTAATATAATGATTTTAAAACTCCCATAGGGAAATAGCATGCCAGCTAAGGCTAAAATTCGGGACGAATGCTGCTAGTCTATATGTGAAAACAAAACAGCAGATTACAAGAGAGGCTGCTGTTGATTATTAAGAAATAAACATTCCTGTGGTTCATTTGAAGGCAAATCTGTAATAGTCAACAGAGAATACATGTGACCACATCTGAGCGTTGGAATTTTCAAGTTCCTGTGTGCAATGAGAAACTGAGTGCCACAGCAATGCAGATGAAGAAAAGATGGTGTCGAATGGTTTCCTTTCCATCTGGTGTTTTACAGCAGCTATGCTCACAGTTACTCTTAAAGGAAAATAGAATGAAAGAAAAAACCACCTTCACAGTTTCGTGTTGTTTAGGCTAAATACTTTAAGCCAAATTATTACTTAGGAATAAATTAAATATTGAATAACACAGAGTCCAAACATAAATTAGATATCCTCAAGGGAAATGTCTCACTACAGTGATAGCCTGAGTTAATTCTACTTGCCTGCAAGCAAGAAGCTAATGCTACCAGTCTCAGGAATGAGGGTTAATATGTATTTTTCATTTCCACCCTGTATTTAATTGCAACAATCCCAGTATTCTACCACTACCTCTAATTTATTTTTATCTCTGAATGTATTACCAAATAACACATTATATATTTAACTGTTTATTTTTGTTTATGTTATTTCTCTGGCAGTGAAATATAAGCTTCACAAGGGCATGGATTTTGAAATATTTTGTTTCATTTTAAATCCTTGGCTCATAGCAGGCACCCAATATATATCTTTGAAAGAAAAAATTATTAATCTTGTAAATTTAAATATGATACAGAGGATACGGTAGCTTACACAACAAATACTTTTTCCAGACACATTCTGAAAAACAAAGACTGTTCTGAGTCCTAAAAAGAGATTTGTTAATTAATTGACTCTTCTTTTACCCAGATGCTTGAGAAATATAACCGTTTTAAGATATTTTAATATAATTTAATATTTTAAGAAATATGTTCACATATGTATTTTACATACATGCATTCAACATTTGATCACATGTAAAGTTTTTAGTAATGTTTTTCTTCTTTCCTATTTAGTTTGGCTCATTAGAAAACTTTTTCTTACTCTTCCCTCCTCTCTCCCACCACAGGCACCTAAGAATAATCATAAAATTCTTCCCAAAATACAGGATAATTTATATGGAGAAGAATCATGTACTTTTTATTGTATTTCAAGTTTTTTTTAAGGATTAACTTTTAAATGCATTTGATACATGCCTCTGCTGCTAAGTCCTTCAGTCATGTCTAACTGTCTGCAACCCCATGGACTGTAGCCCACCAGGCTCCTCTGCCCATGGGATTCTCCAGGCAAGAATTCTAGAGTGGGTTGCCATGCCCTCTTCCAGGGGGTCTTCCCAACTCAGGGAGTAAATCCATATCTCTTATGTCTTCTGGGTTGGCAGGCAGGTTCTTTACCACTAGCATCACCTGGGAAGCCCATATTTTGTGCTAGGATAAACATCATTCAATAATGGAATTATAGAATTTAAAGGAATGACTGATGAGTTGTAGAGACTACAACAAGAGTTTGTGGGTTTTGTGAGTTATGGAAAAAAGCAATGCTACACATTTGCTTCAGTGCATTTTCTCATAGTAATATTGCTATTAATAAATAAATAGCAATTGCATTTAGAGATAAGCTGACAGAACCTATTGAAGCAAGATTTTATTGAGATATTTTACTCTCTTAATAAGATTTTAGACTTAAAATCTATCAAAAGTAATGATTCTGTTAAAGATTATGTTTTGCAGTTGTTTTTTCCCAGTTGGTGTAAGAACCTCTTATCTCTTAAGTCATAGATCTGCACAATTCCACGCCTTTCTCACTGCCTCCGAGTACTGTCAAGTGAGCTAGACAATTCTACTTCCATTATCTCAGAAGGTCTATAGTTAAGAACTGGCTCCTGTAGTCTTTTTAGTCTAAGGATAGATCTTCGTTTCTTCCTGAATCTTTGATATGACTGTTCTCCCTGCATTTACCCTGTGAGTGTGAGCCTTCAAGGGCAGAGAAAAACCTCATGCTTTGTATCCCCAAGAACACTATCTTAGCCCGGTTTTGAGTTTGTGACTGAATTTCTTCTGCCACCAACAGTTATTTTTGCCTTGTGTTTCTCTGGTTCATGGCTAACTCTGGTAGTATTATTCTTTATATCTCTTTATCTTATCTTCCAAATGCATTCTTTGAGAGTTTTGAAACATTGCTTCTGTAAGTAATGAAAAATATGTTTTTCAGAAATATGCAAGCTACTTCCAAATCTTTCTCTTTTTTAAACAGTATAAATATCGCTGAAGGAAAGATTAAATTCCATAGTGTCACTTAACTCTAGGTTACCCTAGAGATTACTTGCAAAGATTTGGGTGAGATAAATGGAGGGGGCATGCACTGAGGAGACCAGTGTTGCACCCCAGCTGCTGTGTAGGACAACAGAGATGGAAGCCATGATTTTCCTCTGTGCTCTTCAGATGCTCCATCTCAGGCCCTACATACTGGAAGAGGAAGGTGTTTGCTTATGATAAAGTAAGAGTAATGAGAAGAGAAAGGGTGAGACAGCTGTGTATTGGTGGCCCGTGAAAGACAAGAAGTAGAAGAATGCCAGGTAAGACTAGCGCAGAGTTAGAGTTTCATAAGCTGACACTTTAAATATACAATATGCATTTTTAACATTTCTGTTTTCAAGTCTCAGATTACCTTGAAAATAGTAGTCAATTCTCACTACTCCACAAAATAAAATTCTACCCTATTCCAAAAGCACAGATGGGTTACAACCAATCTAGAAGAGGAGCTGTGACCCAAATCCATATTTCCAGATTCCCACTTCAGTGTCTTTTTGTTACTGGCTCCTGTGGCTGATTTCCTAATTAAAAACTGTATCTGTCGTCTTTTTCACCAGCATACTACCATTGCTGAAAAACTATGATTCATATGTAAAAACCCAAGATGTAACTTGAGAATCTTTTTTTCTATTGTAAACACAAGTTGCTATGGATGCTCTACATGATTCCTGTTTAGAGTTTTTATTCAGCCATCATTTATGTGCTCAGAAAAACCAGAATGTTGTCCTGAGGCATTCATGGAAATATCTGTCAATATCAATGCAGTAAAAACTGATTCTACATCTCCCAAATTTAGATCCTGGAGTTAACTCAATTTTTCAACTCTTAATAGCTTTATTTTTCTCATCAAGTCATAGTTTTGAAGACAAGTATGAAGAAAGATTGATAGCTACCGATAAAAGCTAGCAATTTTTTTTTTCCTCTCCATGGCTGGCATTTGTTACAGCAGGCAGGCAGAAAATGAACTGCTCCTTTAAATTCAAAGCGAGTAGGTGATGAGATTGTGTGAGATTTTAAAACATGCATAATGGTGGCATGTTTATTATTGTAATTCACAGATAATTATAAGGAGTTGTTTAGTAATTCTCATGTCAAAAACTAACATAAGTAACTCATTTTTGCCTTGGAAGATTTTTTCTTATGGGGAATAAAATGTTAACACTGGAAATAAACATTTACCTTTGATAATGTATTTGCATAAAATTATATAATTTGATTTAAATATTTATGTATGTTTTATAATCATGAATGAGATAGACTGTATTACTTATACATAATTCAATGCAATATGCATAGGTGTTGGGCATATCTATCTGTATTTCACTAAATATAGTTTTAACAAAAGATACTGTAAAGGCAATAGAGATTTCAAAAGAACTTCTTAATTCATTAGGTTATTTAGCTGCACACACACTGCTGACAATCCATTGAATTGATCTGATCACAATGTTGATTATTATATTTTTTTAAACTTGGTGTGCAGTGCATATATTTAAATATATACATAAGTTACTCATTTATGTATTCCTCATAATAACCCTACGTGATAAATACTGTCATTGTTACCCAGTTTATAGGGTATGAAGCTATGTCACAGAGAAGTTAAGTGAGTTATTGACTCAGGGTGCAGAGAGTAAACAGCCTTGTTGGAGTTAGAACCTTGGCAGGCTGAGCACCAGTCTGTATTCTTATCCATGTTGCTACACATTCTCTGTTAATATAATTATTTAAATGTTCATCCCTTTTCCTTCCCCTCTCCAGGGGATCTTCCTGATCCAGGGAAGGGATTACTATGCAATAATTAACAGTGGTGTCAGTTGCTAAGTCATGTCCAATTCTTTGTGACCCCATGAACTGTAGCCCACCAGGATCCTCTGTCCGTGGGGTTCTCCAGGCAAGATACTGGAGTGGATTGCCATGCCCTTTTCCAGAGGATCTTCCAACTCAGGGACTGAGCCCAAATCTCCTGCATTGCAGGCAGATTCTTTACCATCTGAGCTACAGGAAGCACCAATAGACTTAATTATATCCTCTCATCTCTATACTGATATCTCCCAGTTTGACTACAAGTGTATTAAATGATTCATTTTGAGTTTGCAAGTCTATTTGCTTAAGATCCCATTATACTTCAGAGTAATTTAGTTTTTATAGAAATGTTAGTGTTTACGTTAATTTTATGCCTTTCCTACATGAGGATGATAGTTTTCCTCAGTAGAGCAAATATTTTTGACTGTTACTATAAAGTAAATTTGAATTTCTATACTTTTAAACTTTACTCAACCTTTGTTTCTACTCTCTCTTTTTCAATTTCTCAGTTTGTAACCAACAGAAAGAATGTTTAACCAAATTAACAAGAATAAGAGATGCATTCTTCCACCACCAATAAATAATAAGGATAAAATAAAAATTATTGACTTCTCAAAGATTAATTTAATAATGTAATAATATTCCAAGGCCCTACTATGTGCCAAGGAGTCTATTAGGTACTGAATGTAGAGTGAGGGGCAAAACTTTGCAGCATAATAGGGAATATAGTCAATAATTGAATGGCTAAAGAAATGACCCTCACAGATGTAGGTACATGGACTTTCTATTTTAATACTGTATTTCAAATAAGTCAAACACCACAGATAAATTGTCAACTCTGAAAACTTATGTATATATATATATATATATATATATATATATATATAGATTGAGGGCAAGAAGGGTCTTCCCTGATAATTCAGTTGGTAAAGAATCCACCTGCAATGTGGGAGACCTGGGCTCAGTCCCTGGGTTGGGATGATCCCCTGGAGAAGGGAAAGTCTATCCACTCCAGAATTCTGGCCTGGAGAATTCTATGGACTTCAGAGTCCATGGGGTCATGAAGAGTCGGACATGATTGAATGACTTTCACTTCACTTTTTTCACTAATCGAAGGCAAGAGAAGACGGGAGCAACAGAGTGAGATGGTTGGATGGCCTTACCGACTCAATGGACGTGTGTTGGAGCAAATTCTGGGGGAGTGTGAAGGACAGGGAAGCCTGGCATACTGAAGTCATGGGGTCACAAAGAGTTAGATATGACTTAGTGACTGAACAACAACAATATAAATATTATATAGAGAGATACATGTGCATATCTTTGTAATATTAATTCCTTTCTGTCCTTTAGACATAGTTGAATATTCATGTGAAAGCTCAGCATTGAAATTTTCATCTGCAGCTCCAACTTGGCAGTCCAGACATCCTGGTATTCTAGTGTTAATTCTTCAACTTAATGTAGTTTACCTACAAAGAAGCATTCTCGGCATAGGTACAGATATATCAGCCACTGGTCTGACACCACCGTTTAGGAAAAAGGCAGATGACTGGTTTGATTAAATGTCAGAGGAGAATGATTCTCACACCCACAGCCGTGTCAGATTTGTCAATATCCTTCACCCTGTCTTTCTTCTTGTGGTACTTAGACTTAAAACCCTGCATTAAGCAATTTACTTAGGTAATCCTTTTATGGGCAGCTGCTACTCAAGAGGCACAGAGAAGTCACTAGTAGAGGTGAAAGGTTACTTTGGGGAAAAGAAGACTAGATAAATCATAAACACAAGTGAAAAGTATAATTAAAGTTTCTCCTTAGGAGAGTTAGTTATTCTATTCTTCCTGTTTCATATATAAGTGCTTAGGAGAAGCCATTTTCCTTGAGAATTACACCTTCCAAAGGGGCTTCCTTGGGGGCTCAGGGGTAAAGAATCTGCCTGCAATGCAGGAGCCGCAGGAGAAGTGGGTTCGATCCCCGGGTCAGGAAGATCCCCTGGAGGAGGGCATGGCAACCCACTCCAGTATTCTTGATAGGGAATCCATGGACAGAAGAGCCTGGTGGTCTACAATCCATAGGGTCACAAAGAGTAGGACGTGACTGAAGCAACTTAACATGCATGAAGGCATGTCTTCCAAATCAGCCAATGTTTCAATGAAAGACTTGGGACATACTATCAAAATAATTGTTTTATTTCCTCAGTTTGATAAAACTAAAATTCCATGCAGTCTTATTTATCTTCAACATTTTTTCTCTAGTTTGATTTTTCAAATTTTGAATTGGGAAACATAATGGGCTACTGTACTCCCAAACTTTTGCGATATCGTTCTTGGATAGTCTTATCTAAACAGATGGAAATGAATCCAACAATATTTTCATTTATTAATTCACATGCAGAGTGACAGTAATATTCTGGGACAATGAAAATTAAGGTCTAAAGATCACTAGGATCTGACTTAAGCTTAATTTGGTCTCACTGCAACAGCCCCCTCTATTCAGTGATCCTTAATGGATTGTTTCTTACATTCACATTTTAACATAGCATCTTTTGAGTCCTTTCAATATTTGAGTTTGATTATTCAAAATGATTGTTCTCTAATTCTAGATTATCAAACTCAAAATTTAAGGCAAATTGTACCTCATATAAAAACTCATTTTGTCTTCCAAGATTGTAGAAGTAAAAAGTGAAGGAAAAAAGTCTGGTTTTCACATATTCCTCTCTTGGTCATACAATTTACTTGGGAAGCAGAATGCTGTGAGGAAAGGAGTCTTGGACGTGAAATCAGGAAGTGAGCAGTGGTCCCAGTTTTCCTCTCAAAGGGTGTGCTAAGTTAAGCAAGCTTCTTAACTTCTCCAAGCTTCTTTTCTTCCTACTGTTTTGTTTTGTTTTTTTTCAGGACACCAGAAGGCCCTTTATTTCAAGGCTGCTCAAACTTCCCCACTTTTGCTGCTACCCACAATTATGTTTAATCTTGAAAAATAATGCAAATGGCACATTCTACTCGATGATGTTCCCGTATTTGTTTTAAAATGAAGTTTTGCTTTAAATTATTGATCACAGAGAAACATATACCAGATTTATCCCAGGCTCCAGAATGGAGAATTCTTCTCCATTCTTCTTGGCTCCCATGCCCTCTTTGGGGGCAGGGGTGGGTACTGAAAAAGACTTTCATAACAAGCCAGTCCACTCTTCATTTTCCAAATGAAGATGCTGGGGAGGACCAGAGAGGGAAGCGGTGTACTCCAGGTCACCCAGAAAGTCAGCAGGGGCACCAGGAGTAGACCTGGGGCTTCTGGGTCTGAGTGATCTGTGTGATACATTTCTTTTCTTGACTTTGGGCATCTTTGCATTTTTATCCCTTGCCCTCTAAATGGAATCTCCTCTTGTTATCAAAGCATTTGTCCAGACTAATGGCTGGTTTTCTTAAAAAATTATTTGTTTACTCATGGTTGTGCTGGATCTTCGTCGCTGCTCGTGGGCTTTAACTAGCTGCTGCGGTGTGGGCTCCTCTCTAGTTGCGGTGTGTGGGCTTCTCTTTTTGCGGAGCACGGGCTCTAGGGCACATGGGCTTAGTTGCTCCCTGGCATGTGGGATCTTCCTGGACTAGGAATTGAATCTGTGTCCTCTGCATTAGCACGCAGATTCTTAACCACTAGACCACCAGGGAAGTCCATGCTGCGCGGCCGCGGCTTTGTGTTGGGGAGCAGGTTCCTGCGACGCCAAGGCCTTGCATCCGGGCCCCCAACTCGCACGCGGCCGCCAGAGACACCGGAGGGGCGACTCCGTCCGGCCTTTGGGGCTGGGCCCGCGGAGCAGCCTGGGCTGCGGCTCCCCAGCCACCGGGGAACAAGGACCCGGCTCAGATCGCAAGAGTCCACGGCGGGCTGGGAGAAGGAGCTCTCTTCCTACTGTTTTGATGTCATAAAATCAATATGAATTGTTTATTGAACAATGGTACAATATGACTGTCATTAGTAGTAATATGTACATGTCATATGTACATGTCAGAGTAGTTGTTATAAACTTTTCTCATCTTGTATGCTCATTGGTTTTCTAAAAGATGTGTTGCTTCATAGCCTTATTTAAAGTGTTTGGCTCATATAGTCTAGTTGGGATACTGCTCTAAATATCTGTGGCATTAGCTGCTACAAAAACTATTAAGTATAAAGAAACTGTTACAATCTCAACACCTTGCAGATGAGTCCTTTGAATTCTGATAAACATGAAGCTATGTAAATATTTTTTTCTTTATGCATTTATGAAATGAGAATGCAGGGAAAATTTGGCTTGAATGGCTATGAAAATGGAAGCTTTTAGAAATCATACACATTGTGATCATACACATTATTTAATATTTATAGTGAATGAATATACATCAAAGAACATTGATCATTAAAAGTTTTTTCATGATATATACTCTTAAGAAGGGACAGTATCATGTATGTACTTCACAAAAAGGTTGCTGGAGGAACAGTTTTATTTTCACTATTTCATAATGCTCTAAATATTCTTCCTAAATACTCTCCACAAATTTGTCCTCTAAATGATTCTGAGAAAACTACATAATTTTAATAATGTATATGTGGTGATCATTTGAAAACGCTATATAATGTATCTTCTGAGATATACAATAGGTAGAGATTAGTTTAGAAAACCTAAGTATAAACTTATTTTAAGAAATGTTAAAAAATATATAGGACTTGCTGCTGATTTCATTTTCAAGATCAAAAACAGAGTTGTGGCATACAACAAGATCCTTTCTGAAGAAATGGAAATGACTGTCAACAAGTGATGTGATATTTGTCCCTGACACACATCTTATTGATCTGATTTAATCTTTTCCTCCTATTTTATAAAGATGTATTTTAGTCTCTGTAAAACATATTGCCACTTTGTGTCTGCAAGGCAACTGAAAAACTTTTCCTGAATAAATATTTATTCTCTTAAAATCATGAAGAAAGTGTGGCAGTGGATTTAAACTAAAAAACACAAGAAAACTGAGTTTAACTTATTCAAGGAACAAGAAATAGGTTAGAATTGAGGCAGGGGAATCTAATAATGATTAAGTGGTGCAGGGGTGGGGGTGGGAATGAAGCTTACAAGAATAGAATATATTAGGAAATCTTGTTTAATAGAAAGGGTTGCTTTCAAATTTCCCAGTTTGTAAAGTAAATCCACAAAATTAAAACTTAGTGAAGTTTGTCTGCAGTTCCTATTACTACAAATGTTCTTCAGTCAAAAATTGCAGTTCTCCTGGATCCTCAAAATATGTGCTATTACTGTTTCCAAATTTGAATTTTTTTCTTTTTTTAAATTCTCCAAAGTCATATGTCTATGGCCATACCACCCTGAATGCACCCAGTCTTGTCTGACTTCAGAAGTTAAGTAGGTTTGGGCCTGGTTAGCTCTTGGATGGGAGACTAGCTGGGAATACCAGGTGCTTTGGGCTCCCCAGGTGGCGCTAGTGGTAAACAATCCGCCTGCCGAGTCAGGAGACAGAAGAGAACTGGATTCGATCCCTAGGTTGAGAAGATCCCCTGAGGAGGAAATGGCAACCCACTCCAGTATTCTTGCCTGGAGAATCCCATGAACAGAGGAGCTGAAACGGGCTACAGTCCACAGGGTCACACAGAGTTGGATGTGACTGAAGCGACAGCATATGTGCAAACTCATTTATGAATTATTGAAACAGGAAATATCTTGACCAACAATGTATACAATGTACATATGAAAATATCCCGTAAGTCTTCAAAAAAAAGGTTAAAAAAAAAAAGAACCTAAAAACTCTTCTAATTAATCTAAAAGACCTCAAGCACAGGTAAAATTTGCCATGAAATGTCAAGATTATAAAGCCAAAAACCAATTCTGTAAATATATTAGATAAGATATTAAACATTAGACATAAGACAAATTTCTTACGCTGATTGAGTCATGAGCTTTGTGACTTGAGCAAATTACTTCTCTGCATTTGCCTTCTCTGTGTTGAGAAATACCTGTTAGATGATGCTCAAATTTCTTAAATTATTAGAGAGTTCTTGACTCATTGGAAAAGACCCTGATGCTGGGAAAGATTGAGGGCAGGAGGAGAAGGGGGCAACAAAGGATGAGATGGTTGGATAGTATCAAGGAAATGACTTTGAGCAAACTCCTGGAGAAAGTGAAGGAGAGGGAATCCTGGTGTACTGCAGTCCATGGGGTCACCAAGAGTCAGACAGTTTAGCGACTGAACAACATAATATAAAAGCTCCTATCCCAAAAATCACAATTGAAAGTTTTTAGTTCTAGTAATATAATAAGGCTTATCTTCAGAAATAAGAAACAAAAGATAAGAAAATTATATTTATTTCTTTTCTGAAGTAATGATTCTCTTTCTCATAATTTTCTTGAAATAACAAAAAATCACAGGGCAACATAAATTGTCCAAGAATATCTAGAGAGGATCATAAGTTGTTTAGAAAGCTAAAATTCCATTTGGTAGATAAAATAATTTATAAACCTGTCCACTGTATCCATGCACAATAATCAGCAGCCAATTAACTTTCTAGAGGTTCTTTATAATTCTCAATCAATAACAGCTGATTGCTTTATTTTCCAATTAATGACTCTATTAATGATCCAAATGCAACTTCAAAAAGAAGTGAAAATTATCACATCAGAAACAACCCCATAATCATTTCATAAGAGGATAATTCATAGATAAAGCTTAATTTTGACTGAACTGAATCTAATTAGGCAGTATATATTCAACCTTAGGCAAAGAAGCCTTTTAAACAAAGATTTCTTTTTTAATTGAGAAGAGGGAATTATTATGATGAATTACTACTTTCACTCTTTACTCTGATATTTCTCAGTTGAAATAGAGAAATACAAGGATACAATCCAGAGCCCAGAGAGCTGAGATTACATTCTTTGTACAGAGGGAGTTTAAAAAAATAGGTCCAAAGGGCACACAGATAACTTCTGAGTAAGTCAAACATAAACAGGAAAGAAATCTGATAGAAAATCTTGGTGGTAGTCCAAAGCAGTTCTAATTACTGCCACTCTTTGTGAAAAATTTGGAATTAATAGGATGGGAGGACAAAGGGAAAGGCAAAGCATGATGAACCATCCAACTTTATAATCTGAAACCTTGACCCTCTTTCAGAGTGGGCCTCTCCCCATGAAACTGCCTGAGTTGATGGATGAATGAGTATTTCATGCGGTGGGAGAGGCCTTAAAGAGACATTTCTCTGATTGTTTTACCTGAGTGAAACATCATCATTATGGAGGAAGCCAGGCTCTCCCCCCCATGAAAGTACCAAGACATGCTAAGGGCATATGTTTATTTGAGTAACAAGTTATTTGGGGCTGTTATTTAGCATCAGTTAGGGTCATGTTCCCACCTACACTGTGTGTGTCTATTTTATGTGTGGATACTTCTTTAATCATTGCTTCTATGTATTATCAGTACTCCGATAAATTCAAGGTATCTGTTATGAATACCATATCGTCATTTTTTATTACAAAGTAGTTAGAATCTTTGATAAGATTTTTTTTGGACAGATTAAATCTGGTGAATAAACAAATCATTACACCATGTGTCTTTAACAGACTGATTTTATTCTGCCCAGAAATATGGTGGTAGTTACATCAATTCAGCAGCTCAATTCTTGGGCCACCGCTGGACTGTTCTAAACTTTCTCACTGATGAACAGGGCTCTGAAGATTAGTAAATATGTAACACGTTGAAATCCAATAGAGTTTCTGATGAAATTTTGTGAATGAAAATAATGGTTTGAAAGGGAAAACTTTTACCAAAGCGTTTTGTGTAGGGAGTATGTGTATTCATGCTGCTGCTGCTGCTAAATTGCTTCAGCCGTGTCTGACTCTGTGCAACCCCATAGACGGCAGCCCACCAGGCTCCCCCATCCCTGGGATTCTCCAGGCAAGAGCACTGGAGTGGGTTGCCATTTCCTTTTCCAATGCACGAAAGTAAAAAGTGAAAGTGAAGTCATTCAGTCGTGTCCAACTGTTAATGACCTCATAGACTGAAGCCTACCAGGCTCCTCCATCCATGACATTTTCCAGGCAAAAGAGTACTGGAGTGGGGTGCCATTGCCTTCTCCCTGTGTATTCATGGGAACTTCTTAAATTTGTATATTTATGGGAATCGCTAAAATGTATCCTCAGTTTCATGGAGTATGACACATAGGTTAGCACCTCACCACCAATTCCAAGACCTTCAGTATTAAAGAATCCCCCTGCAATGTGGGAGGCCTGGGTTCGATACCTGGGTTGGGAATATCCCCTGGAGAAGGGAAAGGCTACCCACTCCAGTATTCTCACCTGGAGAATTCCATGGGGTCACAAAGAGTGGGACACAGACTGAGTGACTTTCACGACTCGTCACATCCTCATAAATTTACCTCCAAGAGTAAAATCCATCCACATTGACTCACTTTTTAGAAATAAAATGCAAAGATGGAACATAAACAGAAATTTCCTACTCAAATGTGCATAAGAGAGAGTAGCAGAGGAAAAGAAAAACTTGGTCTCTGTTTAGTATATTAGCATTCAGTAGCCTGGCATGCTACAGTCCATGGGGACTGTAGCATCAGACATGCAAAGCGTCAGACATGACTGAGCAACTGAAGTGAACTGAACTGAACACATTATCTTATTTGTCTTAACATCATGAAAAACTGTGACCTAGTCTATGACAACATCATGAGTGCTCACTTTCCTGAAGAACCACAAGGAAGATAATTCTTAGTTCTTGGTGCCAAGAAAATCTGCATCACTTAGAGTATATTTTTTACTAAACTTTCGGTCAATCTTGTATCTTTCTCTTTTAGAGTTGGTTGGATGAGGCTGGTGGGGGGCGTTGAAACAAATTTATACAAATGTACAGGACTTTTTGGTATACATCTCAATATGCTGCTGTTATACTGACTATATCAAGATCAAGAAGAAAAAGATAATGTTGCATTCTGATTAAAGTCAGTTTTCTCAGTTTGATTATAGAGCAAGCAGATAGGTGCACGTGTTAGAAGAAGAGAAAGCAAAGAGTAAGGATGTCAACACATGAAAAATCAGAGCAGTTGTCTTAAGAGGGAGGCAGGGGCAGTGTCACATTCTCAAGGAGGAAAGGGCTTTCTTGGGTCCAGCGCGGTTGACTACTGCCAAGCTTGTGCGTGCCTGCTAAGTTGCTTCAGTCATGCCTGATTCTTTGTGACCCCATGGACTAGCATAGCCTGCCAGTTTCCTCTGTCCATGGGATTCTCCAGGCAAGAACACTGGAGTGGGTAGCCATTTCCTCCTCTAGGAGATCTTCCCAACCCAGGGATCAAATTCACGCCTCCTGTGTCTCCTGCGTTGCAGGTGGATTCTTTACCGCTGAGCCACTTGAGGTAACTATAAATAGGGACAGAAACCTAGTTTCTCTAAAATTCAGTATAATTTTTCAGACAATATTTCCCTCGCCTCTTTTAAGATATCTATTTGAAATTCTCTTATTCTTTCATAGTATTCATCATTGGTTTGTAACTTTATTTTAATCTATTTATTGTTGGTCTTACACACAAGACTAAGTGTTCCAGGACAGCAGGGATACACCACTTTATCCCCAGGGCTTATTCTTGTCTAGCAAATAATCTTAAACACATGTTTTAAATATGTGAATGATGTGTCTGAGAAACCCATTAAGAAAACTTAAGGACAGAACATGAAATGATTCAAGTTTTGGTACTGTTATGGGTAAGGGCTTAAAGAATGAAGAGAATCACTTTATTGAGACAGCTCATAACTTTCTTGTCCTTTCCTACTTAAAGTAAGACTATTGTCTTAGTTCATTTGGGCTGCTATAATAAAAATGCCACAGATTGAATAGCTTAAAAAGCAAGCATGTATTTCTCACTGTTTTGGAGGTTGGATGTCCAAGATTAAAGCACCAGCCAATCCATTGTATTCCTACTTTGCATATTGCTATCTTCTCCATTGTATCCACAAATGGCGGGGAACAGAGAGAGGAAGCAAACTCTATCCTGTCTCTTTCTATAAGGACACTATTCTCTTTCATGAGAGCTCCACCCTCATGACCTAATTACTTGCCAGTACCTCCTGATACCATCACAATGAAGGGTTAAGATTTCAGAATATGACTTTTAGGGGAACATAAACTTTCACTCCATAACAGTTTTAAAATAATTTGTAGATTGTTACAGTTGCTGGTAGTTCTTTTGAATAAAGACAAGGCAGTTTTAATACACTCATCTTTCACTTGACCTGTTGATATGAATTATACAGATAAATGCAAAAATGTAATGAGACATGCTCTTGCAGCAATCTTAACTATGGTTAATGAAGCCTGAAAAAAGAAAATTAAATTGTTAGAAAGTGGAAATAAAGGACTTTCTACTCAGATGCATTTTTGTATATTAATTATTGTTTTGTGAACTTGACTATAACTTAAAATACATGTGCAAGAGATTTTTATATGGACATGCATGCATGTTCAGTTGTGTCTGACTCTGCAACCCCATGGACTATCACCCACCAGGCTCCTCTGTTCACAGGATTTTCCAGGCAAGAATACAAGAGTGGGTTGCCATATCCTACTCCAGGGGATCTTCCTGATCTAGGAATCAAAGCTGCATCTCCTGTGTCTCCTGCATTGGCAGGTAGATTCTTTACCACTGTGCCACCTGGGAAGCCCTTTTATACAGACATTTGAAATATAAAAGAACAAATAATCAAACACCATAGCATCTTTTTCTGAAGACAGTTCAACAAGAAAATGAGTAAACAATCATAAGGGATTCTTTGAATTCACGTAGGATAGTGAGACCAAGAGGTCGTGCCTCCCACACTGTTATTATGATCCACTACATACTTTTTTTTTTTCAGTTAGTAGAGGTTTATAATAATGAAAGTGTTGATCTATTTGAAGAACAGATAGATATTGGCTTAATTTTCTAGTTGTTTGTTGGGTCACCCTCTCCTGAAGACAGAGTATTGATTAGAAAGGCAGATATGCTTTAACTTAACAAGGGACCTTAATTTTCGTGTCTCTTTAAGGCACTCATTGGTAATGATCAACTAAGGGACACTGGGATCCATGGACAGAATGGCATCCATATCCAGAGGGAAGAAAACTGCAGCTTTGCATTAGTGCTGTAATGTTTCTGCTTCGTTTTTATGTTCTACATATGGTAATCAAGAGTCCCATTAAAGTAAAGAATGAAGTCTGGTAGTCTGTTGCTTATTATGCACTCGCATAATGCTATTTGCTTTTTTCAGTAATGGCGATTTTATTTCTGTCAAGAATTATAGACTTTTCCAAGGAAATTCTTACCTTGAGAGGGTTCAGAAATTGCAGTACCTTCAGGCAACACTTAACATGGATACAAAAAGAAATGAGGTTCTTACTGACAAGAAAAATGATTGATAAATATATGCTGAAGAAATTGTGAAAACATTAGTAAACCCAAGAAAACTATTCAGCGGAATCAGCTCTATGTAAATGAATACCAATATTTGCATACCTCCTTTTCCTTCTTCATATATTAAAAGGCCCCAGGTGGTGCTGAAACAAGAGTGCAGTTTGTTTTGGGATTCTGTAACAATTTGTGTCTTTTGCTCATTCACCAGCTGTGTCAAATATGGTGCCTGATAACTGGTGGGATCTTCTCATTGAAGAAAACATTTTCTTTTAAAATCAGGTTCTTGATAATCATGTGAGTGGAAATTAACTTATGAGCTAGAAAACCATGATTTAGATCTTAAACCCAGAATCTTACTCTAAGAAAAAAATATGGTCCCTTATTTGCTTTAGAAAACCTAACCAGCTACAAAGAAAGTGGGATTATCAGTGAAAACCAAAGCACTGGAAAAGGAGAGAAAAAAAGGATCACAGTAAGAAGATATTACTATGTTATCTTTTCTAAATATTAAGATAAACAGAAATGAAAACTTCTCAGTTGTTCATTTTAAGAAAATTGGCCATACAGGACTATAATTAAGATGTTTATATAATGTGTAGATCCCATTGGAAAATGAGAATGTGAAGAAGCTGTGGTACATATACACAATGGAATATTACTCAGCATTAAAAAAAAATTCATTTGAATCAGTTCTACTCAGATGGACGAAACTGGAGCCCATTATCCAGAGTGAAGTAAGCCAGAAGCAAAAACAACAATACAGTATATTAACGCATATATATGGAATTTAGAAAGACGGTAACGAGAACCCAACATGCGAGACAGCAAAAGGAACGCAGATGTATAAAATAGACTCGTGGACTCTGTGGATGAGGGTAAGGATGGGATGATATGGGAGAATGGCATTGAAACATGTTAATTATCATATGTCTAATCAATCGCCAGCCCAGGATTGATGCTCGGGGCTGGTGCATCGAGATTTCCCGGTGGGAGGGAGGAGAGAGGGAGGAGGGAGGGGGGTTCTGGAGGGGGAGCATATGTAAACCCATGGTGATATCATGGCATTGTATGGCAAAACTAATAAAAAAAAATAAAAAAGTAAAAATAAAAACAAAAACAAAAACAAAAAAGCAGGGGGGAAACGTATAGTTAAAGATACTAACATATGAAGCTATTTCTTTTAAAATATTTTATTACTTATAAAACACAATGGAATAACACATGAGTATTAACTTATAAATAGTAAAAAATAATATTTTGGTATCATAATTTTATAAAATACAATAATCATTAATTAATATGATAGCAATTGATCATAAGATATTCCTGGCTCATTTTCTACAAATTTATTTACTAAGTCATCAAAATTTATATTTTTAACAATTTAATTTTCAATCAACATAATTACAAATGATGTCAGTTATGCTAGGCAGATGTTTGACAGCAAACAATTTAGATATTTTTAAAATTAGAAGTATCATTATGATGACACAACTAAAGCTATTAAGAATATTTTATAGATGGACAATATTGGAACACATTTGTTATAAATTATTTCAAAGTTTTAGTTCATGTGGAGCTGTTGATTCTCAAGGAAAATTTTTCCTAAAAGGATTTATCTTTTTATTCAAATCAATTTCATATTAACCTGAATTTAATTTTAAAAGTAAATTTATATAAGAACTTTTTTATGTTTTCTCTGAAATTTCCTTTAGCTTATATGGCAAGAAACCAAAAATGACTTTATGATTTGTGAATAATTTAAAGCACTTGCTTATGCTTTCTATCACCATATCTTTAACTACAAGGAAAAAAATTTAATTGTCTTTATCCTTAATAATTAATTCACCAAAAACTGCATATTGTAATCCAGTTTGCACAGATCAACTATCATTACGTTTAATTTATATTTTTAGCCTATGGCTACTTACTTTGCAATGTTGCAGCAGCTTCCAAAAGTAGAACCTGAAATCTAAAAAGTTCCAATAACTCCATGATATGCCTTATTGCAATGTCAAGTATATACATTTATTTTGTTATAATGTACTGACAAAGTTTACTGCGTGAGCAGTTATCTTCTCTAAATGTTAGTTCAGTTCAGTCACTCAGTCGTGTCTGACTCTTTGCAACCCCATGGAGTGTAGCATACCAGGCCTCTCTGTCCAGCACTAACTCCCAGAGTTTACTCAAACTCATGTCCATTGAGTCAGTGATGCCACCCAACCATCTCATCCTCTGTCATCCCCGTCTCTTCCTACCTTCAATTTTTCCCAGCATTCGGATCTTTTCAAATAAGTCAGCTCTTCGCATCAGGTGGCCAAAGTATTGGAGTTTCAGCTTCAACATCAGTACTTCCAATGAATATTCAGGACTGATTTCCTTTAGGATTGACTGGTTTGATCTCCTTGCAGTCCAAGGGACTCTCAAGAGTCTTCTCCAACACCATAGTTCAAAAGCATCAATTCTCTGTGCTCAGCTTTCTTTATAGTCCAACTCTCACATCCATACATGACTACTGGAAAAATCATACCCTTTACTAGACAGACCTTTGTCAGCAAAGTAATGTCTCTGCTTTTTAATATGCTGTCTAGGAATCATAAATTATTCCATGAGCTTCCAAGGTGGTGCCAGTGGTAAAGAATCCACCTGCTAATTCAAGAGATGCAGGAGATGGAGGTTCAATCCCTGGATCAAGAAGATCCCCTGGAGTAAGAAATGGCAACCCACACCAGTATTCTTGCAGGGATAATCCCTTGGACAGAGAAGCCTGTTGGGCTACAGTCCGTGGGGATGTAGAGTCAGACATGACTGAGTGACTAAGCACACACACACACATATGCAATTTTCATCCTTCTGTGATTGACCTACTTCACTTAGCATAATATCCTTATTTCATCTGGGTTGTTGCAAATGGAAGAATTTTCTTTTCAAGGCTATAACATCTGTATCTGTACCACATTTTTTTATCCACTCAGATGTTGATGGACATAAGGGTTGTTTCCATATCTTGGCTATAAAACATTGTCCCTATAGTTAACAATATGGTATTGTGTGCCTTAAAATATATTAAGAAGCTAGATCTCATATTGTGTCCTCACCACAAGACATAAATACACACACACACTCACTGAAAAACATAAGGAAATTTTTGGAGATAATGGGTATGTTTAGTAGCTCGATTGTAATGATATCATAGGTATATGTGTGTGCCAAAACATTTCATGGTACAAACAATAAATATGCATGATGTTTTGTGAATCAGTTATACTTCAACAAAGCTTAAAAAGAAAGAAATAGCATGTTTATTAGAAAATGACACTTGAAGGAACCAAAACTCACTTCTTCTAACTTATTCATAAGCAGAATGATGTCATCACTTTTGACATTCTCAAAAGCAGCTAGTTTAAAATAATATTACTAATAAATACGCTGTCATCATTTAAAACAGATTTCATCTAGGAAGGAAATATAGAGTTAGCCCTTTTTATATTTTTGGCCCATATAAATAACTAGCTTCTCTTGTGCACAGAATTGGAGTTTAAAGTTCACCTTTCCTGTTCTAGGTTTAAAATTTTACTGTTTGGTTCTTTCTATAAACCTTAAGTAATCCTTAAATTCATAACATATATTAAGCTACAAAATTGTCCGTTTGGTTCTGTGGCTACTGCACTAAGCTAGTAATTTTGAAGTTTGAATCAGTGTCTGAAATGCCTAGTCTTTCAAAGCTGTATCTTGACTTATACACATTACATATGAAAGACTTACGATCTTTAATACTATTGTGAATTCTGTTTGTAAAGTTTGCATATTGCTATGTTCAAAATCAGTATCAATTAACTGAAACTACTAGATTCATTGCAAAGAAGGTGTGACATGATACAAAATATATTTCCAAACCAGTACTCAAGTTAAGCTTTGATTATAAAAGAGTTAGACAAATTTAAATAGAATAAGTTTTAAATAAAAATGCAGTACATAAAATGTAAGCTTAAACACAGCAATGGTTTTAATAAAGGCTCATTTAAAACTGTGATTCTTGGCAAGCATAACCATTACTATGTTAAACTGTAAAATCTATACATTCACAGGGCAAACAGTATTCTCTTTGTTAAGCCAGAGAATTAAAAAAAAAAAAAACTATTTCAAGCTACACTAATAAATTTTTAGTGAGTCCTTTCAAGTATCTTGCCAAAACATTAGACAGGTTTAGGGGAATACTTGGCTGAAAATTGATCCATAATAAATTGATTGATGTCATCACTTGACTATATGCCTTCCATGGTCTATGATTTAGGATGTAGTACAGTTGGATATGTATTCGACCCATCAAGAATTTCTCCTGTGAATTGTTTAATTATAAAAAGTAAATGAAAAAAATGTAAATGAGAAATAGCCATTGTACCCAAGTTTTGCTATGTACAACTTAAAATATTCATAATGATAATTTTAAAAGCATTGAATACTTTTTATATGCTAAGAACTATTCTTGGCACTTGAGATACTTCAGTGAACAATAACAACTCAATCACAAGACTCTCATGTTGCTTCTGTGGATCTGAAAGAAGCTAGAATCACACCTGACTTTCTGGAACTATATGAGCTGGGGTAATTATCCAAAGCTTTTGTCTTAAAAATGTGTTAAGATGTTGAGTATATATACACTAGAAGAATCATAAAATATCATGGTCTGCTACAAAGCAGAATTAGAGTACAAAATACTTTTCTATTCATAGATATAAACACATGTAAAATGGAATCAGAGAAAAAATTATTTACTACAAAGTAAAATGTGCAAGGAACTATGGTGGAAACTGGGAAATAAAAAGTAGAATGAGATATAGTCCTGCAATTCATTCAAAATCCACTCTTCTAACTCCATGCTTTAAGAACACAAAGAGGAAATACTAATCATAGCTTTAGGCACCATCTTGGCAAAAGTAGTAAAACTGAGACCCAGTCCAAAGCATTCAACAGAAAGAAACTCCCACCTTTGTTCTTGAAAAATGAGAAGGACGTATGATTTTTGAGAAGGGAATTGCCCTATTTCAGGAAGTAAAATAGTGAATCAGGAAGACCTCCCACCTCCCTTGGAATCAGAAGTGAAGACCTATTTTATCCACCCCAACCTGTTGGAAACAGGAGGTACTATTTGTCTCAACATCACACTGAGCTTGAGGGGCAGAAGCTGGGGTTCATTTCTCATTATTTTTTCCATGCCCCTGTTCTTAATGGACAGGCTTTTGAGCCAGGAGCCTTCCAGAGACCCAAGACTTATTCTAAAGGCCTCCCTGCTTTACACAGAGCTTTTGTACAATGCTCAACATTGAGATACTACTGTTTCATTTAGTCACTGAGGCTAGGCTTTCCAACTTTACTGACAGTGCAAAAGTAACATGTTCTCAGTCTTCTCATGATCAGGAACACATTTTTATCCCCTAAAAAGGTAACTCAATAAAATAAAGCTTTATTTCCTGAAGAACACAGTAACAGCTGGGGATGTTGACATTCCTTTCTTTTTCTGGCTATTGAGCACTTGCTTCTGGCATAAAGGTCAGAGTATGCAGGCTCCATTCTTGCTGGTGCTCCCAGAATTTATATCTTCATCCAGGTATAAAGAGGCTGCAATGACAGAAAAGACAAAGCTTAGCTCCCTCAGAGCTAGCAAAAATATGAATAATTGCTGGAGGCCTAGAGGAAATGGCTCCCTGCCATTTAGCTTCTGAACACCATTATTGTCCTTTCTAAAAATAGATGATAATGTTCCCTCATAATGGTCTACTTTGGAAAGTCAATCTCTATGTTTTAAAATTTGCTATGGTTTGCTTTAGAAAGATATACATGCATGTAAACAGACACATAGGATAACTAGAAATACAGTATATCCAAAATGGCATATGGGTACAGTGTGAATTTTATATATATATTATCATAAGTATAAGTAATATGTAGACCTTATTTCATTGAATAGGATCTGTCCAAACTCAGTGACCTGGAAGAAATGATCATACTGAGAAGAGGTAAATGCTAATAGCTCTAGCCCCTTTTTTGGCTTTCAGTCATAGTTCTGCTGGCTCATTTGCCCAGCTGATTGGCCAGGAATGAGTGAAAAGAGCAAGTAACTAGTGGAAATCTTTCTGTTCTGCAAAGTATCATTGGTATATCAGAAAGATTAATTGCAGAAGCATTGTGTCCTGTCTACAACTGTGCCAACATCCTGAGACTAAGCAGTTGTGCTTCTAAAGCACACTGAAAGGACTTCTCGCAGCCTGACCCTTCCTCCTGTGCTTTTCCAAGTTCAAGTGTAAAAGATGAGTAAAGAAACATAACCACATGAAAAAGCAAAAAATGTGGACAGGAGTTTGTGTGACTTTCTTAACACACAGTTCAGAGACCAAAAATGAGGTAATTAGAATATTATAGAACATGATTGTATTTGACTTTGGAAAGCCATTTATTACTGTCACTTAGGTTCAATCTTCTTTTTCTATGTCTAATGGATAAAACATTTAAGAATTTGAACAAAGGTATGCATATCTTCAAGTTATAATTTCACCTGAACAAGATTTTATCATATAAACTATAATAAACATATCTATTTCTGTCCCTTAACATTCTATTATGTACTGTAGTTGTTTCAGTTCAGTTCAGTTCAGTTGCTTAGGCATGTTTGACTCTTTGTTACCCCATGGACTGCAGCTCGCCAGGCTTCCCTTTCCATCACCAACTCCCAAAGCTTGCTCAAACTCATGTCCATTGAGTCAGTGATGCCATCCAACCACCTTATCCTCTGTCGTACTCTTCTCCTCCCACCCTCAGTCTTTCCCAGGCTCTTTTCCAATGAGTCAGTTCTTCACATCAGGTGGCCAAAGTATTGGAGTTTCAGCTTGTATGTATTGTAGTTGTTTATACCTATATTTTCATTTTTACAAACTAAACTACCTAATACAGAATCCACATTTAATTCATTTTGATGTTTTCTCAGTGCATATGGACCTACCCTTTGTACAAACTCAGTGAATCATTGAGGCAACACTGTACTTATATTCAGGGACTTTGGATTTAAAATGCCGTAAATGGAGTTCCCAATTCAGCCACCTGACAGTTGTGTCTCCTCTGACACTTACTCTCTCATTTCTTCGCCTGCAAAATGAATGACTCATATTCATTTGTGTGTGCTCAGTTGTGTCCGACTCTTTGTTACTCCATAGACTGTAGACTGCCAAGCTCCTCTGTCCTTGGAATTTTCCAGGCAAGAACACTGGAGAAGGCTTCCATTTCCTCCTCCAAGGGGTCTTCCTGACCCAGGGATTGAACCTGCATCTCCTGCATTGGCAGGTGGATTCTTTACCACTGCACCATCTGGGAAACCCAGGAATAAATCATACCTAGAAGCATTGGATGGCATCATCTACTCAATGGACATGAGTTTGAACAAACTCTGGGAGATAGTGAAGGACAAGGAACCCTGGCATGCTGCAGTCCATGGGGTTGCAAAGAGTCAGACACGACTTAGTGACTAAACAAGAACATGAAGCATTAAATTGATGAAATGAGTTTATACATGTGAAATGCAAAATGTAGTGACTCATACTTTTAAAAAATGTCTGGTTCACTTCTCCTCTTCCAAACTTCAGTAAACACTTGGTGGATAAATATAAAAATGACTCTGAAGGACTTACAGGTTCTAATTTGTCCTTGGATTACTTTATATATATATTTACCTTAAAAGAGCCTATCGTGGATGTTGTAGCTTTGAAAAAGATTTCTGCAAATTTTACATTTGAATTTGAGTAAAAATGTAAATATTTATTAAATCCAATCCTGCTAAAATATCAGAATATTAAATGTCTTCAATATCAAGCATGCATGCTCAGTGACTCAGTCATGTCCAACTCTTTGCAACTCTATGTACTGTAGCCCACCAGGTTCCTCTGTCCATGGGATTCTCCAGGCAAGGATGCTGGAGTGGGTTGCCATGCCCTCCTCCTGGGGATCCTCTAGACCCAAGAATCAAAAGCTCCTCTCTTGTGGCCCCTGCACTGCAGGTGGATTTTTTTTTTTACCACTGAGCCACCAAGGGAAGCCCAGACATAACTATAATTCATGAAAACAGTAGAATATGGTTTTCATATTCACAATGTGCTCCTCGCATTCAGATATGGTCTTAAGCCTGTGATGCAGGAGAGGGAACACTGATTAGCAAGACATGCTTGAATGCTACATGAGCCAGAACAAGTCAAGCCCTATGAAGCAGAGCCACCTAGGAAAGAGAACTAACTGAAATTTCAATGTTCTCTTGACTGAAACCTGTATCACCAGATTATAGTACGGAACTTCTTTTATTTATGATGGAGTTTCATCTAGTAAACCACTTACATTGAAAATAACTCAGGTGGAAAGTGGATTTAATACACCTAAACTACCGAGCAATGAATGTTAGTCTAGCCTACCTTAAATGTACTCAGAATACTTACATTAGCCCAAGTTGAGCAAAATCATCTAACACAAAGTCTATAATTTAATGAAGTGTTCAATATCCCATGTAATTTATTGAATATCATACTGAAAGTGAAAAACAGAATGGCTGTTTGGGTACAGAATGGCTTTAAGTGTGTGAATTGTTTAACCTGTTGATCAAAGGTAAACTGATAAATTGCACCTCGCTGTCACTGGCTAGCATCACAAGAAAGAATCTTTCCACAAATCACCAGCCAAGGAAAAGACCAAAATTTAAAGTACAGTTTTTACTATATGCATATTACTTTTGCACCATGGTAAAGTCAAAAAATTGTAAGTTAAACCATCACATGTTGAGGACCATCTGTAAACTTGTTCATTTATTCAAAAAATATTGAAAGAGTAACAACCATGTTTGAGCTTTGCCTGTGGCTCAGCAGTAAAGAATCCACCTGCAATGCAGGAGAACACGGTTCAATCCCTGGGTCAGGAAGATCCCCTGGATAAGGAAATGGCAACTCACTGCAGTATTACTGATGGTCTCGGAAATTCCATGGACAGAGGAACTTGGTGGGCTATAGTCCATGGGGTCACAAAAGAATCAGATACAACTTAGCAACTAAACAACAACAACAACTATGTTCACTAGACTCATAGGGATAAAACAGATTACAGAAAATCTATATTCTCCTGGATAAAGAAAGCATCAAACTTTCCTTCAGAGATATGCCAGTGGAGGCCCATAAGACAGACAGCAATGTGTCTATCTTAAATGGCTGTGCACTCCTTCTTCTTGTGATTGTTTTAAAAATTGCCGTGCTACCAATTGGTTGTGGGACAGTATTTTTGGATTTCCATCCCAATTAAATCTGGTGACATTAATTTTAAATCATATCTGAGAATTTAATGTTTTTTCAGTTTGATTCAAATTATTTTTCTCTTTCTAGAGTCCAAAAGTTGCTGTCTCAGAGAAGTATGACTATCTAAGTGATATGAAATTCATAATCCAGTGTGTCTGTATTTCTTGGACTCCTGTTTTGAATTTCTTCTAGTTATATTAAAATTTTAGTTTCTTGTTCAGCATGGAGATGCTTAAACTAGACTTTATCATAAAAATATAATAACATTTTGGCAGTGTATGAAGAATCAGAGATAACCGATTCCAGAAGCTAATTATGGAAATGTCTTCTTAGAAACTTTCCTGTGAAAACAAGGCACCCTAGTCATCTGCACATCTCTCTGGCATTTTTTCCTTCAGAAAAGTCATCAGGATAATGCATTTGAAGTATTTATAGAAATGTGCTATCACTAATAGCTTCACTGTTTTGTTTTATAATTCACTTCACTGAAGTGGATGTGTACATCCTAGTCTTAATGACAGATTTTCAACACATGGTAGTAAGTAAAGAATCTAGGTAATTTCTTTAGAGATAATACTAAATCCTGTAATTGATAATATAGGAAATTTGATTAGTTTGAAATTACCAACAGTGTGAATTGAAATAAAGATCCACAGAGGGCCAGTTGAATAACTCATCAGGAGTAACTACCTCAAATAATCAACTCAAAGAAAGACTCTTTTAATCTGTTCCCTAGCTCCACTTAAAAACCAAACAAGATGAATCATTTTTCACATATTTAAAGCCCAGCAGCATATAAAGGAAAAAGTAATTATTTTTATACTAAAAAGAAATTTATTCTAATAAAATTTGTTTTTATCCACCTTCCAACTAGATTAGACATTTGCTGAGCTTAAGAAATTACTGAGAATACAGCAGTATTGATGGAAGCATTTCTGACTCAGGGTTGGTGTTTCTAATTTTTGAAGAATTTTTCTAACATCATGCAGAACAGCACTTAATACATAAGTCAATTAATTCTCATTTCATTCATGTGAATACAACTTTAATATATTCACAGGAATAGCAGTATCAAATACATCTCCATAATGTTGATAGATTATCCTTCCTCCCCCAAAGAAACAACCTTTAGCCCAAACTTTTTCTGAATATATTCTTCCAAATTTCTAAGAACATTTTAAGATAATCCCTATACAATACATTACTTTGTCAACAAAAGTTCGTCTAGTCAAGGATATGGTTTTTCCAGTAATCATGTATGGATGTCAAAATTGGATGGTGAAGAAAGCTGAGCACTGAAGAATTGATGCTTTTGAACTGTGGTGTTGGAGAAGACTCTTGAGAGTCCTTTGGACTGCAAGAAGATCCAACCAGTCCATCCTAAGGGAGATCAGTCCTGGGTATTCATTGGAAGGAATGATGTTTAAGCTGAAACTCCGGTACCTTGGCACCTCATATGAAGAGTTGACTCATTGGAAAAGACCCTAATGCTGGGAAGGATTGAGGGCAGGAGGAGAAGGGGAAGACAGAGGATGAGATGGCTGGATGGCATCACCGACTCAATGGACATGGGTTTGGGTAAACTCTGGGAGTTGGTGACGGACAGGGAGGCCTGGTGTGCTGCAATTCATGGGGTTGCAGAGACGGACATGACTGGGTGACTGAGCTGAACTGAACTGATACAATACAAAGTATGCTAAACTATATGTAGTTTTCTTCCGATTTTCCCAACAACATAACAATGAACACATTTGTACATAAATCATTGATATCTCTGATTATTTTCTAATAGCAATTCCTAGAATTAGAGTTATAAACAAAGTCTTAAATATTATTTTAAGTTTCTTTGCATATTGCCAAGTTGCTGTGTGGGAGGGAAATACCATTTCATATAAACAGTGCATAAGAATGCTTTTATTCATCAAAGGCTCTTTAACTTTGCCAATAAACAAAGAATATAGCTTACTTTTTTTCAATAAACATTTCTCCAAAAGTATATAGAAATATGAAAACAGATGTATTAAAAATTACAATGATCCTCTCTGGGTTATGAAACTGCCTGAAATTTTATTTTCCTTCTGTTTTTGAATCTTCTGAGGAAACAAACTCATTATATATTTCAACCTCTCCCTACACAACCACTCCATCTCTCCCACCACCACCCTCATATGGTTTTTCAACTTAATTTTGTTATTCATGTTATTGAATGACCATACACTCACTACTTTGAGGTAGTTTGTTTATCATCAAATTTTGTCTTCTATCATTTGTATGTGCATTATCATTGAATTGTCTTATTTTTCACTTCACACCATCTGGTTTCCTTTCAAAGATTCTCTCCCATCTAAGCTTTGAGTCTGTTTCTAACATAGTGATTTTTGTTATTTTAATTTTGGATTATTAAAATAAAATTTTAACTAGTCTTTATGACTCTGATCTTTTTCTTGCATAATCTACGTTGGACTAGTTTTCCAAACAATGCTTTGAGCATCTCATTAACTCTTAAAAACCCATAAGTCACTATTACTGAATTCCCACTCAGGCTTAAACTGGCTTTTTACCTAGAGACCAAAAAAAAAAAAAAAAAAAACTTGCTTTTTTTTCAGTTATTTTTCCTAACAGAAGCCTACTTTATAGTCTTATGAAATCACATAATCACTAATTAATGTATTACTATTAAATATTTGCCTGTTTGTTTAAGATTTTTGCATATTTATACTCTATCCGCCTATGTAAAATAAAATGCTCAAAGCAGCATTTTTGTATTTCCATAGAACCTAAGTTTTTACTTTAACATTATGCAAATAATCATTAGTTTAGTAAATTATCATCTTATTTAAAGACAGATAATTTTGTTACAGAAGTTAAAAACGTGGAGTTTTTTTTTTCATTTTATTGTGTTGAAGTTAACATATGACATTTGTCCAAGGTGCACAATATGTCAGGCGAGTGTCTGCTCCTCCGTTCTGTCTCTTCACAACAAAGATTTGGAGTGACGGACATTAAAGCCCTCGGCAGGTCACAGCTCTCGGATCTTGGGCAGACCGTGTTATAGCTCTCAGGTTTCAAACAGACTGTGTTATAGCTCTTAGACAAATCAGGGTTACAGCTCCATTTTATTTAGATAAAAGTAGGAGAATCCATCCTGGAAGCCTGAGGGCATGCCGACCCAAAGACAGGAAGAGAAGAACACAGAAGCACCAAGCAGCGCAGCTATGGGAGAGAGAGAGAAAGAGCCTTTTGGCTCCTTTTTCTATGTTTTTTTCTTCCCCCTGGGCCTGTCCTATGCAAATTGGGCTAGTCTTGAGTGCTATTTATTCTACCTGAAGTCCTCAGGTCCTCTGGCCTTCCTTTGACCTTCCTTTGTTCTATTTTCGAAGGCTTTTCCCTTCTTTGTCTTTTGGCCACTGCCATTTTGGACTGTTTCCTATTCTAACTACCTAACAAATACAATATTTCATATATATATATATTTATACACATACATAAAGAAGTGATTACCATAATTTAGTTAACATAATCACCTCATAGATTTATAATTTTTTTTCTCGTGATGAGAATTTTTAAGATAGAAGAGATTTTGTATTGTGTTACATTTCCAGAAACTGGAAGTATAAGACAATTGTTAAGAACATGAGAAGTTGTAGTACCATGCAAAGGAATCTGTCTACTTCAAAAACTCAGCTCTAAAAGTTAAGTTCCACATTTTTGCCTCTATGCATCAGAGGCAAAATTTGACCCAAGATTGACATAGATATTTTGTCTCTCAAATTTATCTCATTGAATTCTGTTGACCTCTTGTAAGATTTTCTTAATACCAGTTCCTAATCATATTTCTTTCTTTACTGCTACTTTACAACCAATATCTCTAGTTCTACCCACTCCTTTAAATCGATCTGCTCTCTTTGGGCTTTTTCTTTACTTTCTCAAGGCATAACAAAAACTGAGCGTTTGTATAAAATGTCTCAATTTTCACATCATCTACATTTCTAAAGTCATACTTTGGTACATTATCTATTTACAACCCAATCTCTTTTTGCATGTCAATTTTAGAAAATTAGACTTCATTTGTTGTGTGAACCTTATTCTTCTATTTCAAGAATGTAAACATAATTGATCCAGTAGCAATGTGTGTTTATGTATGCTTTCAAAAAATTATATATGATGTGCTGGTTTGTTTATTTAGCAGAAGATACTGGGCTTACTGGAAAAGTACATCTGTAGATACTAATAATAAGAAAAATTAATTTCTTATCCAATAGCAAGTCATATTTTCCATGTGGTAAGAAGAATAACTGCCTCCTGAAGATGTCAATGCCCAAATCCCCAGAACTTGTGAATGTGTTAGTTTATATTGCAAAGGAGAATTAAGGTTTCCGAAGAAATCAAGGTTGCCAGTCAGCTGATTTTTCAAAAGGAAGATGATCCTGCATAATCTAGGTTGGTCCAATGCAATCTCGATGGTATTTATAAGAGGAAGGAAAGCAGAAGTGAGAGTGGGAGATGCAACAATGGTAGAATGGTCAGAGAGATGCAATGCTGATTGCATTGAAGACAAAGAGGACCATAAGCCAAAGAATGTGAGTGACCTCTGAAAACTACAAAACTCCACATCTTCCTCTGGAACCTCTAAAAAGAAATGTTGCCCTGTGAACATGTTGAATTTAGCCCATGAGCCTTGTGTCAGACGTCTGACCAATAGAACTATAATATATAAAGCTTGTGGAGTTTTTAAAGTTACTAGGTTTGTGATAAATTGCCGGGGTCCAGCCCCAGCGGGGTCCAGGGGTCTTGAAGGATGAGTGGCATCGGCGAAGAAATGAGCTGAGTCGATGTGTGATGATGAAGCAGTCTCTCTTTATCGCTGTTAGTTTGTGGGATGATGGAGAAGTCTCTCCAAAAGGAGAGGGAGAAGTCTCTCATTTATTATTGTTGGCTTACAGTTTTATAGCCAAAAGACATCCCCATTACATCATTACATCACCTATCATTCTATACAATTTTTTGTTTTCTACCTTCCATAGCAACCTTATCATTGAGTTCATTCCCCAAACTATCATGAAACATTCCCGTTGCAGAAGTCAGATTTCTATGTAGTTAGATTTAACAATAGTATGTTTACCATTTGAATGTCTTCAGTATACTTCATTCAATCATGATAAGTACATCAATCCAAGTAGAAAGGTTACATTTCTCTTATCAGGTACAACTATGTAGAAGCTAGAGGGAAGGGCTTAAGCTTGAGACTGTTTATTCTAGTAACCTACTTCAGTTCTTATGAGAAAAGAGGAAAGAGGACAAAGAGACAGTTTAGAGAGAGGAAAGAGGACTAAGAGACAGTCAAGCAGCACTGCTTTAGCAATAAAACCCTATTAACCTTATAACTACTATAATGAATTCCCATGTCTACATTATCCTAAAGCAATCAATATCTCCAACTATGCTGGCCACAATTATGAGCATTCCTTAGTCCCAATCGAGCCTGATTTTTTCAAGGAAGAGAGCCTCCTCTGTGGAGTGGTCAGGGGAGTGGGAGGTGGAAAGGTGACCCAAGTACCAGCCTTTTTGGTGGTGGCCTTGCCATGACCCTCAGAGAACTCTTGGTAAACTCCCCAGTAATAGTAGGAGGAGGAGTAATCTATTTAAATGTCCCTTTCCTTCCTCCTTAGCCCCCAGGGAAGGTGATCCACCTTCCCTGATCCTCTGGTTGATAAGGTCTGGGGGGATAATCTCAGGACAAATTCTTTTCAACTGTGACTGACCTACTGAGATGAGCCAATGTTCCGAGCATGGACAGAACTTCCAAGAAAAATACCAGGGTGGGGCCTAGCCCGGGATGCCCTGATAAAGAAAGTCAGCTTTGCGATTTCTTTCTTAGTCTCGTGACCTTGTCATCCGAACAAGGGGGCATCCTGACGGCTCCCGGCAATGAATTTTTATAGCCTCAATAAAAGACTAATATATAACATCCTTCCAATTCCTGTCCAAAGCATTTTGACATATTAGACAGTCTTGTCCAAAATCCTCAGCAAATGTCTAAAGGAAACTTCTCTGCCTCCAATTACTCAGCTGGACATAAATTTGAGCAAACTCTGGGAAATAGTGGAGGACAGGGAAGCCTGGCAAGCTACAGTCCCTGGAGGCACACAGAGTTGGCCCTGACTTAGCGACTGAACAGCAGCCTGTTATCTGTATCTATCCTGTTAATTTTCTCAGGGGTCTAAACAGCTCTACCAAATCAGACTTTCTTCACTAGACTTCCCAGGTACCTCTTCTGGTTTCCTTCCTCTCAGTCAGCCACTCCCTCTCTTTTGCTACTCTCCCCTCCAACTCCTAACAGTGTCCCAGGGGAGTTCTTGGGCTCCTATCTTTCAATCTTCTCTCACCTCCTTAGGGAACTCATCTGGACTACTTTCTTTATATCCATTCAATATTCTGATGATTTATGCCTAACGAGGCCAGATTTCTTCCTCAGTTACACCTCTGAATTGTTAACAGTGGTTCAGTATCTCACATGGATGTCCCATGGTCATCTCAAACATCAGTTCAGTTCAGTTCAGTCACTCAGCCATGTCCGACTCTTTGCGGCCCCATGAATTGCAGCACACCAGGCCTCCTAGTCCATCACCAACTCCTGGAGTCTACCCAAACCCATGTCCATCGAGTAGGTGATGCCATTCAGCCATCTCATCCTCTGTTGTCCCCTTCTCCTCCTGCCCCCAATCCTTCCCAGCATCAGGGTCTTTTCCAATGAGTCAACTCTTCGCATCAGGTGGCCAAAGTACTGGAGTTTCAGCTTCAACATCAGTCCTTCCAATGAACACCCAGGACTGATCTCCCTTAGGATGGACTGGTTGGATCTTCTTGCAGTCCAAAGGACTCTCAAGAGTCTTCTCCAACACCACAGTTCAAAAGCATCAATTCTTCAGTGCTCAGCCTTCTTCACCGTCCAACTCTCACATCCATACATGACCACTAGAAAAACCATAGCCTTGACTAGAAGGACCTTTGTTGGTAAAGTAACATCTCTGCTTTTAAATATGCTTTCTAGGTTGGTCATAACTTTCCTTCCAAGGAGTAAACGTCTTTTAATTTCATGGCTACAGTCACCATCTGCAGTGATTTTGGAGCCCAATAAAATAAAGTCTGACACTGTTTCCACTATTTCTCCATCTATTTCCCATGAAGTGATGGGAAACCGAGCTACTGATTTCTGCTTTGTCCCCATTTTAGTAAGGAGGAACTCCATTCTTCCAAGTTCTCAGGCCAGAAACCTTGGAGTCCTTCTCTGTTCCTTTTATGAACAATAACTTGTTCTGTCAGCAAATGCTTTTGACACTCTCTTCAGCCTATATCCAGAATGCAATCGCTTCTCATAACATCCACCACTATCAAAGTGATCTAAGCCACAGTCATCTTTCTCCTCAGTCCTTACTGTAGCTTCCCAGCGATTTTCCACACTTCCACCATTGCCCCCAAGGTCATTTAAAATAGGTAACTCCAAAAAACATAGCTAAAGAGATTATTCTAAACACTGCAGGGACTTCAGATTTCACTCAGAGTAGAAGCTAAAACCCTCAGTAAGTGCTGTCCTTTCCATTCTCCTTGGCTTTCTGACATCATCTCTTATTCATCTTCCTCTCACTTTCTTTACATCAGCCTATTTGCTGTTCTTTTAAATGTGTCAGACTTGCTCCCATCTCAGGGAGTACTCCTGCATGAAATACTTCTCACTTTTCTGTGTGCATGGCTCACCCATACTTCCCTCAAACCTTTTCTCAAATGTATCTTTGAAGTCTTAAACTGACCACCATTTGCAAACTCATCACCTTTGCTCCCAAAAACTTCTTATCTGCCTCACCTGCTTGCTTTTTTAAAATTACTAATATCTTATATTTTGTTTAATTATAAAGCTTCTAGTCTCCCCACCACATACACACTAGAATGTAAGCTCTATGAGTGTTGGGACTTTAATCTTTTTCTCTGCGGTAGTCACAGTACTGAGAATAGGACCTGACAAAAAAGGTAGGAGCTTCATGGGTGAATGACTAAAACCAAGGGCAAGGACTGCATAAATGAACTGAGAGTAGGAAACCTCCCTGTTACTGTCTTACAGAGCTCAGGGATTTCTAGTTTTCCTGTCACTTTATTTTTTAGTTAAAGTTTGAATGATATTTAAAATTAAATTTCACTGATTTATTGTAGTTCATAGGTGTTATTTAAAAAAAACTTTAATTTTAAACCCATTAAGGTAGTATTTTAGAATACTGAAATGAACTAAAATCAATTTGCATTTTTATATTTAAAAATCTATGCCATGTTCTCAGGTTAATTTGTACTTTACTTAGAAAGTAAAATAGTGAAAACTACTAGTTTTCATTTTATTTCAGTTCAACGCACATTTGCTGCAGGTCAAACAGGTGCCTTTTTCCCACCCAAGAAAACACATAAAGTGTTCTTTATTATTTTATTAACTTATATAATTTAGTTAAATATTTGTTTTACATTTTTAAATATTATACCACCATATATTTATATGCTTTATAAAGCACACATATTCACATACATGCACATATACTAGAACATTTAAACTGATGACTTAGTAAGTGTCATCAGCAATATTTTCAAAAATTTTATTAGCCTAATACTCTATTTACAAGGATGTTAAACACACATTTTAAGCTACATATAATTGTTGAGATCCCCACTGAGAATCATCACGCAAAAGTTTTTAAGTGGTTTATAGAGTTGTAACTACTCTCAACACCAAATTATTTTTTCAATGTTTTCTTAGGACTTCTAAACATAGAATACAAATAAAAAATGTAAAGTGTGTAAAAATTATGAAGTATAGTAGTAGTCTTGCTTTGGTCTGTATGCTGCCAGAAGACATAAAAAGGAATATAAAATTTTATCATAAAGAAAAAATAAAAGACTAAAAATATTTGATACATTTAATATGTCTAATAAATAGCTCAGCATCTTCATAGTAATTTAAAATGAACATTAAGTTCTATACAATAAGCAATTGCCCAAGATAAAAAAAAAGTCTTTAGCACAAAAGGAAAAGATTCTATCATCTATATTTCTACACATATATTTAGGACACAATCCCTGGTGTATTATGTAACGCCTCCAATCTTCCCACGCTGTCGTTTTTTTTTTTCCTCTTCACTTTAACTACCAAGAATCTTCTGGCCAAAAAAAAAGCAACTTATTTCTGATTATTGCAAAGAAATATACACACAAAAGATGTCAACTCAAAATAAAACTTTCGCATTAAGTTTTCTTATTTAAGAGAACTACCTAAACAAAACTTGCCAAACTTTCAATTAAGTCAGTACTTAGATGTCATAATTTGAAGAAGACATGAAAAGTTTTATTTTCAACATAAAATGAAACTTACGCATATTCTTTAAACAATCTTCCAAGTTCCCCAAATACTGAATTCCATCTACTCTCAGATGTTCACAGAAAGAGGATACTTAGATAATGAACTCACCTCCCTGAAAAACCTACTATCCTTTCTATTCTACACTACATCAAGTAAGTGTTTCAGGATATATAAGTATTGTGTTAGAATAAGGATATTCTTTTTAAGCCTATACACTGAAACAGTGTTTGAGGAAGTGAAATGTAAAATGATAGTTATTAAAATAGAAAATGTTAAGTAGTCAAGAATGTCGTAGTATTAACCTAACGGTGAAGTATGTTATAATTCTTCCTCAATTCTCATTGATTTCTTCATATTCCATAGATATTATAGCCCCCAAAGTACTATTTAAAACAGGAAATTGTTCCACTTATTGTTTGTGACTTTCTATCACAGCAAATTTGCTACTCATCCTGTCATCTCAGATACTGAGTTGTTTTCCTTAAATAAACTAGATCCAATAACTTCAGCACTTTTTAGAGTTTGATTGCTTGTCTTTTGGAAAAGCAATGCCCTACAGAAAACTTCGTAGTCTTATGTATATAATTTGCTGATGTCAGTTGTTTTAATGATAAGCGCTGGAGTCAAAACTGTGAATTAAACACCTTTGATGAAAACAAAATATATGAATAACGCTGCAATTGACTGTCATTGTGATTGTGCTTTGACTTTGATTAAATTTCAGAAGTCAACTTTGTAGCAATGATTTAAAACTTGGCTAAAAAGCCTTTCCCCCTCTAAGTTTGAATTGTTGAACTCATACATTATGTATTTCCTTTAATGACCCACGTAGCCAAGAAATGGCACTTTAAATTGATGAGGGTTATATATTCATATGTAGAACAAATGAGTTTAGGGACAAATGAAGAATAGTTGTGCGGCTGAGCCACCAAGAACTGTTACAATTATAGTGATTATAAGAACCACAGTCTAATTAATACCTTCCAGACATCAGCTATCATTACATGTGTCTCTATCATAAAAACACAATTTCATCTCTCCTAAAAATATTTTATTACAGAAATATTATCTATATAAAAATATATCAAATGCTGCCAGTAGTTCTATGTCAATTGCTATTTTCAGGAGTTTAATATTCAGTGGCATAAAACTTTCTCTAACACATATCTAAAATTATAATCCAGTCATTGAAAGTTTTTGTGTCCTAGAAATTTTGCTTTGAGAAAGATTATTGAGCACAATGACCATTTCATTCATAGCCAACATAAATTGCTGCCTCATTGCCATATTGTCATACTCCTAGAAACTGACCTGTGTATGGCATGAGATAAAAGTAAGTTAAAAAAAAAAAAAAACCTCACACATTAACCTATCTTTAAAACAAGTATGGAATAACAATTTTTAGATTTTAAGGTCCCAAATCAGAAAATGCTTGTTTATGTGATAATTATATTTTGCTGTTTATAAATTTAAGAATATCAGATTTTTGTGATATTTATGACTTGTTTGATTTAAAAAATAAAGGCATGAATAAAATGTTAAATAGTGTCCTAATGACATGGAGAAAATATTTTAACCTCAATTTGGAAGTTACAGAAGGATTACAAAATGTTGTTTCACTAGTGAAATTTTCTGCAATGCCAAGATTATAGGAATTATCAGCATAGTTCTATTTTTCACAAACATAAAATGAAGATCTGGACCCTTTGGATTCAGAACATGTAACTTTTTTTATCTTATTTTAAAATAATTTTATACTTACAAAAATTTGGCAAAATATACTATCCACTGTTCTTTTACTCCCCCTAGCCACTTTTGTCTATTGCTCTAATTACCTATAATTAACAATAATGCAATACTATTAACAAACCTAGAGATCTAGTTTAAATCTTGCCAATTCTCCTGCTAATGTTCATTTTCTGACCCAGTATCCAATCTAGGACATTACATTGCAGTTAGGTCTCATGTCTTCGTGTGTGTACGTGCTCAGTCACTCAGTCATGTCTGACTCTCTATGGCCCTGTGAATGGTAGCCTGCCAGGGTCTTCTGTCCATGGAATTTTCCAGGCAAGAATACTGTAGTGGGTTCCCATTTCCTGCTCTAGATCTTCCTGACCCAGGATTCAAACCCATGTCTCTTGCATCTCCTGCATTGGCAAGCAGATTCTTTACCACTAGTGGAGCTTGGGAAGCCCTCATGTCTTCTCAGTATCCAACAGTTGCACAATCTTTCTCTTTAATTGTTTTTTTCAGTCTTTATCTTTTATAACCTTGTCATTTTTGAGAGTGCTGGCCAATTTTTTTTTTTTTAATATTCTTCACTTACCCAAGTCCGGGCTCCTCTGAAATTTCCTCATGATTGAACTGAGGTACATTTAGCAAGAATATCATAAATGTGATTTTGTGTCCCTCTCATCACATGATATTACAAGACATATGATATCCATCTGGAAAAAGAAGGGAGGTAGAGGGAGAAACTCTAGATACAAACCACACAGGTGACTTTATACCCTCATTTTAAAAGTAGATATATTTTTTAGAACAAAAATCTAAGTTCAGTAAGTCATGGCTATGTCACAACTTTCCAATTTAATGTGAGCATCTATATCATAGAAGGGTCATTTTTTCTATGTCCTCCTCTGAACTTGATTTGTGTATTTTTATTAATCTAAAATATCCATGTAGCCTCTAATTGCATGTAACTCTTAATGCTGCAGGGCTAAATATAAATTATATTTGAAATTGAAAATCATTTTAAATGTCAAAGGATTTCATGTGTCTCAACTTCAAGACACATGAAAATTAAAGGTAGTATTGGGGTTGGTGTTGTTCCTCCAAGTAAAAGAAGGTGTAACCTGATGGATTTAAGAGGTATTGAAAGTAAGGACAGTTAAGCTAACTTTTTGCTGGAGCCAACACATGACAATTAGCTTCATCACATCGACCTTTTATTTATAAATGCACATGTCTATTAAACATAAATGATACCAGTTATGAAAGTGGGACTGTTTTTACAATACTAGTTGACAAAATAGATTTTAAAAATTCATTTTAATCACAACAGCTATGTTCTTTTTAGGCTATATAGCAATTACATTTTGGTCTTTAAATCAATTTTACTCTCTTTCTTTAAACTTAGTCCTTTTTTTCTTTATGTAGCATCATGTTTATATATATCCCTCACTCCATTGGAGTGTATTTGATCCTGAGCTGGTTGCCTGAAACATTTATTCCAAGACAATCACTGAAGTTGCTAGGGAGTTTGCTAAAAAGTATTAAAATCTTGATTAGCATCTAGATTGGCTAGACAGCTCTGTGAATTGTTCACTGACACCAAAACTAGTATTCATGTTTATTTATCCCACCTATGGGCTTCTCTGGTGGCTCAGTGGTAAAGTATCCACCTGTCAGTGTAGGAGATGCAAGTTTGACCTCTGGGTTGGGAAGATTCCCTTGGAGAAGAAAATGGCAACCCACTCAAGTATTCTTGCTTGGAAAATCCCAAGGACAGAGGAGCCTGGTGGCTCCATGGTGTCTGTACTCCTCTACAGTCCATAGGGTTGCAAAGAGTTGGACACAACTTAGCAACTACACATCAGTAATCTCTCCTTATCTTCAATCCACCCACATTGATGGATCTTCAAAAGTATAAGTGAGGAACACCTTTCTTACCTCACCAGCTAATCTTTATAATACAAGTTGGTGGCAGTTAAAACATACAGCTGTCCATGTAAGAACTAGATAATTTTTCCATTACAAAATCATATCTACCTGATTCAAATGTCTACCATATCCATGCCAGATCTGTGGCCAATAATATTACCTGTTAATTTAAATGTTATGAGAAAAACTATATGGAACAGTGAAAAGACCAAAACATAAATAAAATATATTCCCTAACCTGCCACCATAAAAATTTACTTGTGTCATATCAAAGTATATCCTTGTAGTTGTTTACCCATGGGTTTTTAAATCATAGGTACAATCAGAGTCTATTATAATCTTGTACTCTGTTCTTTGATTTATTATATTTTCTGTTTGAAAAAAATACACTCAAATCATCTTAAGTAAAATGTTAGGGTGGTCCTGTATCCTGTTGTCAGCATGTAAATGCAGAACCCACAGGTGGACAGCCCAGACAGACCTCATAAAACAGGCACCTGGAAGTCAGTCAGCAATCAAGGAAGGCATCTAGGCAATTTATCTTTTCTTGAGGCCACATACTCTTATCTCAGTATCTCTCTACTCATTTATTGATATGCTTCCCTTCTCACTTGATTTACTCTGGTTGATCTCTTAAAGATACAGCCTTACAAGGACCACCAATCAACACTTTGCTCCTCTCAGGTGATCTTCTCATCTTTGAATTTTCACAGTTCTTGATGTTGGTAGATGGTCAGTTCATAGAAGTGACGCCATATATAACACAGGTGACTGGCCAGCTAATCCTCCAGATCTTTTTCTAATAAATGTTGACCACATGTTGCTCAATCAAGCGTCCCCTCTCTTCACAAAACAAGCAAACAAAAAGTCCAGTGTTTTACTCTTTCTCTGAGTAGAAGTCAATGTACAAAATAGTTTAAGCCAGAAGGGGAGGTGGGTAAAGAAGAAAACTGAAAGATGATATGTTATGGATTTAGTATAGTGAGTTAACTGTGCATGGTTCTGTTTTAGATGTTTTATGATAATAAAAATGAAGAAGGAGAAGAAATGCCCTTACTGTACTAATTAGGTTTTCAAAATATGTTTATTTTTCCACTAACTTTTCTTGAGGTTATTTAGATATTTTTTGATAAATCTTCATAGTAACATATGTGAAAGCAAACATGTTTTTTCCGTGATTTGCTGCAAAGAATTGTCAGAATAATAGTTTTTAACATTGGTAAAATTTGTAATGGGTAAAAAATTCTAATAAGATAATGAATACCAGTGATGTGCCATATGATTTATTCTTGTGAAATTATCTTTTTATCCTCCAAAAATTTAAAGACTCATGAACACATAGCAGAGTGCTCAGTATCCCCACTTTTGAACCTTTATACAGAACAAGTTGCACCCCAACCAGTTCTACAGTTGACTGAATCTGTTACTGGGACTAATATGAACACTGTATAAGTTTCTAGACTGGTTTGTATATCAGCATTTAAATTGATCAGGGGGCTGGCATGAGGGGTGGAACCAAAAGAAATTATGAAACTGGCAAACACCAGAACTGTAGACTTTAAAAGGCTATTTAGCAAATGGAGAATTAAATGGATTTTAATGTAACTGTTATTCTCAAACATTTTCTCAATATAGGGCTGACAATGATTTGGTCAAGTCAGGGCACTATTACAGTTCTCAATGAAACAAAAACTCCATTTGTCTGCTTGTTTCATTGAAATTACTGGATGTATTTTACCAAAAGATTTTTATTTCATTATATGCAATTTAGTAGGATAAACCTTTCTTTGTTATTCAAAGAAAGACTTTCATTCAGCCTAAGATTACTACATTGCCCATCAATCTGCAGAGTTCTAATCAGATTTGAAAGGGATTTGAACACCTTCAATAGCATTCTTGCAAGATAGGCATAGGTTTATATTCAGCTGATCTCACTAGGGTCTTGTTTCCTTTTTCAATCTTCACCCAGGTGACGCCCATCATACCAATGGCTTTAAATCCAGCTGTAGGCTGATGATGCCCAAATTTGCAATTTCCATCCAAACTACTTCTCTGAGTTTCCAGTTCATATAAAC
Source organism: Antilocapra americana (assembly GCA_007570785.1). Lineage (NCBI taxonomy): Eukaryota > Metazoa > Chordata > Mammalia > Artiodactyla > Antilocapridae > Antilocapra > Antilocapra americana. Next base: position 5,402,659 of record ML664170.1, on the reverse strand, counting down.
AATTCCCTGCTTGACTTTTACACTTGAATTTTTCAGAGACCTTCAATGTAACATATTCATCTGATTATCCCCTATATATTTTCATCCTTAACTCTTTTATTTCTAAGCAGATGATACTTGTCAACAAAAATTCCATTAATGATCAAATTTCCCAGTGGCTCAGTGGTAAATAATCTGCCTGCAATGCAGGAGATACAGGCATAAGATGTGGGTTCAATGCCTGGGTTGGGAAAATCACCTGGAGAAAGGAAATGGCAAACCCACTCCAGTATTCTTGCCTGGATATTCCCAATCCATGGAGTCACAAAAGAGTTGAATGTGACTGGGCAACTAAACAGCAACAACAAAGAAAAAATAAAAGCGACTTTTATTTGAGCCAAACTGAGGGTTATAACCCCAGAAGTAGATTCTCAGAAAGTTCTGAGAACTGTTCTACCTGTTAGAAGTTGAATATACAGTCATATACATTTTCTGAAACAAAAGCTCATATAGGATTACATACTGATATTTTGCATAAAGTTCCCCTAGAGTACATAGTAAGCACATCCAAAGCCATCAGCAAGTCACCATGACCCCTACAGAGCTGAGAAAGAACACCATTCTTTTAAGAAGGCACATTACTAGCGTTAGAAGAAAGGAAAATTTGATCTTTATGGTTGAGCCAGCACTCCCATCTTTGAGGAGCTCTGGTTACTGTATAATGCCAAAGCACACTGTACATTTGAGATGGAGGAGGCCCAAACACACACACACACACACAGAATTTTATGTTTAATTTTTTTCTTGTCTTGCCTTTAAATATAGATTTGATTTCATCATATCTTCAAACATGCTTTCTCCAAAGTCTAAAGCCTAGGAGTCATCTTCAAAATGTCTCTTAATCCAATCAGTAAATGCTGTCAATTCATCCTCTGAACTATATTTCAACTGAACATATTTTTCTTGATATATTTTATCACCACCCTTCTTCAAGTCATTGCTCTCCTGGTGGCTCAGATGGTAAAGAATTTGCCTGCAGATTTGACCCCAGGGTTGGGAAGATCCCCTGGCAAAGGGAACAGTTACCCACTGCAGTATTCTTGCCTGGAGAATTCCATGGATAGCGGAGCTTGGCAGGCCTTACCCCATGAGATCATAGAGAGTCAGACATGACTGAGTCAATAACACTTTCTTCAAGTCAGTATCATATCACAGTTTATTTGGCCTCTTTGCTTCCATTCTGGTCCCCTTTTTACTACTTTCTCTCCAAACCAAAAAAAGGGGGGATTTTTTAAATAACTTATTAGGTTAGTCCAACATTTTATGTAATTTTAAAAGTTTTATGTTACTAATTTATATTAAATATTTAGAATGTAGATGGCCATAATATATGTTCTTCAGCCAGACTCACAGGGTCCTTCATGATCTAACTTCTACCTTTCTCTCCAGGACAATAGTATGCCCCTTTCTCCCAAATTCTCAAGGTTTCAGCTCCACCAGCCACCTTTTAAAACCTTAATTAAGCCAAGTTCTTTTAAAGCTAAATTGTCATACATGATGTTCCTACTACTTGAATGGCTCCTTCTCCTTTACCTAGCTAAGTCTCAAAGTATTTTGTAATCTATAGTGACAGAAATAATAATCTCTTAGACTAGTAATCTGTAACCGAGTTGGTCTCCTGGACCTTTGCCAGGCCTAGGGTCCTTATCTTGCAAGGGGAAGTTCTTTTTCTACTTAGATTGGCACCTGATGCTCTTTCTCATTAGCGTCCAATTCTGTGACCCCATGGACTGTAGCCCACCAGGGCCCTCAGTCCAAGGGACTTTCCAGGCAAGAATACTGGAATGAGTTGCCATTTTCTCCTCCAGGGGATCTTCCCAACACAGGGACCGAACCCATATCTCCTGTGTCTACTGCAGTGGCAGGCAGATTCTTTACCCCAGCACCACCTAGGATGATCCAGATATAATCTATAGGTAATTAGTAAAAATGTATAAGTGACTGATAGTATCATTAGAAATTATCTAAAAGAAAACATGTTTACTTGACTTATTTATAATAAAATTATAGTTCAATTAACTGGAAAGATCCTGGTACCTATTTTATCTCTGAAAATTGTACCATCATTATAATATGAAAGAAATTCATGCACATGCAAGTTGCTCAGATAATTATGTAGAAAATTATAATTATTTAGAAATTGGAAATTTAAGCTTTTTAGCAGTTTTTACTTTAAACATTTCCTTGTTGAGACTCATTGATTTGTTTTTCTTTTCATCTGTCACCCTAGCAGGTCAGTTTGACATTTTTATCACCCCAGTGGAATGCCTGGTTTTCATTTGCAAAGCACACCTCACTTTTAGAAGTAAAACCCCATTTCACTTTTACAAGTGAAACACCATGGGTTGAGCAGCATATACAAACCTAATGACCAGCTTGACTTTATTGTGCTGACCCCTTTCCCACAGACTGGGAATTCTCATAAGATGAAAGTGTTACAAAAATGGAATTTGTTTTAGTTTAGAAGCAGAAGGCCTTCCACTGAATTAGCTTCTGTTTCTTTGCATGGGAAGCACCACTGATGTTTAACCAATGTTGGCCGCGCTTATCAACATGCTCCTGACAGCTGTTGTGGAAGTGCAGCAGCTCATGTGTACCTCTATGTGCAATTCCATTGCCTACATACACCCATCTTCTCAACTTCAGGATATGCACAACATGGAAACATATCAGTGTACCTCAGGGTAAACACTGGTCTCTGAAAGTCCAGAAATCCAGACTCAGTGCTGGATCCAGCTCCAATTCCTTCTTTGACATTGAACAGTTCTCTTAATTCTCCATTTCAACCCTCTCATCTAAACAATATGAAATGGACTGGATAACTCTTTCAACTCTCTGTTACTCTAGTTTTCCATCTTCTAACTGAAAAAATCAATAGCAATATTGAAATATTACACTTCATTTTATTAGCCAAACTGTGACTAGAAGGTCATACTCCTTTTCATTTAGACTCCTAAGATATATATACCTTGGTAGTCATACACATTTTGTGACTTTATTTTATTCTTACCAATCAAAGCTGTTTTGTAGGCACATAGACTTTAAAGCAGTGCTCCCCATCCAGTGTATGCCTAACCTCATGTGTGTTCTTCAGCTGTATGTAGAAAGGTGTGTGTGCGTGTGTGTCCATGCACTGTCACGTGTGACTCTTTTTGACCCTATGGACTAGAGCCCGCCAGCCTCCTCTGTCCATGGAATTCTCCAGGCAAGAATACTAGAGTGGGTTGCCATTTCCTACTCCAGAGGAATCTTCCTGACCCAAGAATAGAACCCATGTCTCTTGAAGGGATATATTTTAACATGTTGCCAATAAAATGTGCTTTCAAATTTATTTTGGCATTTTTATCAGTAGATTGTCTTTGAGTTGGTCCTTTCTAGGAAATCTGTATCATGAGAGAGCTACCTCAGAGGACTGGTATTTGTGTTTGGGAAATCCCCTTCCATGGTCCTCTGACCTATTTTATCTTGAGGTTGCGTACCACTCATTGCTATCTATGCTAGTAGCTGTGTCTGAAGACCTGACAAGAACATTTATAAACCTTTCTTGTTTATTAAGGTTGTCATTCAACTATAATTGTTCTTCTTGAATTTCCAACCTGCTCTTTGTGATCCCAAACATCCCAGAGTTTGGAATGTTGAAAAAGATCTTTAAGGAAGTCAGAAAAATACATGCTAAGTCTGTAAAACTTATGGGAAAGTAGCACTTAAAACTACTGCCTCTTTATAGCTGAATTAATTACCAAACTAGAAAATCATGCCCATATTTTATAACTAGGTTTTTCACAATACATTTTGATACTAAAACACATACTCACATTTAAATTATAGTTACTCTAAGAAGCAAAAAGAGAAACTACCTTTTATATCAGTACTTCTTTCTACCTGGTTCCTTAAGAAGTTAGAATTTTTTACTAAGATTTAGTTTAGCTTTTTTGTTTCTTTCATCCTTACAATATGCATTGTGCTACAGTGTGTTGAATGCTGTTAGTTCATATTATGCTGTGGTATTATTTCCTTAAAAGCACACACAGGACAGGTAGTATAGTTCCTACTTTACAAATGAGGAGCAAACTGAAGCTATGATAACACAGATAATAAATTGAGAGACAATAATTCAAGCTGTGCTTAGTCATCCATTCAAAGATTTTTATTTTTTGTTTAAACAATAATATAGACTAATTGCAGAAGCACTGTGGTAAATTAATAGAAAGTCACAATGATTATTTTTAAATGCATAGTTTTAAATTTTACAATGCATGTAACTGGAGTTAACCTAGAAATTAAAGATGTTTTTCAATAAAAAGTATGTTTATGTTAAACTCCCAGTTATCTTATTATAAATATTTTTACAGTCAGTCAGTCATTTAAAAAAGTAATTATTTTCTAAGTATCTCGTATACATACTACAGAGTCCTATTTTACTTTATTTAGCAAGTATATTTTTATAGATAGTGGAAGGACAAATTTAGCCCTGCCCTGAGTAAATTATCACAAATTTTAAAGTACAAATGAGCAAGGTTAATTACACTAGAAACAAATAAAATAAATTGCATTTCTTTAATTAACAAAAGGAAATACTTGGTATTTTTAAATAATAAAGTTTTCTCAAGCAACACTGACTTCACTCTCACAGAACAAATGACGTACAATTTTTATGGTTATGCAAAGATAAGCACTTAATATTTTTATAAATCCATAGATATTATAGTTCTAAATTAAATCTTGAAAGATTTTAGCCATAAATTTTTAAATCACGTTGTGTTTTAGGAAGCTGAAAAAGAAAAGTATTAATTTCATGTTGTGTTGGTTTTGTTGTCCCCTTTCTTACATTGTTCTCAAAATTTAGCGAACAGGACATGACAGCAAATTCTCATGACAGCAAAAAATCAGAGATATGATGCAAATGTTTTTAATAAATGGATAAAGATTATGCATTTCTATCATAGGAATTATTTTCTGAGGGTTGACTACATCGAACAAATTCCTGAACTTAAAATCATCCAGTCATAAAAGCTGGTATGAATATTGCAATCCAATGTGAACTGATGGACAGATTAAATCATATTCTTTAATACTTTTTGTATCAGGAAATGAAAGTCAGGTGGTCCTGTATTCCCATCTATTTCAGAATTTTCCAGTTTGTGGTGATCCACACAGTCACAGGCTTTGGCATAGTCAATAAAGCAGAAGTAGATATTTTTCTGGAACTCTCTTGCTTTTTCAATGATCCAGCAGATGCTGGCAATTTGATATCTGGTTCCTCTGACTTTTTTAAATCCAGCTTGAACACCTGGAAGTTCACAGTTCATGTACTGTTGAAGCCTGGCTTGGAGGATTTTGAGCATTACTTTACTAGCGTGTGAGATGAGTGCAGTTGTGCAGTAGTTTGAAAACTCTTTGTCATCCATTGCCTTTTTGGGGGATTGGAATGAAACCTGACTTTTTCCTGCCTGTGACCACTGCTGAGTTTTCCAAATTTGCTGGCATATTGAGTGCAGCACTTTCACAGCATCATATTTTAGAATTTGAAATAATAAACTGGAATTTCATCACTTCCACTAGCTTTGTTTGTAGTGATGCTTCCTCAGGCCCACTTGACCTCAAATTCCGGGATGTCTTGCTCTAGGTGAATGATCACACCATCATGGTTATCTGGGTCATGAAGAACTTTTTTGTATAGTTCTTCTGTGTAGTCTTGCCACCTCTTCTTAATATCTTCTGCTTATGTTAGGTCCATATCATTTCTACGCTTAATATGTTCGACTTTTCCACTGGCTTTTGTATATGGGATATTGTTATCATAACTTTAATGTCTACAGCTACTAAATCTGCTCTACATTATACTGTTTCCAGGTTTTTTTGATTGTTATTATTTTTTTGTTTTGTTTTGTTTCATAGATTGTGGACTTTATTTTCCTGCTCTTCTCTGTGCCTGCTAAGTGTTACTGGATGCTAGAAATTGAGAATTGTAATTTTTCAGGTGGTAGATATTTTTATATGCCTAAAAATATTGTTGGGCTATGTTCTGAGATGTGGCTGAATTAGTTGAAAATAATTCAGTCCTTTCCGGTCTTTTTGGAAACTTTGTTAAGTAGGCCTAGAGCAGTATTTGATCAAAGGTTAATTATTGCCTTAGTGAAGCAAAACTCTGTTTAGTTCTCTATCAAATGCCCCTTGATATATGAGATTTTCCACTAAGGCTGGCCAGATTAATAACTGTTCCTAGCCCTGTGTGATATTCAAGGAGTTTTTCCTTGAATTCTTTTAGATGATTCTTTTACCCAATAATAGGTATTTACTCACACACACGCACTGATTATAACTCAGCTGAAAAGAACCCTCTGCAGATCTCCCAAATTATCTCTATGTACAGCTTGTTTCTTGCTATGAAATTTAGCCATTAGCCTTTCCACATTCCCTATCCCTTCTCCTCAATTTATGAAGACTGCTTGGTTCCACCTGGGTAACCCTCCCAGTGTGTGGTCTGCAAGTCCTCTATAGCTGTATGCTGAAGGCAAACATAAAAATTATTATTTTTTCCTTATCTCTCAGGAATTAATGTCTTTCTTTGCCTGATGACCAATGTATTGAAAATCATTGTTTTATATATTCAGTATAATGTTTTAATTGTTTCAGGTTGGAGCATATATCCAATTTCTATTTGTTGTTTAGTTGCTCAGTCATGTTCAACTCTTTTTTTAATGACCCCAGGGACTGTAGATGCCAGACTCCTCTGTCCATGGGCTTTCCCAGGCAAGAATACTGGGGCAGGTTGCCATTTCCTTCTCCAGGTGATCTTCCTGTCCCAGGGATCCAACCCGTGTCTCTGAGCATTTGCAGGCAGATTCTTTACCACTGATCCACCTGGAAGGGCCCCCAGTTCCTCTTATTCCATTTTAAATACAGGCAGAATTTGAAAGCTATTATTCTTATCAGTCAAAAATCACCATATGATAAAAAAAAAATTCTGTGTCTTTTGTAGGTTTACTGAAGTACTTCACTCCTTTTCACAAATCTAGAAAAAATACTATTTATGTTAATATTATGTTTGTACATGCTAAGTCACTTCAGTTATGTCTGACTCTTTATGACTGTAGCCTGCCAAGCTCCTCTGTCCATGGGATTCTCCAGCCATGAATACTGGAGTGGGTGTGGGTTGCCATGCCTTCCTCCAAGGGAACTTCCCAACTCAAGGATTAAACCTGCATCTCTTATGTCTCCTGCATTGGTAGGCAAGTTCTTCACCACTAGCACCACCTGGAAAGCCCATTAGGATCATAGTGCAAGAATAATCTGTTCAGAAGAAATATTATAATTTTTTTAGTCCTTTTGTTTAACACTTGAATTCTTTTTACAAGAACATATTTAAACAGCCTTGTGTATGATACCTCTAGAGATTAGAAAATTATTCATTTCTGAGGAACTTCATTCTTTTATGGAATAGCCTTGACACAAAAAAATGCTTTCTTTATATTTCAGTAAATTCTATAGTTCATTTTTCTTTGAACTACTGTCTATTAAGATTCAGAATAAAAAATAAATGTTCCAGTACATGATAGCATTTATAATTATTTAAGGTAAGTTTTATTTTCTCAAAGTTATGTCTTCTTGTAGCTAACAGTTTTAATAGTTTTAAATTTCTCTGATCAATTGCATATGATATAGTTTTGTCCTCTGTCACTATTCTCATCTGAAAGCAATACTTTTTCATACAAATCCTATCATTTTTTTTTTCATTCTTTTGCTGGAATTTTTAACCTTGAAGTTTAGAAATTTTATAGTCAATGTTGGTTTTTATTTCCCATATGTTTTTCAATATCTGTGCTTATTTACTGCAACTTAGAACTTCCTTATGGGATAATTTTCCTCTATTTTTGAGGAACATTTCTAGGATTTCTTTCCCTGATGGTCTAGTGGTGGTCAACACTCAGCACGTACTCACATTGGTTTATGTTTCTTCATGAGTTTTGCAAGTTGGGGTTTCGTGTGCTGTCTTTTATCAGAATTCTTCAAGGTCTATGTTGAAGGGGTGTTTTTCCAAAAAATTCAGTTTTTTCTTTCCCACAGCTCTACAGTATCTTCTCCAAACCACCACTAAAATGAAGACAACTTTCAATTAATTTATTGATTTGAAGTTTTCTGGATGAAGCAGGAAGAGTATATTTGGACTCCAAACTAGATGAAAGGCAGGAATATAACTATGATTTCTGAGAGAGCCTCACTTTCAAGGTGAGGCTGAGTCTGAACAGCTTCCCACTTGTTTCCATTTGTTAGCAGTGGACTTTGTTCTAATGTGCTTTTCACTGAAGATATAGTCCTTCAAAGGTCTGACTTGAATGGAATCAACTTGTTTATCTGTGGGGCCCAGTACATAGTATCTTGTCCCCAAGATGGTTGATAAAATATGCCACTTTAGTACTCTGAGGTTGTTAAACATTCACTAGGCAACTGCAACTCCCATGAAGAGATTTGTAGTCACTTCTCTTGCTGCTACTTTGTTTTTGGTTTTTGGCGACTTCCTTTTCTATCATATAAGCATATTAAAATCATGATTATATTATTTTAGTGGATATTTCCAGAGTTTTATAATGGGAAACTTTTTCAGGTTTGTTAGGTCCAAAAATGGGCTTCCCAGGTTGGGGAAGTTGTAAAGAACCTGCCTGCTGATGCAAGAGACATAAGAGACATGGGTTCGATCCCTCGGTCAGGAAGATTCCCTGGAGGTGGGCATGGCGACCCACTCCAGTAATCTTGCCTGGAGAATCCAATAGACAGAGGAGTCTGGTGGGTTACAGTCCATAGTGTTACAAAGACTCAGACACGATTGAAGTGACTTAGCACTCATGCAGACATGCAGTTCCAAAATATGACCCTGTCTTCCAAAACTTCTTTCAAGTCATTTGGAAACATGCTCACTGTGACAAAGATGAAATATCATATGGTATTTAAATGAGAACTCTATGTTGTTTAACAATAATTACAAAGCTCAACTGCAGCCATTTTACCAACTTATAAATCACTTGTCTTTACAATAAGCTTATATTTCTTCACATCATCTCCAGGTATAAACAAATAGGTTTGATGTTCAGGTAGACTGAGTGTAAAGTCAGGATTCTTTTAGTTTTAATGGTATAACTTCAAGTCAAAGTATTAATATCTTCAGCCAGAAACAAAACATTTTTAAGTCTGATAGTTAAAAGAGCAAATTTCAGGTGCCCTAATGATGTCATCAAAATTTTCTTCATCTCTCCTATCTCCTTTTCTCATATTGGTTTCACATTTTTCCCCTCAAATTTGGTAGAATGATAGCCAGCTAACTCTCATAAATTTGCTATAGTAGATAAAGATATTTTCTAATAATACCAGGAAAAGTCAAAGATCCCATGTAGCTCTGTGTTTTGTTTCGGTAAAATGTGTATCCCTGAATCCAGGAGCAGGGTTGGTCCTATCAAAATAGCATGAATTAAAAGAGGAGGCAGGGAAGACTCCCAAAATAAGAGTTGAATCTGTTACTACAATAAGGAATACTGTGCTAGCAAAATCACAGTTTCCACTAAACTGCGTGCCCTCTTTTTAAGTTCCAACTGTCTAAAAACATTGCAAAGAAAAAACATTATCCCCCTAAAATACTTTTTCTTGTGAATCTTTGCTTTGTCAGTAAATTCACAAACCATGTCAGTATGATTAGCTAAATTTATATTCTTAGGCTTTATAAAACTAGAGTGACATTTTTTATATCCTTCTTTTTGTCATGAACTATCCAAAATCCCTTGAATTGTTTAGTGGTCATCTTTTCAAAACCCTTGCAATTCATAGAGGATGGAGAGCTTTAATGAATTTACACTAGTGGAGGCCTTCTTTATAATTTCCTAACTTTGGTGGCACTAAAATCCCAAATCAACTAAAATATCAGTAATCAACTAAAATTTCAATAATCCACTGAAATATCAATATTAAATCAATTAAAATCAAATTAAAATATCAATATTTAAAAATCAATTCAGTTCAATTCAGTCAGTCAGTTGTGTCTGACTTTTTGTGACCCCCAAGGACCTGCAGCACTCCAGGGCTCCCTGTCCATCACCAAATCCCAGAGTTTTCTCAAACTCATGTCCATTGAGTTAGTAATGCTATCCAACCATCTCATCCTGTCTTCCTCTTCTCCTTCAGCATACAATCTTTCCCAGCATAAGGGGCTTTTCCAATGAGTCCGTTTTTTGCATCAGGTGGCCAAAGTACTAGAGTTTCAGCTTCAACATCAGTCCTTCCAATGAACACCTAGGACTGATATCCTAGAGTCCAAGGGACTCTCAAGAGTCTTCTCCAACACCACAGTTCAAAAGCATCAGTTATTCAGCACTCAACTTTCTTTATAGTCCAACTCTCACATCCATACATGACTACTGGAAAAACCATATCCTTGACTAGACTGACCTTTGTTGGCAAAGTAATGTCTCTGCTTTTCAATATGCTATCTAGTTTGGTCATAACTTTTCTTCCAAGGAGCAAGCATCTTTTAATTTCATGGCTGCAGTCACATTCTGGTATGATTTTGGAGCCCCCCAAAATAAAGTCTCTCACTGTCCCACTTTTTCTCCATCTATTTGACATGAAGTGATGGGACCAGATGCCATGATCTTAGTTTTCTGAATGTTGAGTTTTAAGCCAACTTTTTAACTCTCCTCTTTCACTTTCATAAAAAAATCTCTTTAGTTCTTCACTTTCTGCCATGAGGGTGATGTCATCTGCATATATGAGGTTATTGATATTTCTCCTGGCAATCTTGATTCCAGCTTGTGCCTCATCCAGGTCAGCATTTCTCATAATGTACTCTGCATATAAATTAAATAAGCAGTGTGACAATATACAGCCTTCACGTACTCCTTTCCTAGTTTGGAACCAGCCTGTTGTTCATGTTCAGTTCTAACTGTTGCTTCTTTACCTGCATACAGATTTCTTAAGAGGCAGGTCAGGTGACCTGATATTCCCATCTCTTAAAGAATTTTCCAGTTTGTGGTGACCCACACAATCAAAGGCTTTCGCATAGTCAATAAAGCAGAAATAGATGTTTTTCTGGACCTCTCTCGCTTTTTAGATGATCCAACGAATATTGATAATTTGATCTCTGGTTCCTCTGCCTTTTCTAAAACCAGCTTGAACATCTGGTAGTTCATGGTTCACATATTGTTGAAGCCTGGCTTGGAGAATTTTGAGCATTACTTTACTAGCGTGTGAGATGAGTGCAATTGTGTGGAAGTTTGAGCATTCTTTGGCATTGCCTTTCTTTGGGATTGGAATGAAAACTGACTTTTTCCTGTCCTGTGGCAATTGCTGAGTTTTCCAAATTTGCTGACATACTGACTGAAGCAGTTTCACACAATCATCTTTTAGGATTTGTAATAGCTCAACTGGAATTCCATCACCTCCACTAGCTTTATTCATAGCAATGCTTCCTAAGGCCCACTTGACTTCACATTCCAGGATGTCTGGCTCTAGGTGAGTGAGCACACCATCATGGTGATCCGGGTCATGATGTGATCTTTTGTACAGTTTTTCTGTGTATTCCTGCCACCTCTTCTTAATATCTTCTGCTTCTGTTAGGTCCATACCATTTCTGTCCTTTATTGAGCCCATCTTTGCATGAAATGTTCCCTTGGTATCTCTAATTTTCTTGACATGATCGCTAGCCTTTCCCATTCTATTATTTTCCTCTATTTCTTTGTATTGATCACCGAGGAAGGTTTTCTTATCTCTCTTTGCTATTTTTTGGAACTCTGCATTCAAATGGGTATATCTTTTCTTTTCTCCTTTGCCTTACACGTCTCTTGTTTTCACAGCTATTTGTAAGGCTTCCTCAGACAATCATTTTGCCTTTTTGCAGTTCTTTATTTTGGTAATGAACTTGATCCCTGCCTCTTGTACAATGTCACAACCCTCTATATTTGTTCTATGGTTTCAAGTTTGAAGATTATGACCTTTGACAGAGTTAAAAAAGCAGCAATTGAGGAATTCCCCATCCACATAGCTCCCACTCAGAAAGAAAGTTTTCCTGGTTTTCTTCTTTCTCTAACAGAATCAAATTAATCTTTCCATTTCTCAGTCTTTGTTAGTGTTAATTCTCACTTGACTAACATACGTGAAATCTTCATTTTCTAAAACAGTGAGTCTCATTCTAAAGTTACATGTGATGGAAAGACTTCAAAATTTTTATTATCATTTATTTCCTATCCATCATGCATTTTGTAAGATACATTAAAAGTGAATTAGTAGAAAAACGGTTATGTACTGCGAAGACATAGTCATGTCAGTTGTCATGAAGATTTCAAAAACATTTACTTTGAATCCCATAGTGCTCTTATTATGGCAGTGGTTTATGGAACACATTTTGGAAAACAACAGTCTAGGTTTTGCATTTTACTTTGCCCAACTGATCATCTCATGTTAAATCAAGCCTGAGATATTCTTTGTTTCTTTGTCACTTGCTTAAGTATATGAGTTAAACGTAAATCTGCTGAATCACAATATTATCATCAAGGTAAGAAAGTCAAGAACTTGTCAAGCTTTATAGAGATCTAGAAAGTTAAGACCACCATCAATAGTGTACTTGTCCTCAGTTCTCTACTGTGATCTGAACCTGAAGTCCATAACCCAATTCTTCTCCTATATTAAGCATTGCAGTTTATTCCTACAACTTGTATTCTCTTTCTAATGCATTTCAAATCTTTTTTGGAAACTAACATTCTGGTTATATCATCTTTAATCCTATCTGATTTTATTTATTTATTTTAAAATTCAACTCTCCCATTCTAGCCATTCAACACTATCTATGGAATTCTGTATACAAGAATACTTCATTGGGTAGCCATTCTCCTCTCCAGAGGATTTTTCCCACCCCAAGGGCTGAACCAAGGTCTCCTGCATTTCAGGTAGATTCTTTGCTGTCTGAGCCACCAGGGAAGACTATGTGTGTATTAACCATGCATGTATATGAAGATGGGAAAAAGAGAGGCAAAAGCACCATTTTTAATTCCTTTCTGGACTCTTTAAAGTGACACATTGTTTATATTTTCTTATCATTGTGCTTGCTATGGACACAATGTAATGACTGAACAACAGCAATTAAATGCTTGCTACTCCCCATAGAACAGAAAGAACTGTACTACATAAGTGTGTTTTCTTTGTCTTTCTTAGTTAATTAAAACTTTCTTATTAAAATCAGTAACCTTTTAAAACAACATATCCTTCTACTTCTCCGTGAGATTTGAGCCATTCCTAAGCTAATATGAAGTATATTGAAAACTGTCCCCATTTTCATTTTTCACATGGCCAACCACTATACCCACAAATCTTTTTTTCTCATTTCCAAAGGCCCAAATAATACATATAGTTAGCAATTTTTACCATGAAACTCTCTCAAGCACTCTAATTATCTCATCAAGTTTTCACTGGCAGCTTTTCACCAACTTTGTTCTGCAAAATACAAAATACATTCTTTAGTACACAGGATCCATAATTATATAACTTTAATAAATTATATCTGGAGCTTATTTTGTCAAGTAACGTATCCCTCCGAATCAGCATGAGTCAATAGTAGGTAAGATTAATGAATTTCAGCAGGCCTCCAATCAGATAGTAGATATATTGAAAGCCTATGTTATGTTTGACCATGTCTACTAGTATTTTTAAGTCATCTCATACAATAGTTAATTATCAATGGACATAAATAATTTTTGCATCAAAACATGGACAAAAAACACCTCTTCTATTATAAGTTACTTTTATATCTCACCTGTGAAATAAACTTTTGTAGAGTCAATTATTATCACATATGACATAATTTTCTTATCCATACACTTAATGTATGTTTACATATATATTTATGTATAAACTATTCAGTAGTTAGCTTTATAATAATAAATAATACAACATATAAGCTACATTTTTTTCTCTCCTAGTGTGTTTAACAGGGAGAATTTGATTAAACTTTCAGATTCTATTTTAAAATTTACAGATGTAAGGTTTTTTATTTATTGACTAAAATTTGCACACATTATGTAAACCTCTGCCAATCAGTAGTTAGTAATTCTAGCATTTTAATGCAATCAAACACCAGGGATTTTTGACAGTACTCATCACAAAACCTGGAGAAAATTTTGCCACTCTGTACCATTCTGACAAAAATCATGACAATGTATTAATGCTGAAATTTTTAATAATTTCTAGAGAGAAAAATCAACTAGAAATGATACCCAGGCTTTTAAAAATTGCTTCTGAATTAGCATGTCTTCATCTTAAAAAAAAATACATTTTACTATAATAGACAAGTAAGTGGAAGATTGATGCTGCTAACTTTAGCTGTCTGCTGCTTAGAAATGCCACCCAGCTTGAACGTCACAGAAAAACTTTTGGTAGGTATGCATTTTAGTTTGAAACAAGCAGATATGATTATTACCATCAAGGAAAGTGGAAGCAAGCATTTAGATGTAACAGTTTAATCAAGGGGTACGCATTTAATATGACAAGAAAAGGACAGAGACACCATAAGTATCATGGTGTACCTCAGCTACTTTAGGGAGCAAACAGGACTTTCAGACATATAACTGAAACTTATTTTATCCTGAATGGCAAGGATCAGCCTAAAAAACTGCAAATCTATTCAATATACTCAAGGGCATCAATGTCTTGCTGATATTCATATAATTCGGTAAAGTGCTTCCAACTCAACAAGCACTCTCCCCTGATAGAATGTTGAATTTCACTTTGGAGATGAATGCTTACAGCAAAATGGTCCTTTTCATCTGCACTTCTGATGAAGTATAAGACATATAAAACATTATTTTGTAGTTTTGTATCATTATGTTTGGTAGGGAGCATGGTTAGAAGTGAGGAGACAGAGGCCAAAAAGCACACACAGTGACACACAGAGACACATACACATGCAAAACAGCCCTCCATCTCTCATATGGTAATCTCAGTAGATCAACATAAAAGGCCATATTCTCCTTTCTTAATCTGCACATGTGTATGTGTGCTACCACTTACATTTAAAGGCTGGCAACTTCTACTTCACCAGGGTAAGCCTGTACTCAATGCTCCTGTGCTGGTAGGAATTTTTAAAAGCCGTATAGCTATAGTCTTAACCTTGACTGTCTTTCATTCTCAAATATCTATTCAGTTATATGTGCTGAGTGACTTACAACGAAGTGAGAGAAAATTCAGTGACTTGACATTTACAAGTCCCAACTGATTCATTTATTTATTCAACAGAGTAAATATTTAGGCAGTAGAATTAAATTGGAAAATGTTTATCAAGTTTGAAACCACCTTTCTTTCAATATATAAAACATAAACCCAGGGGCCTAGGCCTAGGGAAATTTGCCTACAAATGTGCCCTACAGAGAAGGGCACATTTAAATGTTCCAATGGGTTTTCATCAGCCACAAGTTTATTTTGAAAACTTGTCATTTTTTTAGGACAGTGTTATGTGAAACAGCACATAAGAAATTGTAATTTATATGCAGCTACATTTTATTAATCATTTGTGTAATTTTACAATGCAAGTAGTCCTCTGCATATATTTTCTCATTCTATTTCAGGCCAAAGATCTAGTGTTGTTAATTGCCAAACCTGAAGGGTATGTTGATACAATTCTCTCATTACATGTAACACCATAGCTGTGTCTACCCACTAGGGAGAGGAGCTAAAAAATGCTATGACCTAACCAAAAAAAAGAATCTTACAAAACATGTCTCAGCCCAAAAATCATGATGAAAATAAACAAAGGCTTTAGGTCTCTACCTATAACAATGTTGTATGGATAAGCTAACCTAAGAATATTGTCCAAAGTTTCCACTGATTCTCAAAATAATTTGACTGTCATTAAAGCAATAAAGACAATAACAATATGTAAATGACCTTTAAAATCTAAGAATATAATGATGTTACATTTTCATGATAGACAAAATAATTACAAGCCTGGACTTTTCCATTGAAATCAGGAAGCATATAACTGCAATTTCCATGGATACACTTGAGGAAAAAAAAATTATATATGTACCACTTAAAACTGACCATTTTAATCACGTGTACAACTCAGTGGCATTAACTACATTCATGATGATGTGTACCCATCATCACTATCTGTTTCCAGATGTTTTTTGCACCCCTGACAAAACTCTATACCCTTGAAGCAATAGCTCCTCATTCTTCAACCCTAGAACCACTGAATTCTTCAACCCCAGAACCACCGTGCTCCAGGGGAACACAAAAGGATTTGCATTCTTAATACCACCAAAGACTCTTATGATTGACGAAATTTGGGAAACAGGGAAGGGTTGTGAGGTGCTGATCCAAGCTAGTCTTAACAATTAAGGTTTTATAATTCCCATGTTACTGATTTAAAACCTGAGATTTCAAAATATTTAACTATTGTGTCCTGAAATTAGAGAATCTAAGCCTTTGTTTGAAATCCTGTGTTTAAGCATAGATATGGTTAGCACCTGAATTTAGATGGAATTCCCTGGTGGCTCAGATGGTAAAGCATCTGCCTTCAATGCTGGAGACCGGGGTTGGATCCCTTGGTCAGGAAGATCCCCTGGAGAAGGAAATGGCAACCCACTCCAGTTACTCATGCCTAGAAAATTCCATAAATGGAGGAGAAGCCTGGTGGGCTACAGTGCATGGGTTCTCAAAGAGTCGGACACAACTGAGTGACTTCACTTTGAATTTAAACACTGCATCTCCTTGCAAAATGATATTTTTGTGGTGAAACTATTGAAATGTTTTAGTCTACTACTGTTTTTTTGTTGTTTTTTGTTTCCAGTACTAGAAACAAAAATGTATTTCTACCAGATAAATGATAGAATAGTATTTCAGTATTTTAATTTTTATTTGCTTATTATGTCCATTTTGCTTTCAGCATTCTCTTGTTCATGAAAGAAAACCTGATATAATTCTGCTACAAAATTTTTCTTATGACTTGCTTTCCCTGCTTGCCACTTACAAACATTACGTTTCCAATATTAAAGATGATTTAACATTAGAGTACTTCTTCAAGTCTTTTTCTAGAATGTAGACTGTTTCTATTATATTTAGATGACATTGTCAACTTTTCCAACTAATTCATAAAGTATCAACAGTAGCTAATGTAGACAGGTATCTACTGTCTTTGATAGAGTCAACTGTTTTGATTAATAAAGTAATAAAATTTAATTCTGAATGAACTCAAATGAGCCTATAGACATTATGTTTGTGAACAAAGATTAGAAGAAAAAAATGTTCATTTACGTGGAAATCCTCTGTGGAGCATAGAAAGGCACATGAAGGAGCCTCTCCCCTTTCCATTTTTCTTCCCTCTCTTTACCTTCTTTTTCCTGAGAACTTTCCTTCAAAAGTAGGATTATGGATGGAATGTTGTCCTTTAGAATACAAAATAAGACCCAAAATAATAAACATTTTTTATTGCAAGGAATTAAATATTCCAAAATCAGAGCTTCTTTGCTACCCTGCTATCATTGTGTGCTAAGATCTTAAAACAGTCATCTCAATTTGCCTTATCTACTGAATGAACAATGGTGGCCTGAGGTCTGGATTACAATCAGTTTTCTAAGTATTTGCTTCCCACCTCATATTAAAACAAAAGATCTCTCTTCAGAACCTAGTTTGTGATTTTTCTCTGTCTTTTCTTCCTCCTGCAGCTCAGGATTAGGCATCCAACTGCACTGAGTATACACACTTACAATCCCAATTCAATGCTGCACCTCTGCCAAAGCAATTCAATCTGGAATTATATCAGCTTCACTTCACCAATTTCTATACTTGCCTTGCTTGTAGAATCCCAACTGCCTCGGAATTTTAAGAAGGGCATATTTTAACACAACTTTCTGAAGTTACATTTTATCACAGCCTTACCATGAACCCTTCAACAATTGTCAATGTATAGCTTATGCAAATGGAAGGACTATTAAAGTATGTGTTCAGTTTAGTGCTGGTTCATGTTATAATTGATCAGGTTTATCCACATGGTCACATGATGAAGCTAAATACAAGGGCAATGCAAGAGGTTACAACAACCTCCTTTTCTGTGTATTATATATTCACATTTGTTTTCTGGAAGTAGTTAGCGATAAGATGTTTGCCTTTTCACTACCTTTTCAATTACTGGCACAATTGATAGTCTCCTTTCCTTTAATAAAATTCCCTCCCCAACTCTTCTCTCAGGTCAGATTTTCACAGTTATCTCCATAGCAACATTTCTATCTAATAGAGAGATATATCTTCTGAATGGCTAGCAATACAACATTAACTGTTAGAACATAACATTTTTCATGTTGAAAACATTTGGATTTCACAGTCAAGAAGTATAAAATATCTTTGGCTCTTTAATAGTCATCCAAGGTTGAGCTTCCTTGCTCTATTGGAATTCATTTACAACCAACTCTTATTAACCAGCAATGAAGTATAATAAAACTAAGCTTAATTTCAACATCAAAAAAAAAAGTTTTACTTCACAAATAAAGTTGGTTATAAAGACTCCAATCATGGTTTGTGGAAAAGAGTTCATGGCAGATTTGGGCTGTATTACCAACTTATTACTAGTACACTAATACCTCCATTTACTGGTTGATTATGTCCTCTGGCAAAATTCGGAACTGTCTACTACTCTGGTGCAAACTAATCAGTTTTCAAAATTAGTTATTGATCTCAGACCCATTGTGGTGGACCAATTTAGTGGCTGGTTCATTGAGTACTGAAGTGACAACATTTGTGTGAGTGGCAAAGAAGTCACAGCAAATACAGTGTCTAAAGAGAGTGCTTAAAGGTGGCTTTCTGTTTCAGGGAATTGATAATATGAATATTCAAGGATGCTACCTTTCTCTCACTAGAGATTAATGATAGGTACCTCCCAATCACATGACTGTATGATTTTCATGTATACGTTTGCCATTAACATCCTGACTTTAAATAAGTAATGGATGATACATCATTAAAAGCATTCCTACTTAAAATATTTCCTTCTGACCCTTCAAGATTATTTTTTACCTGGATTTATGTAAAAGTGAATAAAGAGAATGCTTACTAATTAGTATAATGTGACTCTTTGCTAATAAGCTTGTGATGAAAAATGCTAGAAAGAGTAAACCAGAAATAATGAGTTCAAAATACTTCAGTGCCTAAATTATACTTCATATTACTCATAATTTAATGATTCTTTTTTTTCATTAACTTTGTATGTATTTCTTTAGCATAATTTATTAGTGATTTACTTTCTATACTTTGTCTTAGAGACAGTTTTAGAGAACTGAAATAGGATAGTTTTAGAGACAAAGTCTTAGAGAACTGAGATATGACAGTTTTCTGAATATCTCAGAGAAGCAGAATTATGAACTAAGTAACTTGATTGCTTACATAGAAGAAAAATCTTTCAAAAATTGTCTTCAGTTTTCTCATCAGTTCGACATTCCTAAGGAGAGGTTAATCTTTGATGCAAAATTGACATACAAAATCCCAAATGAGATTCATTTATTTTTAGTGATAATTATTATAAAAAAAACACATTCTATATAAATACACAATGACCATTGAAATGGTTACAGTAGAAAATATTTTTGTATTTCTTGTTGATGTGGGTTGGTAAACATGTTTTAAAACACTTGACTTTTCTCAGTCCTCTTATAGATGTATCTGTGTCTGTTTGTATGTATAGCATGTGAATTTAAAATACAATTTCCAATAATTATTTTAATTTAAAATATATTTAAAATTTCCACATTTAAAGTCATTTTTGAGGTCTCTAGTTTCAAGAGTTTAGATTATTTTAAGTGAGAAAAAGAAAAAAATTGTTTAAATATATACTGGAGGTGATACATCACACCTTACTGAAATCAACCTTAAATGAAGTTCTTGTGAATGACGAAGGTGTGAACAGCTCTCTAAGGTGTTAAGGTGATACAAACTCTGTGGTTTTTATGTTGCCACAGAATTCCATAATTTAAGAAATCCACTTACAGTCCTTTTATTATAATGACCTTTTAATACCTAAAAAAATCTAATACTGTTTACATTGTAAAAATAAAAAAATAATATAATACGAGAGGCAAGAGAAGGTAACTAAGAAAACAATGTGGTAAGTGGTAAACTTTTTCAGACTTTCACATTATTAAACTCTAAACTCCTTCTACATGATAAAATGCATATCATATGTCAATCAGTAGTTTCTCTAAGATAGCAATGTGAACATTCAATGACTAATTGCATCTGAACACTTTTATGTATTGTTGGCACTGGACACAGTTAACAGATCTAAGAACAATTGGGTGAAATTTTAAGCTGGACTAATGTTGGGGTTGAGATGGTTGGATGGCATCCCTGACTCAATGGACATGGGTTTGGGTGGACTCCGGGAGTTGGTGATGGACAGGGATGCCTGGCGTGCTGTGGTTCATGGGGTCACAAAGAGTTGGACACGACTGAGTGACTGAACTGAACTGAACTGAATGTTGGGGTCCATTTTTTTTTATTTAAATTAAAAAACAATTTGTCTACAATGTTGTGTTGGTTGCTACCTTACAACACAAATCAGCCATAACTGAACATACATGCCCTCCCTCCCCAGCCTCCCTCCCCTCCTGATCCCATTCCTCCAGGATATCACAGACTGGGCGCTCTATGCTGCACAGCAACTTTTTAGGTAGATAATTTCTTTAGGACTCGGAGCCTTCCCAGGTAGTACTAAGGGTAAAGAAACTGCCTGCCAATGCAGGAGACATAAGAGATGGAAGTTTGATCTATGGGTCAGGAAGATCCCCTGAAAAGGGCATGGCAACCCACTTCGTTATTCTTGCCTGGAGAATCCCATGAACAGAGAAGCCTGGTGGGCCATAGTCCATGGGGTCACAAAGAATCAGACAGGACTAAAGAGACAGCATGCACCAATGTACTGTGTTTTAACCCTGGAGAATCATCAAAACATGCTCTGAAGTGTGTTAAAAGATAAAGGCTGAGTTAGAATTTTCATGAATAGTTCCAAACATTTGTATTTTATAAGCTAATGGACTACAGAGAAAAACAACCAGCTTAGATTTTCTTAATTCCTTGAAGGGAATTGTAAAAAAGAAATATATATATATACATATATATATATGTATATATATATATATATATATACACATACAGATATATGATGGCTAAGGAACCCATATCACAATTTTTCATTTTTTTTTCAGGCATGCTTCACAGAAACGTTTTGGTGCCTAGATCCAAATATCACTGTCTAATCTGCCAGATGTCAGTTTACAAATTAACAAAGTGAGTTGCTGTGTTTTTCCTCACATTAATCTAGAAAGATAAAAGATAGAAGAAGAAAATTGTTTTGAACATTAACATTTGTATATTGGGGTCAAAACAAAGTATTCTGGCCCCTTTAACACAGATTATTTAGAACTAGCCCTGAAACTTCTATTTTCACTAATAGGATCATAAGATGTGTAAAAACATGGTTTTATGAGCATGGTTATTTAGATCAGTTGTCTTAGTTTATATATTTCATCTTCAAAACATTTGGTTTAATCAATTATACACTTTTAACTAACCATCTTAGAAAATTCTTATATACAATAAATGCAGAAATAATTTTAAATAAAAATTTCAAAAAGCTCATAGAAGTGCAATTGTGCATGTGATTAAAAGCTTATCTTTTATCCCCTAAGGAACTTAGAATTGGTGAAGATCTGTGACCATATAGAGTAATTCTAAAGAAAACATTTCTGTGGAATACAAGCTTTTCTAGACCATTTTGTATTTAGTTATCTCATAGAGATTTTGGAAAATTTGATCATTGAAATTTTAATCTCTATTCCCATAGTTTGTTGTTGTTCAGTGGCTATGTTGTGTAAGACTCTTTGCAATTCCTTCGACTGCAGCATGCCAGGCTCCTCTGACCTCCGCTATCTCCTGGAGTTTGCTCAAATTATGTCCATTGAGTCAGTGATGCTATCTAACCATCTCATCCTCTGCCATACCCTTCTTCTCTTGCCTTCAATCTTTCCCAGCATGAGGGTCTTTTCTAATAATGGGCTCTTTGCAGGACATGATCAAAGTATTGGTGCTTCAGCTTCAACATCAGTACTTCCTGTGAATATTCAGGATTTATTTCCTTTAGGACTGACTGGTTTGATCTCCTTGCAGTCCAAGATATTCTCAAGAGTCTTCAGTAACACAATTCAAAAGAATCAATTCTTCCGTGCTCAGTTTCTTTTCATGACTCTGGAAAAACCATACACATCATACATTCACGCATGACTCTGGAAAAACCATAGCTTTCACTACATGGACATTTGTTGGCAAAGTGATGTCTCTGCTTTTTATTGCACTGTCTAGGATTGTCATAACTTTCTTCCCAAGGAGCGGGCATCTTTCCATTTCTTGGCTGCCACAGTGATTTTAGAGCCTAAGAAAATAAAAACTGTTGCCATCTACAGTGATTTTAGAGCCCAAGACAATAAAACCTGTCACCGTTTCCTTTTTTTCCAGTTCTACTCACCATAAAGTATGGGACCAGATGCCACACTCTTAGTTTGTTAAATATTGAGTTTTAAGCCAGCTTTTTCACTCTCCCCTTTTACACTTATCAAGAAGCTCTTTAGTTCCTCTTCATTATCTGCCATTAGAGTGGTATCACATTATCTGAGGTTGTTGATATTTCTCCCAGCAATTTTGATTTCTGCTTGTGATTCACCCAACCAGACATTTCATATAGTGCCAGAACTCTTCACTATGATCCATATGTCTTATGTGGTTCTGCACGGCCTGGCTCATAGTTTCACTGAGTCACACAAACCCCTTTGCCACAACAAGATTTTGATCCATGAAGGAGATTCCCATATTAGTTATTCTTAAATGGTTACAAACAATATAGCAGCAGGTTCTATAGTAACAGGCATCAATAAAACTGCCTCAATAATTTTTATTCTGTTCATTTCCCTCACAGCAAAAAAAGGATATAGAAAGAAAATATGATTTAGCTTTCAGCTTGAAGGGTGGATATCAGATTAGATAATTTACCCCATACAACAACAGGTTAAACAGTGAAGAATAATATTGAAGAAGGTTGTGAATATTCTTTGGAAAATTTTTGAGAATCCAGGAATTTTTTTCTTTGATCATTAAGGAAAAAATTGAGTAGTACTGGGATTGGCATCACATTGGTTGTAATTCCTATTTAATTTAAATGATTTACCAAGTTATTTGATGACCTTTTTAATTTCACCCACTTCATTCAGATCAGTTCAGTCACTCAGTCATGTCCAACTCTTTACATCCCCATAGACTACAGCATGCCGGGCTTCCCTGTCCATCACCATCTCCCTTAGCTTGCTCAAATTCATGTCCATTGAGTCAGTGATACCATCCAACCATCTCATCTCCTGTTTTCCCCTTTGCCTCAAGCCTTCAGTCTTTCCCAGCATCAGAGTCTTTTCTAATGAGTCAGTTCTTTGCATCAGGTGGCCAGAGTATTAGAGTTTCAGCTTCAAAATCAGTCAGTCCTGCCAATGAATATTAAGGACTGATTTCCTTTAGGATAGGACTGGTTGGATCTCCTTGCAGTCCAAGGAACTCTCAAGAGTCTTCTCCAACACCACTGTTCAAAAGCATCAATTCTTCGGTGCTCAGCTTTCTTTATGGCCCAACTCTCACATCCATATATGACCACTGGAAAAAACATAGCTTTGACTAGATGGACCTTTTTTTGGTAAAGTAACGTCTCTACTTTTTACTATGCTGTCTAGGTTGGTCTTAGCTTTTCTTCCAAGGAGCAGGCATCTTTTAATTTCATGGCTGCAGTCACAATCTGCAGTGATTTTGGAGCCCAAGAATAGTCTGTCACTGTTTCCATTGCTTCCCCATCTATTTGCTATGAAGTGATGGGACCAGATACCACAATGTTGAGTTTTAAGCTAACATTTTCACTCTCCTCTTTCACTTTCATCATTCACCTCATAATACCCTCAAAATATAGCATTTGCATTGCCCTAGTTATCATCTAAGTAAAAGTTGAAGGTTTGATTAGATGACAAATATAGGCCATTTGTTCTCTCAGAGTCTTTATTCCCCTTTGTATAACAGAACATGTATGCATGCTCAGTTGCTTTGCTCAGTTCAGTTCAGTTCAGTTCAGTCCCTCAGTCATGTCCAACTCTTTGGAACCCCATGAATCACAGCAAGCCAGGTTTCCCAGTGCATTGCCAACTCCCAGAGTCTACCCAAACCCATGTCCATCGAGTCAGTGATGCCATCCATCCATCTCATCCTCTGTCATCCCCTTCTTCTGCCCCCAATCCTTCCCAGCATTAGGGTCTTTTCCAATGAGTCAACTCTTCGCATGAGGCGGCCAAAGTATTGGAGTTTCACCTTCAACATCAGTCCTTCCAACGAACACTTAAAGGACTGATCTCCTTTAGGATGGACTGGTTGGATCTTCTTGCAGTCCAAGGGACTCAAAGTTCTTCTTCAACACCACAGTTCAAAAAAATCAATTCTTCAGTGCTCAGCTTTCTTCAGCATCCAATTTTCACATCTGTATGTGATTACTGGAAAAACATAGCCTTGACTAGATGGACCTTTGTTGGCAAAGTAATGTCTCTGCTTTTCAGTATGTTATCTAGATTGGTCATAACCTTCCTTCCAAGGAGTAAGCATCTTTTAATTTCATGGCAGCAGTCACCATCTGCAGTGATTTTGGAGCCCAGAAAAATAAAGTCTGACACTGTTTCCACTGTATCCCCATCTATTTCCCAGGGACCAGATGCCATAATCTTAGTTTTCTGAATGTTGAGCTTTAAGCCAACTTTTTCAGTCTCCTCTTTCACTTTCATCAAGAGGCTCTTTAGATCTTTTTCACTTTCTGCCATAAGGGTGGTGTCATCTGCATATCTGAGGTTATTGATATTTCTCCCAGCAATCTTAATTCCAGCTTGTGCTTCTTCCAGCCCAGTGTTTCTCATGATGTACTCTGCATACAAGTTAAATAAGCAGGGTGACAATATACAGCCTTGACGTACTCCTTTTCCTATTTGGAACCAGTCTGTTGTTCCATGTCCAGTTTTAACTGTTGCTTCCTGACCTGCATACAAGTTTCTCAAGATACAGGTCAGATGGTCTGGTATTCCCATCTCTTTCAGAATTTTCTACAGTTTATTGTGATCCACAGTCAGAGGTTTAGGCATAGTCAATAAAGCAGAAATAGATGGTTTTCTGGAACTCTCTTGTTTTTTCGATGATCCAGCAGATGTTGGCAATTTGATCTCTGTTTTCTCTGCCTTTTCTAAAACCAGCTTGTACATCTGGAAGTTCACAGTTCACTTATTGCTGAAGCCTGGCTTGGAGAATTTTGAGCATCACTTTACTAGCGTGTGAGATGAGTGCAATTGTGCAGTAGTTCGAGCATTCTTTGGCATTGCCTTTCTTTGGGATTGGAATGAAAAATGATCTTTTCCAGTCCTGTGGCCATTGCTGAGCTTTTCAAATTTGCTTATCTATTGAGTGCAGCACCTTCACAGCATCATCTTTCAGGATTTGAAATAGCTCAACTGGAATTCCATCACCTCCACTAGCTTTGTTCATAGTGATGCTTTCTAAGACCCACTTGACTTCACATTCCAAGATATCTGGCTCTAGGTGAGTGATCACACCATCATGATTATCTGGGTTGTGAAGATCTTTTTTGCTCAGTCCTGTCCACTCTTTGTGAGCCCATGGACTGTAGCCCCCAGGCTATTCTGGCCATTGGGTTCTCCAGGCAAGAATACTAGTGTGGGTTGCCGTTTCCTCCGAAAGTGATTTTTCTGACCCAGGGATCGAAACTGTGTCATCTGCTTGGCAGGCAGGTTCTTTACCATTGAGCCACCTGGGAAAACAAGTATAATAGCACAGCATCTAGTATTTCAGTTTTGTTTCTTTTCTTTTCTTTTTTTTTTTTTTTTGGTGCTCTAGAAATTGACACAGTGAATTTGACATAAATTCATGGGCAACAAGTTGTTCAGAGTTATTATCATTAACTTATTGTGCATAATTTCTAAGTTGTAATAACCTAGAAATCAACTAATTGCTAGTTTTCCTCTTTAATGACTGGAAATACTTCCATGGGCCATTTGTAAATAATTATTATTATGATATAACATCTAAATGTCTTTGATTTTCCAAATGGATCTTAAGCTCCTCTATTTTGGTATTTCCAAAATAGCTTCTACTATTATGCATAGCACAAGTGTTACATCAGCAAATGGATGCAAGGTGTAAATACAATCACTGTGCCAGCAAAAGACACAAGCTGACAGTGAGTTTGAATGAGTTGGGTGAACCAGCAATGGAAAGCTGACTTGATTGCTTATGAGGCTGCTCACCCATCTTCTGAGTTACAGTGGAGGTATCCCTCAGACCCTCTGCCAGACCAATCCAGACAATTTGAATATTGCTGTCATAGGTAGAGATGATCCATGCTCTCACAAGCTGACCTCCAGGACACAAACATGGCAAGGTGTGCCTCTAAGCTACACCTCTAGATCAGTTGCCTCACCCTTCCTGACCTTGCCTTAGTGTTTGCATTGGTTCCATAGACACCCACAAATATTCCAGCTCTTATTCCTCAGTCATTTCATAGCTATTCCACAGAGCCACCTCCCTACCAAGGGGCAATTCCTTTACTTCTATGGGGAAGAAAATTTGGAGCAGCTTCAGAAGCCAGGTCATTGATTTACCATTTAATATCTGTGCAGTCTTAGGCAAATTCTCAGCGTTTGCTCTTTCACATTTATAAAAGATGAAAACGAATATTTTGCTGTTATAAGAATTAGAGATGTCTGCAAAGAAACTTCCCTGATGTCATTATTCAAAAGGTAGTTGCTATACCATTATTATTTTAATATTTATTATTCTTGTAGGCTTCCTTTGTACCTCAGTCAGTAAAGAATCTGCCTGCAGTGCAGGAGACCCAAGTTCGATTCCTGGGTTGGGAAGATTCCTTGGTTAAGGAAATGGCAACCCACTCCAGTATTCTCGCCTGGAGAATCCCACAGGAAAATGAGCCTGGTGGGCTATGGCCCATGGGGCCCCAAAAGAGTTGGACATGACCTAGTGACTAAACTACCACCACCATTATTCTTTTGTGGCCATTGATGGAGAACTATCCATATTTATAAATTTTTCCTACTTGCCCTTTTTTTACATTTATTTGACTAAGTGTATTTTTTATTTGACTCATAAAGATGACTTAAAATGCAGACACTCATGGCTTATTCACACAAAGCTATAAATGATACATATATAATTTTATTGAGCCACTAACATGTTCCAGGCACTGTGCTCAGAGTTTTACCTGTGTTATTTCATTTTTTTCCCATTTACAGTGAGAAACTGAGTCATAGGATAGTTAAGTACAATTTTCAAGGTCATAAGCCAGTAAGTGGCACAGACAAAGCTTGAGACCAAGTATACTTTAAATCTGTCTACCAAAATGCCTCTTTGTGTCTTATGTTTGAGTCATAAAAATGGCAAATGCAGAACTGATGAATGGAAGCATAACAAATGAAAGAGGTTATGGTTTAATAGGTAACAGCTTAATCATTGCTATTAGACTGGGTTCAAATCCCAAATTTTCACTTTCTGTCTGGATGACTTCAAGCTAGTCCTTTTATGCTGTGCTTAGCCGCCCAGTTGTGTCTGACTCTTTGTGACCCAATGGACTGTAACCTGCCAACTCCTCTGTCCATGAGGTTCTCCTGACAAGAATCCTGGAATGGGTTGCCATTTCCTCCTTCAGGGGATCTTCCTGACCCAGGAATTGAACCCAGGTCTCCTACATCGCAGGTGGATTCTTTACCATCTGAGCCACCAGGGAAGCCCTACCTGATTTCAAGCTAGTCCTTTAACCACACTCCCCCCTTCCCCATCAATCTGTACCTCCATGTGGGGATTTCTGTGAGGATTCAACAAGATAAATTATCCTGGACACAGTAAACATTCAAACAATATTTAGTGATTTTATCATGAGGAGGTTTAATGTGTAGAGGAAAAATTTCATCTATGCATCACAATTTTGCTTGTGGCATCTTGTTATTAAGGCATTGCCTGAAGTGCAATGTTCAGCCAAAACATTCATATAGCAAGCAGAGTAAATATATGTTAAATTAAATCTACCGCTTGTTAAGCATCTATCAGAGATTGATAGATTATAGATCAATTTTTGTAGATATGTCTTATATTTATGAAATTTCTGTCATCATTAAGTGTAACTATGTATTCCAATAGCCACCTATAAGTTTTTAATTTGAACATATATGAATAACATATATTGTTAACATATATTAACACATTATGGAGCTCTCATAATGAGCTAATCAACATGCCCTTTTAGGGAATTTACACCAATATAACATTCATAAAACCAATAGCTAAGTATTGTTTCTCATTATTGTGGGTTACACACACACACACACACACACACACACACACATATATATATATATATGAAATTCAAGTAACAAAATATGTGATATTCTAGTGAAATGTCAGTGATTATGGCATTGATTCAAAGTTTTTAACGTGTTTCCTTGAAGTGTCTTATAAGGTGTAGTTGTTCTACTAGCATCTAGTGAAGGTTAAATCTTGAATCTTTCAATTTTTAAAATTGAGGACAGTATACTATTATATGCAAGTTTTCATCAGGTTTGCATTGTTTGCCAAAAAACCATCATAAATATTCTAATTTCATCAATGATTGATGGATACTGCCAGCTAAATATGTGATATTCTCTGTTGTTATGCAGGTTATTCTTTTTACAATACGGTTTATATTTTAGAATGTTGTTCCAGTGGCTTACATTTTTCAAGAGTTGATATTTCCCATTTAATCCTATTTAAAAGTTAATTTAGTGACAGCTGCGTAACTGTCTGATCAGTCTCAGTTTTATTCTCTTCAGCATGGATAGCTTTTCATTAATTTATGTTTTAATCTAAGTAATGTGTGTCTTGATACTACAGCACTTGGAGACTTAACATGTATTAAATACAGACTTGAAGCGAGTGAAAGTCATTTCTGTTAACTGTGTGTAAGTTGGGACTATCAACTGGTTCAATGAGCTTTGAGAATAAGTGAAAATAGCAGAATTCAATAAAGTGGCTAGGAAATTTGACCTTACCTATTGCAGATTTTAGAATCAATACATAAATATGTTAATATAGAAAAATGTTTAAGTATTCCTTATGGAAAATAATGAAGCTTTAATATTTAATGACTAATTGAAATACCAGGCCCCTTTTGTGTAACTATGGCTTTTCTCATTAGCCTAAACCAGAAATTGAACTGGACAGCAAGACGCATAGAAGGTCTTTGAGAGACTGATCTTCTTTGCAAGAGACACTCTAAGCTCCAGTAAATTGTTCCAATAACCTAATTTTATTATTTTAGAGAATCTGATGTACTCTGTCTTTATGTACTAAAGAGCCACAAAACCCAAGACAGTACATTTGCTGAATCATATATCAAACTGAGAGGAGATTTGTTAAAAATAATTCTTTTGAAGAATATATTCAGCCTCAATTGTATATCCTCGGCTGGCCACATGCTGGGTTTCTCTCTTGATTTCTACCCTTTTAGCTTTCCCTTTGTGTCTTTTTCCTAGTTATAAAGAGCATTTCAGCCTCTGATAATGACTTGCAAGCTTTATTATAAATTATTGTGGGCTTTGGAGATATGTAACAAAGAGGACTGTTATTTCTTAATCTGTGATAGAGCGAATCATATCAGAAGGGCTTTGTGTGCCTATGTGTGTCTGTATGTGTATGTCTGTGTGTGAGTTTGGTAGTTTTAGAATATTCTGAAGCAAACAATTTTTTTTTCTTTGACAATCACAGTATCATTAATTTTTTAAGAATATAATTATAGGCAAGTGTTACGAGAGTACCTTGCAAATCTCTCCAAAGGGACAAGATAAAGCCACCATAGTTCAAAAGTTCAGGATTCAATGCTTCAAAGTATAAGCCTGGAAAAAAAGGAAATTCCTCTGGGACCACTAGCATTTTCTTACATTCCCACCAATGCTTTGCTGGTTTGTTCTAAAGAACCATTCTCCACAGACCCCTCATTACGATTTTTGCTATGACTGGCCACAGTCACTTAAAACTTGCTTTAAAAGACAAGGTATTTATCCACGTTGTCATTTTGCTTCTCTGTGGCCAGGGGATTAATCACTTTCTCAAGGGCCTAACTCTACCATTTCCTTTACTTTTGGGAAAGGAGATTTTCAGAAAATGCCACTGTATGACCACAACTTATTCTTTAAAAAGAAATGCAATGTATCATTTAAAGAAAGAAAATTACCAGGAGATAAGTTTAGCCAGAATTCAGTTATTTAATTCATATTTGAGAAGTGAGCTCACTTCATCATCAGATCAGAACTAGAAGTCCCCTTCTAAACATGATGAAAACTTTAAGTCTTCATAGAGTGAACCCTGTGGCCTGGCTGGGTGACAAGCATTTGGTCGGCTTCCATTTTCAACCAGCTTAAATATACAAGCTGGAAGAGGGCTGAATGGAAAGTGGCAGAAGAAAGAGGGCTAAATGGAAAGTGGCAGAAGAGTCTTTTCAGGAAACAACGCTGGTTAGATACATAAAGACTGTGCCTGGTTCAGGCCGTGAATCAATGTAAATTGATTCATAAATTTAGTATTCATGTTTTAAAAGGATGAGTTAGAATGTTTAATAAACCAAAAGATTTTACTAGAATACACAAATATCTAAGAATAGTTAGGACTAGATAATTTCTAAAGCGCTTCCTTGGTGGTTCAGTGGAAAAGAATCCACTTACAATGCAGGAGATGCGGAGATGTAGATTCAACACCTTGGTCAGGAGGATCCCCTGGAGGAGGACATGGCAACCCACTCCAGTTATCTTGACCAAAAAAAAAAAAAAACCCATGGACAGAGAAGCCTGGAGGGCTACAGTCCATGGGATTACAAAAGAGTTGGACACGACTGAGCAAAACAACAATTTCTAAAGAAGGAATTTATGTTAAGACTATTAATACCTACATGTGTTGGTATCCTCAGATTTAGTATGTTATTTTTATTGAGTTCTTTCCATTAACCACATAATGTCACAAAAATTCATCATTACTTTTCATAGAAAGTGTAATATATGTTACTGCTATTTCCATTTTATGAACAAGATAAACTGAGTCAGAAAAGAAATAAGAAACTTTGGCTGACATTACATATTTAATTTGTGACCCAGAATTGAAGTTGTCATCTGTCTTTTTCTCAATCTGCACTTGTTTCACTATGAAGTTCTGCCTTCGACATATATATAAATTAATGTATATTCACTCATTTGTTTATAGTTACTTATAATAATATCACTTACTACTCAAGAAAAATTGCATTTGAGGAAAATATTTTCTATGCATTTAAATAACGACAAAGGGCTTTTTTATTTCAAATTTAATCTTTTATGATTAATTACCCATTATTTTCTCTTGAATATTTCCTCTCAAATTATAACAGGCATGAATGTGTTACTTCCATTAGTATGGTGATGATTGTAATAGGATTAAAGTCCTCCTATTAAAAAGAAAAATCCTTCTATAAGAGAAAAATATATTGAATATTCCAAAATTTTTAAATCTAAATACATTAAATATGTGAAAGATTCAATTGCTTAACATCTATATAAATTGAACTTATATACCCAGGCTTTTGAACAATCTGGGCATAGTTGAATTAATATCAGTTAGATTTTATATGTAGAGTAATGCATTAAAATGTGAAGGGTAAACTCATATATTTGGCAGGAGTTAGTATCTCCACGTTTCCTATTAATGAAAAAATTTAAAGACCACACACTGAGTGTATCACTTTTTCTTTAGTTGTCAAAAGAGTGTTTCTTCATGTATGGGTTTTTTTGCTTGAGATTGATAGACACATGATAGAGAGCATAAATGAAAATCATTATATTTATGTTTTTGCATGTGATTTATAGTTCAAACCACATATGCTTTTGGAGACATTATTGAGCAAAATTAATAGATACAAGATTCTAAGAACTTATTTTCTTCTTTCAGCTTAACCCATGGTTGTACACTAGACCCTCAGCAATAAAGGGAAGCCATGTGGCAGAAGGTACAGAGATGAATAGGATCTAACCTGGCAATTCAATGATGAGGCTGATTAACTGGTTCTAATAATATACTTATTGAATTTTTTATCATATCTAAATGCAAACTCTGACAATTTCACTGTTCAGCATCTGATACTTAACCTTTCCAAATAACCTTACCAGAGACTATATTTCTGTCCTTTCTCTCTTTTGCTCAAGAGCCCAGAAGAGTCACGGCTAACACATTAACAAACGCTGTAAGGGAAATTGTTGGAGGAACTGTATTTCTTACTCAATGAGCTGTAAAACAAAAACTTGATAAGTTTCCGGAGTCTTCACAGAAATCTCACTTGGCTTCATTGGGCCCTATTTCTACAAAGTCTGTTGTGTTTGAAAACGGACCACATTTCACTACCTGCCATTCAAGGAAAATCTTTATCTGGATTGATTTCCTTTGTGGAAATTGGTTGTTGAAAACACATTTTTTTAAAGATCTCCTCAATAACTGGAAAACTACTTTGGTTTGTCAGTTGTTGCTGATTTTTTTTTATTATAATATATAGAAGAGTGTCAATTATATTTTATTAGTAATATAGAGCATGACTCTTTGTACACATTTATGAATGTGTGTGTGTATGCATGTGTATATATTAATGGCATAAATGTAAGTGATGTTGTCTTGTATTAATGATAACTAACAGCAAAAAATTATAAACTGGTAAAGAAACTAATTGTTCTATGCTTTTTACTCTTTCTTATCCTAAAAAATTTTATTAACATCTATCTAGTTATTTAATATAGAAGCTGTGTTTGTATTTCACAAGTTACACAACACGTACTCAACTCCCATAACCTTGGCCTATAGATTTGAGGAGCCTCTGTAAATAGAGCTTATTTGTTTCATCTTCAGAAGATAAGGGGAGACCCAAGTTCAGCTGTGTTGAAACCTAAAGTTTGTATTTTTCAAGCTTGGACTTCCTTTCTCCCTTTACTTTTCCAGTTATACTTAACCTCTGCCTAGTCCTAGTGGAAAAATCTTGAGCCAAGTCCTAGCAACTTAATGGGCAACATAGGTCAATACTCCATTGAAAACCACTACTTAATCTGTTACCTGCTTTAGGTGGTTATCTATAAATGTTTTGCTAGCAGAGCAGATTGCTCTGAGAGAGCGTTAAAATTGCTTTGAAAAATAAAAAGTCATTAAAATAAGAAGTCAGTATATATAACATTATATTAATAAGAATACCATAAAAGTGATAATTATATTCAGAATATTATTCAATGTAATAATTAATGTATAGCCCAAAGCCATACCCTCTACTGTAAAGAAAAAAAATCATCATATCTTATACCTTATCAGTAATATTGCCTTCACATTTCATGGACACCATACTCCAACATGTCACAAATAATCAACATCTCATCTATTAACTATAGATAAAACCATAGGCATAGCATGACTTTTTCTGAACTCCAGCCTTCAAATTTCAATGTAATAATGAAGACTTACTAAGTTTGATCCATGAATGAGATCTTGGGCTAGGAATAAAAAGAGTAAGATAATAAAAGATGAATTAGACATTGTCCTCACCTCAACTCTATCCCAAAGGGCTCCCAGTCTAGCTCACAAATGCAAGAAAGAATAGCATTTTGTAAAGAACTTTCACTGCATCTGTTAAGCTGCAGCTCTGAGTAGATTGCAGGGAGGAAGGTATGATAAACTCAAGGAGTAAGGATATGCCAAAACTGTCCTATGAATTTAGAATACTGTTTTTGCCCAGTCTCTAGGTCATGTCTGACTCTTTGTGACCCCATGGACTGCAGCTCTCTAGATTTCCCTGTCCTTCATTATCTCCCAGAGTTTGCTCAAATTCATGTCCATTGAGTCGGTAATGCTATCTAATTATCTCATCTTCTGTCACCTCCTTCTCGTTTTGCCTTCAGTCTTTCCCAGCATCAAGGCCTTTTCCAATGAGTCATCTCCTTGCATCTGGTGGCCAAAGTATTGGAGTATATGAATTTAGAATAGGTTATGTCAATACAAGAAATGTTAAGTTTCTCTTGATCAGATAAGAGACAAATATTAATAACATCCAGTAACATTTTTCTCTTTTTAATTTTGATGATTCTATTAACAAATTGCATAATTTTTATTTCTAGAAGAGTCTTTCCTGCATAGAATAAACTTTTTATAATAATAGTGCAAAAGAAAAATTTTATATAATTTTATTTGAAAGACAATAATTCACAGCAATATTAAAGAAGAAAATAAACTGTAATAAATTGTCTCTTTTAACATAATTAAAACTTGAGGCAAACATTTTAAACTACTTTTTAAGCCTTTCAATCTCTTCCTTTTTTTTTTTTAAATTCTTTAATATTCTATTACTTAGGAAAGGAAAATCGTTTGGTGGACAGTTGGCCAGAAACTGCCATAATCTTGTTAAGTCTCATGGATTCACTAATTTAATCTTCATGAAATAGGTGTTATTTTAAACTTGGGCTTACAGATGAAGAAAGAAACATGT
Organism: Antilocapra americana; assembly: GCA_007570785.1. Taxonomy (NCBI): domain Eukaryota; kingdom Metazoa; phylum Chordata; class Mammalia; order Artiodactyla; family Antilocapridae; genus Antilocapra; species Antilocapra americana. Next base: position 5,367,945 of record ML664170.1, on the reverse strand, counting down.
CCAGGGTCTAGTACCTAGTAAGTGGAGGAACCGGAAGAACTGTAATGCCAGTGATCTGGTTATTGAGCTCCTGTTTCTCAAAGGCTTTGTCATTTATTTTTACTTATTCTTCTCTGACAGATCCTCTTGTAGATCCTCCCAGGAGACACCTTGATATTGCATTTGCTTTTTATGAACATCATTGTAAATTTTAGTTTCTGAATCCCTACAAAATCTATTGATGGAAATGTGCTTATTTTACTTAGTCTTTGGAACCATCTATTCTTAGACATATTTTTGGCCTCTCTTCCTTACCTATTGGTGGCCCCTCAAGTGTTTTGTGGGATGGTAATAGTCTGTTTCAGTTGGCTAAATAATAACATTCAAAAAGCAAACATAATGCATAGCTTAAAGGCAGCTAAGATGTGTTTTAATTTTCCCATCCTCTATAATGGTCCATCTTCACTCTGTAGGAGGAATCCTTTTTAATCTCTTACAATAACAGTACTTTACAGGAAACAACAAGATGCTTCAAAGACAGACACGTTTCTAAGTTTATATATTTGTTTGACCAAACCATGATGTAACTTACAGGACCTTTAGTTCTCGGACCAGGTATTGAACCTGGGCCCTGACAATGGAAGCGCCAAGTCCTAACCATGGATCACCAAGGAATTCCCCAGACATACCTTAATATGAATTGGTATCTTCATTATGTAACATATAGATGCAAAGCAGTAACATATATGTAGAAAATACATGGTTCATAGGTTGAGAGTCAGTGCTGTGCATATGTGTTCTTGGGTCTATGCGATAATTCTCAGCACTCTTGCTCAGATGAGATTTCATGAATAACTGATACAGACCACTGTTAATCCATGTCTTTTTATCCTGTTGTCTTTGTCTGACATTCTATGTAACAGTTGTTTTCTCTATTTCCCCCAACCTTTCTTTCCTAGTTTACTCTTGGAGAAAATTATTACTTGGCCTCACAAGAGTCATCTGATTTATTTTAATATTTGGTCCTTTAATTTAATCACTTTTTATCACTGTAATTGTCAAAACATCAATAGTCTTTAAATTCAATCATTTTTAATTAAATTTGTTCTCTTAGCATTTAAAACATTAGTGTTTCCAAACTGTATGTCTCCAAAACTCTCTTAACCGACATGTTTTAAATTACATCCTTACATTGACGATGCAAATGAAGGCATGATTTGACCGTGATATAGATGCAAGTTGAACTCCAATGTGATAGATTAGTGACTATCTGAAATTGGACAAGTAAGAAGTATGCACAGAGTGTCTGCCACTGAATTTAAGCTCTCAGACTTTTATCAGGGTCAAAGTATAGTTTTTTCGATGGTGTTTGGATTAGAAATTCAGATAGAATTTAACTGGCAATGTGTCAGATATTTAACTAAAGAATCACTTCATAAAATTTGAAAGAACAGAGCAGAAATTTTAAAATTCAATTAGTCAGTTTGACAGATAATATGCAGAACAGATATTATGTAAGTAGATGAAACATGGAACTATACTGAACTGAGGACTACCTACATGATGTTTGAGAGGTTATCTACCAGTATCCTATAATGGTGGATCATTATTATTTTACAAAAATATAAAAAACACTTTACGGATTAAATAACATTTTCACAGAAGCATATAGATGTACATCTCATCAACTAACATAATTTTTGTTCAATAGTTTTCTTGTTTTAATCATTTAATGAGAAGTGTGGAACCTTCTCTAAATCACGACAATGACATGGCAATGTCTGCTGTTTTCCATTTAATCTTTAAGTTTTTAGTATGTCCACTGAAAATATTACCCCAGAATGGCTGGTAAGCAAGTTCACATGTAACGTGAATGGTGACATTTTGTAACAATGAGTAACCTTATGTATACAACAGAGCAACAGAACACCCCTGAGCCCCTGCCTCTGGAAAGGAGCAGGAATAATATAGGGTCTCTATATTAACTTTCATTGAGTCACATGTCCTTTCCCACCTTGCAAGCTGTTTAGTGAATGATTCATCTGAAAATATGGAGGAATTTTTAGAAAAGTTAATACATGAAAGTAACCAAAATATGTTTAGTTTAATAAGTACTGTTGCTAAGAGGAATTTCACTATGCAAAATATGTGGACATCATGTTGAACCTGAATGAAAAGTGATTAGTGGCTTTACCTTATGATATTGTTGAAAACCAAATTATACCAAATAATTCAATCAGAATATAAATTCAGTGTTCACCCTTGCTACTGAATAACACAGTTGCTTTTCCAGATAGCTTCATTTGCTATTCATTTTGGAAATGACATTCCTAGGTAAATGCATCTATGCAAACTTGAAAGTGAAGCCAAATACCAGAAGGGGGAGTAAGCAGTGCAGGAATAAATAAGGGTTAAACTATCCTAGTCTATCTCACACAAAGAAGCCCTTTGTAAAGCAGTAATTTTGGCAAGTAACCGTATAGATATTTAGTTTCTTCACCGGTTTTCAGTGCAGTATCCATTATGGATTGCTTTATAACAAACATTTTAGATGAAAACTCTACGGGGGGAAAGTGATTCAGTGAGAAGTCAGAGCGAACATATGATTTCTGAAAATTCTAATTGATCTTGTGGGAGGGTAGATGATTAATTTTTTAATAATGTCTAAAAAGATTACCAATAAATTGTAGAAAACTAGAGTATTTTTCTATATTTGTTGGTGTGAATAATAAAATGATTTTATAGAAAGCTGTGTAAACTTGCTGCTGATGAAAAAAAAATTGTAATGGATTGTAAAGTATTCTTTAAGACTATTTAAAATTGAAGATAGTACTCAACAAGCAGCAAACTTTGTTTCACTTAAAAGCCAAGACAACTAGCCTCAAATTTCTTTAAAATTCACTTTTAAACTTCTAATAAGGGGAAACCTAAAATATGACTAGATTTTTGCCAAGCACTTGAAGAATCTTCTACATTGCCAAATACTGCAGTTAAATTGATTCATATCCATAGCATGCCTTGTCTGATGTGAAGTGTTTGCCACATAGAACTAGGACCAAACTTAGTATCTTTCTAGAGATAAGACTTTGTGAAGATTGGAAAATAATCTGTAAATTTCAGGTAATAATAATACATTTTCATCAGAGAATAAATATATGTACAATAATGAATACATTGAACAAAAGACCAGATTATATTTCTAAGTTATCCTAGCAAATTCTTTAGTGAATTATCAAATGTATTTCTTGCATCCACTCACAGCCCAAGGTTCCAAGTCCCAGCAATCTTCCATTTGAATATGAACTTGCAAGTTTGATTTGTGCATGACCCTGAAAATATTCTTGGTGATTCCTATGGTTAATTTTCAAGCTATATCAAAAAATTAATGGCATTGGGAAAGTGATTAAAAATCCAAACCTAAATAATGCAGGTGACTTAGCTCCAGATAGTAAGAGTACACCTTCAAGATCCTGGTTTAGGTTTCTAGTTTACATTATAAGCCTATTTTTGGGGTGGGGATGGATAATAGTAACTGAAATGTAATAAAATTTACTTTAAGCTTCAGATTTATGTCAGTCTCAGAATGAATAACTTATTTTACATGAAACAAAGCAATTTTTCCCTATATTTTCCTGTCAAAATACATATCGACATCTATTTTATTTGGAAGGAAGAATATCAAGAGTGCTCTTAATGACCTAAGGTCTATAGGAATGTACTTGAGTGTCTTTTAAAAATAAATAAATGCTATGGATTCTTCTAAGTAGCTCAGTTTAGCTCTCTTGCCAGGCGGAAATGATATTGCTCACAAAATCAAAATGAATAGCCAGAGAAATCCAATATTTTTTAGACTTTAAAAATGAAAATAACATAGAGAATATTATCAAGGTTCTGAAAAAAAAGGAGTTGTCCATGCCTTAAAAAAAAAATGATAACCAGATGCTTGACTAATTTTGAGAACTGTTGGCTTATAATCAATAGTGGAAAAAAGTATGTTTTCACCCTACTGAGGTTCCCCACACAAATATGCCAAATATGCCCTCACAATTTTTAAAGGAAATTACCCAAGTAAAAGCTTTGAATGGTATTTTGGAGCTCTAAGATCTCTTTTTGGTTTCTGTTTTATTTTGATTTTTTTTTTTCACTATACTGGAAAAGTGAATAACTTCTCCCAGTTATTTTTTTTTTACATAAACACGCACACATGTTTTAAGGTCTTCATCCTCTCATGTTTTGTTTATTTATTCACCTTTTTTTTTTAATTGAGTGAAAACTCACTGCTTTCTAGTTCGAGGAGATTCCTGAAAACAAGGCTTAGAAACTAAGGTTGAGGAGTATATAGGAATAGGTCATAGTCAGGGACAAATAAAGGATCTCCTATTCCAAAACCTGTCATAGAGACAGAGTAGAAAATTTGTTTCTGCTGAATTGTTCTCTAAGGTTACAAAGGAAGTAAAATGCAATATTTAGAAATGATGCTGAAGGACAGACATCTGGCCCCATACTCTTAGAAATAACTTTGTTTCATGAGAAGGTGGTAAAGCTCAACAAATATCACATATAAAGCTTTGCACAGGAAAGGATTTTTTTTTTCCCATTGCTAGTTCTTGGCTGCCTTTTGGTTTGCAAAGTTGCTCTCTGTGATGTAGCCTGAGCTTGGCAATGGGTGGTTAAACCACATTAGCCTCTGCAATCAAGAGGTAGAAATAGCACTACCTACCTCTTCTCAGCCTACTGATCCATGCTGGCTATAAAAATATTAATAGTTCAAGATTATAACTTAGAAACCATCATCTACTTTATGAAAGTAAGTGTGTGCTGAATAGAAGGAAATTGGAAAATGAACTTTTATCCTCATTTAAAAGGTCCTTCTAGTCAAGGCTATGGTTTTTCCAGTGGTCATGTGTAGATGTGAGAGTTGGACTATAAAGAAAGCTGAGCGCCGAAGAATTGATGCTTTTGAACTGTGGTGTTGGAGAAGACGCTTGAGAGTCACTTGGACTGCAAGATCATCCTAAAGGAGATTAGTCCCAGGTGTTCATTAGAAGGACTGATGTTGAAGCTGAAACTCCAATACTTTGGCCACCTGATGTGAAGGGCTGGTTTATTTGAAAAGACCCTGATGCTGGGAAAGATTGAGGACAGGAGGAGAAGGGAACGACAGAGGATGAGATGGCTGGATGGCATCACTGACTCTATGGATATGAGTTTGGGTGAACACGGGGAGTTGGTGATGGACAGGGAGGCCTGACGTGCTGCGGTTCATGGGGTTGCAAAGAGTTGGACATGACTGAGCAACTGAACTGAACTGATGCTAGGAGATTCAAAATAGAATACTACTGCTCATGTTAATGTGATACCATAAATAACAGAAAACATTTTGTTCAATAAAAGTGGAAAATGAAATACTTCTCCCAACAGCCAAATGGAAAAACAGTACAGATTTTCTCAAAAAACTAAAAAGAGAACTACTATATGACCCAGCAACTCCACCCCTGGTTATATATCCATGGATAACTAGCCTTTTCTCTGTATCTATGAGTCTCTTTCTTTTTTGTTATCTTCATTAGTTTGTTGTATTCTTTAGATTCACTTTAGCATAATGTCCTCCAAGTCCGTCCATGTTGCTGCATATGTCAAAATTTAGTATTGCATTGTATAAATATATTCCACATCTTCTTTATTCATTCATTAGTTGATTAACAGTTTGCTTCCATGCCTTGGCCATTGTAAATAATGCTGCTATGGACATTGGGGTGCATTTATCTTTACAAATTCATTTTTTGATTTTTGGATATATAACCAGGGGTGGAGAGTGTTGAATATAGGGGTGACAGACAGAGAGATACAAACTATTGGATATAAGGTAGGCTACAAGGATGTATTGTATGGCATGAGGAATATAGCCAATATTTTGTAATAATTGTAAGTGGAAAGTGACCTTTAACAATTATATAAAAGTTAAAAAAATAAAATAAAGTTATTTAAAATTTTAAAAATTAACATCAATAAATAGCTTGAACCAGCTACTTTTGGAAGTGGATTTAATAATATCATTAAAGTCCTTTTATTTTCTTTATAGCAACTTTGAGATATAATTCACATACCATAAAATCCACCAATTTAAAAGGTACAATTTAGTTTCTTTTTAATGTATTCACAGATCAGTGCAAATGTCACCCCAATCAAATTTAGATTATTTTCATTACAACATCCCCCCTAATCCACTCTCTCCCCAGCCCTGAGTGACCATTAAGCTACTTTCTCAACATTTGCCTATACAAATTTCTCAACACATTTGCCTAGTCTAAGGCATTTCAGGATTCAGATAATATGCCATCCTTTATGACTGGATTCTTTCACTTAGAGTAATTTTTCAAGACTCATCCATGGTGTAACACAATCAATATTTCATTTTTTTTTTGCATAATACAATAATATCCTACTGTACAGATACACCACATTTTGTAAATCTAGTCACCCATTTATGGGCATTTGGGTTGTTTTCAGGGCTTCCCAGGTGGCTCAGTGGTAAAGAATCTGCCTGCCAGTGCAGAAGATGCAGGAGAGAAGCAGGTTGCATCCCTGGGCTGGGAAGATCCTGTGGAGTAGGAAATGGCAACCCACTCCAGTTCTTGCCTGGAAAATCCCATAGACAAAGGAACCTGGTGGGCTACAGTCCACAGAGTGGTAAAGAATCATACACAACTGAGCGACTGAATATATATGGGTTGTTTCCACATTTTAGCTATTGCAAAAATTACTTCTATGGACATTATGGAAAGTTAGAATTGCTGGGTCAAATGATGACTCTGTGCTTAATCTTTTGAGAAACGATCAAACTCTTTTCCAAAGTGGCCACACCACTTTACATTTCTACCCTCTGTCTATGAGGGTTCCAATTTCTTCAGATCTTCAACCACAGTTTTATTATAGCTATCCCAGTTGGCATGAAGTGGTGTCTCCTTAGGGTTTTCATTTGTGTTCATAACTATCCCTGATGGTTAGTATGTTGAATATCTTTTCATGTGCTTATTGGTCATTTGTTTATATTCCTTGAAGATATATCTATTCTGGTCCTCTGCACATTTCATAACTGGGTGTTCTGATTTTTATTAATAATATAATATCCTCTTACCTTTGAGATATGTCTCATAGATTTATGATTTACAAAAAGTTTTCTCCCATCCTGTGAGTTGTCTCTTCATTTTTTTGAAGATGTCCTTTAAGGCACAAAGATTTTAATTTTGATAAAGATCAGTTTATATATTTTTTATTATTATTGATTTTGGTTTGGGATCATATCTAAGAAAGTGCCAAACCCAAGATCATTAAAATTTACCCTTATGTTTTCTCTCTATATTTTATCTTTTAGTTTTTGTATATGGTATAAAGTAAATGAAGTAAATATTCAATTTTGTTTCTTTGCATATTGACTACAAGCTGTTCTAGCATCATTTGTTAAAACTCTTTTCCAATTAAGTAGCATTACACTATTATTGAAAATCAATTTATTGCAGATGTAAATGTTCTCTGTACACTCAGATATTTTCCATTTATCTATATGTTTATTTAATGCTAGTAATACATTCTTTTTTGCTATGATCCCATCATTTTTCCTGATTTACTGAGATATAATTTGCTTCTAATATTGTGTAAGTTTAAGGTATATAATATGATGATTTGATATACAGATATATATAGCACTATATGATTGCCACAATAAGCTTAATGAACACATTCATCACCTCACATAATTACATTTTTGTGTGTGTGAGATGAACACAGAAAAAATGTGCTACTCTCTCAGCAACTTTCAAGCACATAATACAATATTTTTAACTGTAATCTCCATGTTGTATTAATACATTAGATTCCCAGAACTGATTCATCTCTGAACTGGAAATTTGTACCCTTTGATCCACATCTCTGCATTTCCTCCACTCCTACCCTGGAAAACGACCATTCCACTGTGTTTTTATGAGTTTGACTCTTTTAGATTGCCCATATATACGTGATAACACAGTGTAGACGGTAGTTGTCCTCTTTGTCGGACTTATTTCTCTTAAATAATGGGCTCAAGGCCTACTCATGGTTTTGCAAATGGCAGAAGTCACACCAACTTACATTCTGTTGGCTCAGACAATAAAACATCTGCCTGCAATGCGGGAGACCTGAGTTCGTTCCCTGGGTTGGAAAGATCCCCGGAGGAAGGCATGACGATATTCTTGCCTATAGAATCCCCATGGACAGAGGTGCCTGGCGGACTACAGTCCATGGAGTCTCAAAAGAGTCAGACACAACTGAGCAACTAAGCACACAGCAAGGGTTCCCTTTCCTCCACATCCTCAACAGCACTTACCATTTATCTTTTTTATAACAGCCATTTTAGCCTGTATGAAGCAATATCTCATTGTAGCTTTCAATCCCTGATGATTAGGTGATGTTGCCTACCTTTTCATTTACTTGGACGTTGTATGTCTTATTCTAGAAAATGTCTGTTACATCTTCTGTGATACAAAAGTACACTGTCTTGATTAGCGTAAATTTATAGTAAGTTTTGTCATTGGCAAGTGTGTCCTACAACTTTTTCTTTTTCAGGAATGTTTGGCTATCCTGGGTACCTTGATTCTCCATGTGACTTTTAAGATATGTTTGTCAAATTTTACTAAAGTATATTTTTTCCTAAGTAAAGACATACAATGAAATAAAACGAAACCAACTGTGAGGAAGCTTGTTAATTTACATATATTTATTTTGTGATTGTACACAGGTATTATCAAATAAAATTTGTAGAGGGCTTCCCAGGTGGCATTAGTGATAAAGAACCTGACTGCCAATGCAGAAAACATAATGAGATGCAAGTTCGATCCCTGGGTTGGGAAGACCCCCTGGAGGAGGGCATGGCAACCCACTCCAATATACTTGCCTGGAGAATCCCATGGACAGAGAAGCCTGGCGTGCAGCAGTCCATAGGGTCACATAGAGTCAGACACAAGTGAAGTGACTCAGCACACACGCATCATTTTTAGATATGACTTTTCTGTGCAGTGTTAAAATATAACAGAAATTGTATTGCTAATGGTATTTTTACTAGGAATACCAACAGGTGAGTTTATATTTTCTTCCATTTCATAATGCTGGATTAGAAGGATCTCTAAAAATTAATGCTCATTATAATTCTTTTTTATTCATTTAATAAAATCATATCCAAGCAACAAAATATCCTTAGCATTGCTATTTATCTCAATTTATTATTTATGAAATATAGATATTTAACATTTACAAAAGAGAATAAGAAGCAGTAGTTCAACAATTTACAAATTTCTCAAGAATTTGAAATGTATATGCTACATTTTTTAGATTTAGTACATACACTTATCTAAACAAAACATAGGTATAAACTCAAAAGTATATTATGCCTATTGAAAATGCATGTGTGAATTTTATTGATAATGTCCATGTTGATTTCTCTGATGCTTTTTTTTTCACCAAATATTACAGTCTGACTTTATGTGAGAAGAAATGCCCAAAATAGCTACTTGGCCAAGATTAAATAGATTTGGTCAGATTTAAAGACTTTTTAATATTTATTAACATTTATTTAACATTCATTATGTAGTACACAGCAAATAATGTGACTTCCAACTCGTAATTACATTCATGTAATTCAATCTATCTAAATAAAAATACATCCCCTTTTTCTTAAATAAGGAAACTGAGTTCCTATAAGTTTAAGTGACTTGGCCAAGATCAGCCAGTGGTAGAGTGGGGATTCATACTCCAAGTCTGGGTTTCTTTACATTTATCATCTTGTCTCTTCTCTAATTCCTCTCTCTTAACTTGAACTACCAGGCTAAACTTACACCAGATAGTCTGACTCCCTACTTATTGGAATTCAGCCTTCTTCAATGACCCAATATAAGAGATCAAGTCATTTAAAAACAAAGAGTTTAAGACAGGTTATAATATATACAAAAGAAGCAAAGTCAGATTCATTACCTGCACTTAGCTTACAGTTCTTCAAGGATCCAACCACAGGAATATCTATATTCTGTCAAGACTCAAAAGTGTAGTTTGGTTCCAGAGAAGAGAGACACTTTTACTATAATCCAAAGATGATTTGGACCCTTTTGCTTTGTTAACCATTCTGATAGAAAAAAAAGTTTGAAAATGCATGGAATGGCTGTGAGAAAGGAAGGCCGTAAAAGCAAGAATGATACAAAAAAAAAGAATATATGAAAAGGTAGAATTCTAACTCACAATGAATAGATTATATTGGGATTGGGATGATACCAGAAGAATAAGAAAATAAAACTGATGAGGTGGATTAACAGAGTAATAGAATGAAGGGATGAAAAAAGGAGCAATTACTAAACTATCTTATATTACTATAATTTAAGATGAAATTTATTTAACACAATGACATGCATTCTTTCTGCTTTTTCAATTTCACACAAAAATACTTATGTGTATGCTAGAAACAGTTTATTGTAAATTATATATATAAATATAATTTAACTCCAAAATAAGACATTCTGAATTATTAACCAATATAAAATTAATTTAAATTAAATAATAATACAATTAATAATCAATATAGAAATATGCAAATAAGTTTTGTTTATATTGGAACATATCTTTCTATGGTTTTGATTTCTTTTTAAGTTCACAAAGTTGAAGAAAGCCTCATACACTGAATTTATTGGGCTCAGAATTTTCCATTTTAAATTTCTAGTGAATAGTAATAATTAATCAGAATTTTATTACACACTGAATATCATCTAAAACATATATCATCTAAAATATATAGTCAAGCCCTCTAGAGAGCTTGACTATGTACAAAAAACATGATTTTAGTCATTTGTTATATCAAATGACTTTAAAATATCTGAGGAAAATGTTGGCTAGGAAAATTGTAAAATGAAGGTAGTTTATATTTACATAGAAATTACAGCAGTTAATTTCTCTCTAGGGGGATGTAATCAATTTAGTAATTATTGCTAGTAATAGCTAATGTCCTTCAGAACTTTTCCACTGGATATTCAGCTTGAACTCAACAGGTGGGATATAACTCAAGCAGAAATGAAAGAACAAAGTGGAACTCTTGGTTATATATAGTTTCAACAATAACATATACGATGCCAGTATTTCCTGAGGATTAATGATCAACTGGAAGAGCTTGTGGTCCTAGGGCCATTAACTCCGTGTGGTCATTAATTCTGTCTGAAATATCTTACTAACAAGGACATTTGTAACAATTACTTCCCTTCTCTTAATACAATTTTTGGGCAGAACCTTTTCATTTTTTGAAGATGCACTTTTGCTACATACTGACCATGAAAAAATATCAGTGACTTTACGAAAATTATTTGAAGCAGATTCAGATTGTGATATTTCATGTGCCTGTATATTTTGGCATTGTTTTCTTTCCTTTAATTCCACAATGGCAAAGATGTATTGTATCTTCATGAATCAAATGGCTCCAAGTAATTTAAAGCCAAAGCACCTATTTAAATGGTTTTCTGTATAGTATGCATTGGCCAATGATGACATTTATAAAAATCCAAGTTACAGAATGTAGAGAATTTATCTTCAGGGCTGTTTCCTATAGATTAAACTTCTGAGGAATTGCCACTGCTTTAAAAATTCATGTTATTCCTTTCAAGACTCAGTTCAAATTCATGATAGGTTCTGGTACCTTGATTTATTTGGATTTTGTCTGGCATGATTTTGACCAAAAAAATTTTTTCAGTTATTTAATAACAGAAAACAGTACCTAATTTCCTGTGACTCATATCCATAATGTTCATGAAAGTACTAATATAACACAAGAATATTACAATTTTTTACAAAAATATTTAAACAATATTGTAAATTTAATGCACATGTCTATGAACATACCAGTCATCATTAATAAAAAATATAATATTAAAAAGTATATAATTATATTGGGCCATGTTATGTGCATTTAGAATGAAACTCAGTATGTTATTAGTAATTTTTATATTACATATGTATAGACAACTCACTTCCATCTTTAATTGATGCATATTATTGAAACCAACAGAAAATGTAATACGTAACCTCTAGCTGAGAGAAGATGCAAAAGTAACTGTAGAGATCATGCCAAATTAAGGTAGAATGAATCCCTCACTGGCTAATATGAAGACGATGTTATAAACAACTGATGCTGCATCTTATTGACAATAAGAGTGCCAACAGCGTGCATGTTAGATTAGAGCTAACCTAATTGGAGGATGCACTCGTTTGAAATGCAGTAATAGAAGCAGGCCCTAATCTCTGTCATGATACGCCGTGTCACCACTACTTGAAATTCCATTGGGCAATATTAATTCAAGCAGAGGTCTGAGCCACTAATAAATGAGGCAAATTGAGTCAATTACTAATTTCATGCTTTTATGATTTGGAGTTTAACGAGATAATATTTGCAATATAATACACTGCCCTCTAGAGAGCTTGACTGTACAAAGAACATGCTTTTACAGACCTATTGGCTCTATTTCTTTTGTTTAAGTTCCACCCTGCTGAGACAATGGGGGATGGGCAGAGAAGGGAGGCTGTTAGGCCGCAAGATTATTTTCCTTCTCAGTGCTATAGTCTATATGTGGCTTCCCTTTGATTGAAATGTTCATCAGGGTTTATAGCTGAATTCATTGCCTTCTAGCAGTATTTACTTGGCTCTATTTCTCTTTTGGCAAAAGTCACAAAAGATGAGGCAAAACCTACATATTAATGTATCACCCTGGGATAATGCAAGGGATTTTATGCCATAAAGATATCATGCACTTAAAAAATTAGCTTGATCTTTTAGTTTCTCAAAAAGTCAGTTTGACTCGGTGTTCAAATTGGTAACCCTAAATTCGTCTCTTCTGTACCCCACTCCTAAAATGATAAACCAGTCCGTACATGTTCTTTGTGTCACTGTTGATCACCAAGTTAGTCCTGCATAAATAGGTATCTCCCTGAGAATAGTTTAAGTTGAAGTTTCCCCACATATGTGGAGTATACAGAAAATTTTTCCCATGGCAAACATCTAATGAATTAAAATGTATTTATTAATGTTTGCAAGTTTTAATTCTGCCACGTGTTGAAAATGCAGAAGCAAAAACCTAGAATTATTAATCTATGAAGATCATTCATCAGAATATAAGCTTTTATTTTAAAAAGCATACAAATCTTACTTTAAAAATGCATTTATATAGGCTTTATTTGTCTGAAGGGTAATTACAAGACAAACTAAAATTTTATGCAGTGTATTTATTGATAGGATCATTATGGCATTGCTCATCTTCATTCCTGTTAGAAAAGAAGACTTTTGAAATAATCATATGACACGCTCATTTGTACCAAATCCAAAGGTACGGCTATTAAATCTGTTTTTTTTTTTCCAGTTTCACCAAGGACCAAATAAAAATATAGTTTATATCAATTCTTTCCATCTGTGGTTAACCTGATTAGGAAGAGGTCAGCAGGGGAATGGATGGTTGCCAAAAATCCTCTTTGGCCACGTCCCCACCACCAAAGTGAAGTAGTAAATTGAGAATTGAGTCAATTATGCGAATAAGTCAGACTAAAAAGCACTTTCCAAAGGACTCTATCAATAATTTACCTAAATTGTGTTGTGGGAGTTTGGGTCATGATCAAGGTCAGAAACCTAGAAAATAATAGAATATTCTTGCTCTCTTTTTCTGTCTTCCTTCCCCTCTTTTCCTTGCCTCCTTCTCCCTACTTCCCTCCTTTCTTCCTTCCCTCCTTCCTCACTCCCTCCATCTACTCCTTCTTTCCTTTCATTTTCCTCTTTTTCTTCCTTCTTTCTTTTCCTTTAAGTTATCTTGACAAGCATCTTTATTTTCTACTTCCTTCTGCTGGTGTGGGCCTTCCAATACCCTGTTATTCCCAGTGGAATAATTTTCTTTGTTGCATTAGACCTGAGACATGTTAGCTTCTAATTTTTTGTTCTAACTGACAACAAAGCCTAAAACAACTTCTTCTCTGAACTACAGTCTGTGCTCTGTGATCAAGGAGTGAATAGAGATGAAACTGAGCCTCACATACATTTGATCAGATTTAGTCTAGAAAAGAAATGGTTATCTCCAGTTGTGTCAGGATGCTACTCATTTATAGAACCAATCCAATGAGAAGCATTATTTAGAAAATGAATGTACCTAACTTAAAATATTATGTCATAAGTGAGGATTCCTATAAGAGGTATTAATGCTGTCTTTTCACATTTATTAGCTTCCTAACCAAATCCTTACAGGTAACATGATAATTAAGCACTCAACCGAACCCAATACTTTTCCATTCTTACTTTCACTGACCACCAAAAAGAAAAAATAGTTTAACAACAAAAAAGAAGTCATTCAATGTGAAACTGCTAAAATACTAAGAAAATAAGTTGCATAGAGTAGATAATAATAAGTGGGTTTTTTGTGGGACCTATATAAACGTCATCTGTTAAGCACTTTACGTGAGATATTATGTTCATTTTATGGATGAGGAAACTGAGTCACATAAAGGTTTTGTAAACTGATCAATGAAACAAAGTAACTTTTGAATCTGTACAGGCTGAATCCACTCTTTCCCTCTTTTATGATCTAGTAAATATAAGTGTGTGTTAGTCACTCAATAGCGTCTGACTGTTTGCGACCCCCATGGACTGTAGCCCGCCAGTCTCCTCTTGTCCATGGGATTCTCTGGGCAAGAACACTGGGGGACATTGCCATTCCCTTTTCCAGGAGATCTTCCTATCCCGGGAATTGAATCCAGGTTACCAACACTGGGCTCCAAAATCACTGCAGATGGTGATTGTAGCCATGAAATTAAAAGACTACTCCTTGGAAGAAAAGTTATGACTAACCTGGATAGCATATTAGAAAGCAGAGGCATTACTTTGTCGACAAAGGTCCGTCTAGTCAAGGCTATGGTTTTTCCAGTAGTCATGTATGGATGTGAGAGTTGGACTGAAGAAAGCTGAGTGCCGAAGAATTGATGCTTTTGAACTGTGGTGTTGGAGAAGACTCTTGAGAGTCCCTTGGACTGCAAAGAGATCCAACCAGTCCATCCTAAAGGAGATCAGTCCTGGGTGTTCATTGGAAGGACTGATGATGAAGCTGAAACACCAATACTTTGACCACCTCATGTGAAGAGCTGACTCATTGGTAAAGACCCTGATGCTGGGAAGGATTGGGGACAGGAGGAGAAGGGGACGGCAGAGGAGGAGATGGCTGGATGGCATCACCAACTCTATGGATATGGGTTTGGGTAAACTCCAGGAGTTGGTGATGGACAGGGAGGCCTGGCATGCTGCAATTCATGGGGTCACAGAGTCAGACATGACTGAGAGACTAAACTGAACTCCTACATTGCAGGAGGATTCTTTACCTTCTGAGCTACCAGGGAAGTCCAGTAAATACAAACAATGTATAAAATGGTAAGACTAAAAAACCAATTTCTCTTTCCCATTATTGTTTTTATAAAAAAGTGATTTTGTTTTAAAGTTGACCCATAATTTAAGAAACATTTGGGCTGAAATGTTTGCTCTTAAAATGACACTGTTTTAGAATAACATTTGAAAAGAAAAACAGAAAAATTTTGTTACCCTACTAAAACAAAACAATTTAAATTTTTAAATTATTCCTTGTTAGGAGAATGTTTCCTCTTATGCACTCTGATTTTCCACCTTACTACCATCCCAATATTTTAATAAGAGTTGGCATTTGGTACTGAAACAGTGGTAGAAGCAAGCTTGTGGAGAAAAATCTGGCAGGATATTTGAGACAAAGCATTTCAGGGAGTTATAACGGTGGAGGAGATAAAATTTTCTAACATAATGTGTATGTGTGTTTGTGAATATATACACATAGGCATGGGGCCATGCATGAACAAGGACAGACTTGTGTTTCTTTTACACCTAACAGATTGTTATTCATCTTTCTTCCACCTGAATCCTATTATTAGCATTAAACCTATGGATTTAAATCAATGAATGGTTTGAATGTGTACTTTTTTCTTTTGAGATCTAACAGAATCTCGAAATGGTAACACTATTTTTTTCCTCCCCAACCCCAGTAATTTGTTTTACAAGACTTAGTGTAAAAAGAATTTAGTTTTAATTTTTCTTCTCTCCCCCTACTTAGTTAAAAAAAATGAAATAAAATGTAAAAATGTAATAAGGAAGCTTGTTGCTGTTGTTCAACCACTAAGTTGTATCCGACTTAGGATACCTATTACCAACTCCATTGGATTCATCTTGAGTTAGTTTCGTCTTCACCTCTCTTAAAATTACCATTCTGAAAGTCTTAGCCAGAAGGTTTTCTTTCTTCAGCAGAATCAGGTAGCTCTCTTGCCCATAGATTTCCAGTTAGGATATATGAGTGCAAGAATATGCTGTATGTGAAAAATCATTAGTAATGGAAACACAGAACTTTTGAAATCACAGTTTTATCTATAAAATTTGTTATGAATGTAACAATTTGGGAAATCAGCATATTAAAATGAATAAATACTAACTCCACCCAACATGATATTCAGCACATAACTCAATGTTATTAACATTGCCAAAGAACAGCAATTGAAACTTATGGTTATTTAGTCCTATGGGAGAGGATGGCTGCCAGTTAATTCAAACCATTGTGTAATATGCTGTATTGCAACATTCTAAATCATATAAGTAATTAATCTATATGCAATATCATCCCACAGTATGTATTGTTTTCTAGTTTTCAC
This sequence comes from Antilocapra americana, assembly GCA_007570785.1. Classification (NCBI taxonomy): domain Eukaryota; kingdom Metazoa; phylum Chordata; class Mammalia; order Artiodactyla; family Antilocapridae; genus Antilocapra; species Antilocapra americana. Next base: position 5,351,214 of record ML664170.1, on the reverse strand, counting down.
TTTTTGTGTGCAGTTTGAAGTCATCAATAGCAATTACAATGAAATGTAGCTCATATTTTTACAACCACCGTGAGATAGAATCTCGGTATTTGTTCAAGGAAGCTGTATAAATCATGGTTCCACAATGTTGTTTTGTTTTATCATGAGATTTATTGTTTTGAGGATTTTGAAGAGATAATAAATTGGCAATCCAAGGTAAAGAAAAATAATTTTCTTTACCACAGAAAATATAAAGGCCAAATATTTGATTAACATACAATGCTTTTTGTGTATTAATATGCAGAGCATGAATACCCTGACATTTATTGATTGCAATAAGAAACCAAGTGAATAGATCATTAGCAGGAGTAGAAAGGCTTTAACTTTCAGTGAAAATAGAGTATGGCAGAGTTCAAAAAGCTCTGAATTTGTGTTTTTCATTCCAGTAAGGCTAATGACCCCAGCCTGGAGGACATATATCCTCAAAAGCAGGGTTATTTGAAAGCTTTTAATCAGATACTCACTCTGCTGTACACATAGAAAATTTATCAATTTAAAGGGATTGCCCCTTATAAATTTCCATGACCATTCAGAACTTCCAGGTCTTCTATACTGATACTTGTTTTTATTATGAGTGTGAAATTTATGCCATTGAGACCACAGACCTTCCTGTCCCAAGAAAAACTACTTAGTATCCAACAATGTAAGCAAAACACACTGTTAGAAATAGTTCCACCCTCCCATAGAATTATTCATTCTTTGGCAAAAGTAAGTCAGGTAAGGGTCATATAGGCAAGAGAATGCAGCGAACCAGTGGTATGAATATATTTTCACTCTCAAAATCCTTATCTCCAATACTCTTGCATATCCTATCAACCATTCTATATCCACATATAAGCAAATACATATATTTTTTAACTTGAAAAACTGAACGAGTTTAAAGCTTTTGTTTTCGCTGTTATTTAGTCATTAAGTCCTATCTGACTCTTGAAACCCCACAGACTCTAGCCCACCAGATTTCCCAGGCTAGAATACTGGAGTGAGTTGCCATTTTCTTCTTTAGACTTAAAGCTCTGCTCTCTTAAATGACAGGTTATACATCACCATTGCTAAGACACATCACTGAAGAAGTCATAACACCATTTTGGTAAAAATAGCAGTGGATTATTAAACATCACATTCTGAAACACTCAGTGAGAAAATACAGTGTTCTAGGACCAAATTTTCATGAGAGAGAATAGTGTGAAATCTTGGCAAAAACATCAAAAATTTTCCTAAAGATATGGGGGAAAGATTTTTTCATACACAATACTCAATATCCTGTTGCTGAATAAATCTTAAACTTTAGAAATAATAAGTGTACAGGTCTGGTGTTCAGTTTTTAAAGAGGACAATTTTCTGCCATGATTATTCTAAAAAAATAAGAACTCGAATCCTATTTTGGCTAGGAAAATACATTTTTTTTAAGAAAAATCAGGATATTCCCTTGATTTCAAAACTTCTGACTTACGATCTCTTAGAACAGTTTTCATTCTACCTCCTTCTAAAAAGAGCTACTAATATCATTTCAATGTTAAGTACTATTATTTTTAAATAATACAATTAGATAAAATTAACAATGTAAACTCTTTACAACTTTGTCTTTAAAATGAAGGAACAAAGATTGTGAAAAGAAAAGAAACTTATTTGCACAGTCGTGTCTGACTCTGCAATCCCATGGACTGTACCCTGCCAGGCTCCTCTGTCCATGCAATTCTCCAGGCAAGAGTACTAGAGTGGGTTGCCATTTCCTTCTCCAGAGTATTATGAAATTAAAGGTTATCTTCAAGGAAAAAATCACATATAAATAAACTTTTTTTTTAAAGACAACTCTATCTTAAAAATGAAAGAATAAAGATTGTAAAATTCAAGGTTATATTCAAGGAAATGAACCTAAAAGTCACATACAAAATAAACTTTTATTTATTCTAGTTAACTGCTTGAAAAGTCTTCACTCACATTAGCTCTTTCTTTTTTAACATTATTTTGAAATAGTGCTTGAATTCTTTCAACTAAAGTTTAGTTTGGTTAATGACCTCTTAAAAGAAAAATGCAAATCTTTCTCTTGATTCTAGTTAAAAGGCTTCAGTCATTTATACCTTAGTGTGAATTGGTTTAATTAGCAAGTTCCCATCCTAATTGCTCTGTTTAAACAGGAAGAGAAAAGAGAGGTAAGTTATATGCCACAGTTTGATGAGTAGGGCTTCTGAGACTTCTCGGGGCCCCCAAAGTAACGGGAAAAATTTAAATAAAAAAAAAGCTGATAAATGCACTTCAAATATAATCTGTGTATATCTTGAAATGTTAACATTGGGCAATCCTATATAAGAAAAGAAAAAAAAAATATTTTCTTGCTGCTCTTTATGCCCATCAACTATCAGAACTTGCAACCTAGACTTGTTCCATTTGAGTATAATTTATCTACGTTAACGATCAAATAGGATTTTGTGTTCTGGCCTGGGAACCTAATTATTTCTAATGTTGTTTCTATAGAAAAGCATATTTGGAGTTTCCAAACAAAACTTTAAATATGAATGCATTGTGTAATTTGGAAATTGCTTTTATTAGTCATTCTTTTCTTTCATAATTGTGATTGACTCTAAAATGATTGCAAAGAGGATAACAACAATGCAATAGTGAAAAATTGTCATAACTTTCCCTGAAATTCTGATGTGAAGCCTAGTTAGTAACTAAATCAAAATAGCCAGTAACAAATTGTTTAGTATATCTTTCAGCAAATCCTTATGAAAGCTGCCTTACATTTTAGGTAGCGTGCAAGGCTCTGTAAGATACAATACTAAGAAATAGGTAATTTGGTGCCTACCCTTAGAGATTTATTTACTCTTACAAAATCGGTTTTCCCAGAGAAGCTCATGTTAATAGTTTGTCCTCATGATCCAAAAAGCCACAGAAATGGGCAAATAATTTCTATATTTCATCAATACCTAAGTAAAGTGTTACAGTGAGCAGTATAATAAAAACATACAAGAGTCCACATAAACTTATGCTAATCAATGACTCCCATTAAAAAAAAAAAAACAACAACAAAAAACTTGAAAATGTTACTGGCAAATCTATCCCAGATGCTAATATTGGTAAAGCTTTAATTAAATTAGAATTAGTAATACTCTGAGCATAAGCTTGAAGTTTACATTTACACTAGATATAAATAAATTAAGCCAAATTAGTAATCAAAATCATTGTTTACAGTCTTTGAAGGAAGTCTCGTAAGATACATTTGGCCACATTCTGAATTTCCGTGTGCATTTGAAAACAATTTGCTATCGGCATTGTTAATTCAGATTGACAGTAGATTTTTTTTTTTAAGATAAAATGTTAATTTTATTTTATTTTTTTTTTAATTTTTCATAAATTTACTACATACTATTTTTAAAATTCTGCATGGCTAATCAATCGACAGTAGATTTTTTTATTGAGTATTTTCACATTAAACTTTGATGGATCACAAGAGATTTTAACAAAGTAATCTAGATCTTCCTAATTTTATTTTACTAATCTTGCATAACTATTCTCTTATGTTACTGTATAATTGAAAAAAGCCCCAACAGCTTCTACCCTCATTATTATCAGATACAGTCTAATATTGGAGTACCAAGTGTGCTGCCCACTATTACAGAACTTCTTATTACTTTTTTTGTTCTTCTTAAATTAAGTTTGTACTTTTAAAGCAGCTTTGTGTGCGTGCTCAGTCACTCAGTCATGCTCAAATCTTTGTGACCCTATGAACTGCAGTCAACGGGTATCCTCCAGGCAAGAATACTGTAGTGTTTTGCCATTTCCTCCTCCAGGGGCTCTTCTCCATCCAGGGATCTGTGTCTCCTGCATCTCCTTGCATTGGCAGATGGTTCTTTACCACTGACCCACCTAGGAAGCCCCTTAAAGTAGCTTTAGGATCATGGAAAAATTAAGGTGAAGGTAAAGAGATTTCCCATATATTCCCTGCCACACACATACAGAGCCTTCCCCATTTTTATTGTCTTTTTGTGAATAGGTCAATAAGATGAATAAAAATAAATATGAAGATAAAATATGTGTGTACAACTTGTTTAATTTTACACTAAAACTTGTTTAGTTTTATATCTAAACCATCTCATCCTCTGACACCCTCTTCTCCTTCTGCCCTCAACCTTTCCTAGCATCAGCGACTTTTCCAATGAGTTGGCTGTTCCCATCAGGAGCTTCAGCATCAGTCCTTCCAAAGAATATTCAGAGTTGATTTCCCTTAAGATATTTACATATCTGAGGTTATTGATATTTCTCACAGCAATCTTGGTTCCAGCTTGTGCCATTCTGCCTATTTAGACATAAATACTCATGCATTTCTAAATTTCATAATTATATCTACTCATGTTTTTGGAGAAATTTTTGTTTAGTAGTATAAAAATTTTTTAATTAATACTGTTTTTAAGTATATACGAAAAACACATTTCCATATCTATTTTTCACTTTAAAAATGTGAATACTTTTAATATATGTGAATGTGTATGTTGAGGGACCTCAAATATTTGATGTGACAGTAAAGTCAATAATTTTATACTTCATTATAAATTTTTATTTCTTTTATTATTGTATTTTCCTGCAAAGGAAAATACAATACAAATTGCTTCTTGAATATGGTGTGCCCCTCTGCAGTTTCTCATTATCCAAGAATTAGTCAAGGCTTATTCACATTTGGGGGCAGGGTTCCAAGAGGGAGCATAGAAGAATGTAAGGCCTGTTGAATCTTGGGCTTAAAAGGGGTTCAACATCACTCCCATGACATTCATTCATCAAAGGAATCATGGAGGTCTAACAATCTTTAATGTGCTTACTAATTGAGAACACTCTCACTCTATATATCCCTAAATCTAAGGGTTAAGGGTTTTCTAATATCTTAGAGCACATGAAGACATTTCCAATGATCTTCCAAGATGAGAGAAATGTTTTCTGATAATGTAGTTGTAATAGAACAAGTAAAAATTTATGATTTGGGCATTTGATGTCTCAGTTCTGTATAATCTGTCATTGGTAAGGGAATTTAATGGCTCAAAAAATAATCATTTTATTTTGTTCATGATTCCATAGATAAGCAATCTGAAACAACTTCAACTGGTGGTTTTTCTGATCTAGGCAGGGCTAACTCATGCACTGCAGGCAGCTGCATTGTAGTCTAAGGCGCCTAAAATGGATGCAAATGGAAGGGCTTATCTGTTCATCAAGGAGGCTAATCAGAGCTTATATACACTTCAGGTTTCTAAGAGGAAGCACAAAATAATGTAAGGCATCTTTAGTCCTAAGATCAGAATGGTTTCAGCATCAATTCTCCTACGGTACACAATGCTGTTGGTCAAAGCAAGACACAGGACCAGCTCAGATGCAAGGAATAAAGAGTTTCCATCTTTTTATGGAAGATTCTACAAGGAACTGTGGTCAATTTTACAGTCTGGCACAGAAACATGTGTTATTCTGGCCTATGTATTAGGGAATTTGAGAGCTGCTTATTTTGAGAGGACAAGTTGATTAAAACTTAGGTTAATGTATTGTAAATAGTGAAGATTAGGGCATAGGGGAAGAAGAGACAGAAAGAAGGAAGGAAGGAAAGAAGGGAGGGAGGGAGGGAAAGAAAGGAAGAAGGAGGAGGAGAAGGAAGAAGGGAGGAAGGAAGGTCAAAAAAAAGAAGAGATTGAATGACTCAGCTTGATTCTATAAAACATTAACCCAGAGAGAGAGAAAGAGCAAGAGAAATTGATGATGCTTTTCAAGGAATCTCTACTGACAATGTGATGACAAAGGCCACAGTCCGAGATAATATTAACAACAATACTTAAATATGTATTGTACTTGATAGAATTTTACAAGGAACTTCCAAATCCTATTCAATCCTCATATGACAAAAGTAATACACATGTAATCCTCACAATAATCAGTGGGACAAAGTATTACACACCATTTATAGGTATAGGCGCCTACATACTGTGCAGAGTAGTTACTATTTTTTTTTAATATAGTGGTATTTAGTTTTCAAGAAAAAGTCATACAGCTAATCGAGTATAAAAACTCTTCACATCTTGGTACTCTCAATAGAGTTCACAACTAGCACATGACTAATGTTCCCACCGGGGAGACTTTGCTGATTAATGAAGCCAAAATGTTGCCAGTTTTCTGGAAGGATTGAATTGAATGCACCTTCTCACACACTGCAGAATGATTTGCCAAGTATACTGAGGGTGTAAGTCTGATAGTACAGAACATTTTTATTTGTTTAATCAAATAGGTTTTAAAGGAACTTACTAAACATCTATTTATTGAAGCGGTCCCAGCAAGACTTCAACTTGTACGTATTCCATTAGCTTTTAGCTCAAATTAATATTTATATTCAAAATCAATAAAACTGTATTAAAATTAATACTGGCCTTCCTCCAAATAAATCCTAATCCACCAGGTTTTCTGTGTTTAGGCTTATTGCTTAGAGTCATGATATTGCATCTAGGGTATATTTTAAATCGTCTACTGATGGGAAGGAAAAGATTTTTTGTGTTAAACAGGTAATGGTCCCAAACGCCCATTTATTTGTTGTGAAATGGACTATTGTTTTCTCCACTCAGACCTGGGATCAGCACTGTAACCCTACAGCCTGGACAGCTCTCTATCTGAGCTGTCTGAGTTGTCGTTGTTCAGTCTCTTCAGTCGGAGGAGGTGATGGCACCCTACTCTAGTACTCTTGCCTGGAAAATCTCATGGACGGAGGAGACTGGTAGGCTACAGTCCATGGGGTCGCTAAGACTCGGGCATGACTTCACTTTCACTTTCATGCGTTGGAGAAGGATGGCAACCCACTGCAGTGTTCTTGCCTGGAGAATGCCAGGGATGGGGGAGCCTGGTGGGCTGCCGTCTATGGGGTTGCACAGAGTCAGACATGACTGAAGCGACTTAGCAGTGGCGGCAGCAGCCTCTTCAGTCGTGTCTGAGTCTTTGCAACCCATGGACTGTAACCTGCCAGTTTCCTTTCTCCATGGATTTCTCTAGACAGGAATACTGGAGTGGGTTGCCATTTCCTTCTCCAGAGGATCTTCCAGACACAGGAATCAAATCCACATCTGCATCCTCCTGCATCGTTGGGGGGGATTCTTTATCACTGAGCCACCTGGGAAGCCCAAGCTGTGTGAGTAGAAGATGTACTCCACATTATCACAAATAAAGTCCATAATCTTCTTGTAAATAACTGAGGGTACTCTAAGATTCTTACCCCAGAAAACGGTGCCCTTTAACTTAAAGCAAAAAATGTCTAGTGTGTCCACTGTTATTAACATGTCCTTTTTAGTCTGTGTTTTTACAACTCGGCAGACCCAATGTTCTTATTGAATGGCCCCTTATTAAAATAACATTAGGTCATTTAGAGATGTCACTCTTGTTTTACCCCCTGGAGAAACTGCACTCCAGTACATGGTATTCCCTCTAGTAATAATGACAGGAATTCCAGTTCTTGACTAAAAACAGAAAAGACCCACATTTGAGCAAAAAATATGTGTTAAGACTGATAACATACATGAGAAGCCCCTAGGATTTGTATACAATACATTTTTTTTAGGAGTTGTGTGCTTTCTGCTCGGATTAGGGTTCCTAATGGAGGACTTACACCACAGTCTTGAGCTGCAGCATTTTAAGTATGTGTTTCCAATTCACTATGGAAACATTTTTACCTAGATGCTCTTTATTTCATGTGTTTCTTTTCGACTTGGTAAACTTAATGATACAGATACATTTCACTGCTTTTGTGTCCTCCACTGCAACTAACAAAATACATGATACTAGTAGGGGTTCAACATAAACTTCCTGGTGAAGTTCTGGCAATTTATAACCCTTAACATTTCCAGACTTACTGTATTCCTCTCTATACTACACTTCTACCTGGGATGAGATGGCTTAATTAATGTCCCCTTAGAGAGAGGGGGAGAGAGAGAGAGAGATCAATGCTTCATTGTAACTAAAGCTATTACCCCAGACCTTTAAGAAATCGCGCATTAGAAAGAGACCACAGAGGAAGAGTGACTTCTCATGTGAACCATGGTCAGATGGAGATGACTCTCTCAAAGTCAGTGGGAATGGATGACTCCCCTCCATCTATACTGCATACGCATGATTCAAATGTGTTCCTGGAGGTCACTGAAGGTCTTTTCATTCTAAAAGATTATTAAAAAGTCAAATATTAAATGTCTAGGACCAACTAAAATCACACATACCTCCAGAATTGTCCTTTGCCAGCCTCCCAGTTTGAATAGTTTTTCGCCTATCTTTCTACTTAGTCAAGGTCCTGTCTCTCCAGCTTACTTCCATGTAACCTAAGCCTTTGCTGGTAATTTCAGGGCACAATACTTCACCTTCTGAAAGCTTCCATTTTTATGTTTGCAAACAATCATTGGAAATATATTTATGTGTCGCTGATATTTGGGGGCTACTTTTTCCCTAGGTGTGGCCTCTTCAAATATCTGAAAACTCTTGAACCAGATGTTTGGGGAAAGGGAGGGATAAATTGTATGCAAAGGAATTTTAGGACAGTTTAAATATTCTATATTCAATAGAATTATAGAGAATACACGTCATCATAATGATAATGGATCATGGAGAATACTTATCATGATGCATTTGTCAAATACATAGAATGTGCAAAACCAAGAGTAAACTGTAAGATAAGCTATGGACTTGGGATGAAAAAAAAATAAACACTTCTTAAAGAAGGGTTCATGTTTAATATACACACATCTTGTATGTTTTTATATGCACAGTTCCTAAACCAGAACTTTGAAAATAGCAGGCAATTGATGAGCATTTGTTAATACTGATCATTTGGGGAAAGGTATCTTCAATGTAAGGAAGCAGAATGGGAGATTAAAACAACATATACAAAATAATATGAAAATAAAGTAAAAAAATAACTTTCATATCTAAAATGCTTTTTTAGTTAAACAAACATTTCCAGACTCTCTCACATTTGTCAAAACATTAGTAATATCTGAATAATGAATTGCCTTTAAAACAGAAGTTGTTCTAACCCAATATGATATGCCACGGGTGTTAATACATCCACGTTAACATCATGTGTTTAAAATGAAAACCTAAGTTTGATAAGTTTACTCAACAGGCATTGCTTGTGTGCTTGCCAACTTTCTAGAAATACACACAAAGTCTAAAACAGAGAATGTTGACTTTACCTAAGAACAAAGAAACAACCAACAACACAGCCCCACTTCTTTTTCCTCCAAAAATTATGTTCCATAAGTGAAATCTGATACTGCTCTAAGCAAAAGTAGGGCAAGAACGGAGCTATTACTTTAGAACAGACTCATTTTCAAGAAGAAATCCAAATTGGAATGTCGGCTAATGCCAGTAGTAACAGAGTTTTGGCTACAAAACAATCAGTTTACGGACTTATTAACAGTTCATAAAATGTATGGCATTCTTCTGGTTCTTGTCACTGGTGAACATATGCTCTGAATTTGCAACAGACTGAAGCATCATCCTACAAATACTAAAAATAGTTGTGAGCATCACAATGGAAATATCTCAAACCACAGTAGTAACATGATTCTTATTCAAAGAGGTGTGGACCTTTTCAGATATGATCCATGATGGATTACCCTGCCAACACACATCGGGTGGGGAGTGTGTTTTGAAAGGGGACTTTTGACTGGGGATTTTCCAAGTTTTCTAAAGAACAAAATGATAACTTCTCCGTCTCATAGGGATATATTAAATGCCACCCTGTTCCAAATATGTGACTGTTCTAGACCAGAATTCTAAACTGGCTAGAGTTCCAAGATTCTTCATATGTGAACAAAGTTGTTCTCTTAAAAGCAAACTCAAGTAATAATGTCACTATGAACAGCTTTCTAATTCTAAATGAACTAACAATTTTAGAACTATAAAGTCGCTTTAGTCTTTTTGCTCCCAAAATATTTGTTCTAATATTTTGTAGCACACATGTGGTTGACCATCTTTCTGTTTAGAGCATGAGCTACTCGGCAGGGAATCCTGTCTTCTTCTCTGTGTGTTCTCTACTTACCTTATTGATCCTCACAAGACATCTAGCACAATGTACTCAGTCATACGAGACTCTTTGCAACCCCATGGACTGCAGCCCTCCAGGTTCCTCTGTCCATGGACTTTTCCAAGCAAGAATACTGGAGTGGGTAGACATTTCCTTCTCCAGGGGATCTTCCACATCCAGGAATCAAACTCAGGTCCCCTGCATTGCAGGAGGATTATTTACCACTGAGCCACCAGGGAAGCATCTAATACCATGTCTAGTTCCAAACTCAATATCAGTGCGTACTGCTTAAACAGATGAAAGCATTTTCAAATCTACTATATCATTGGAGAGAGTATAGTAAATATATTTGTAGAAATAGACATCTTATTTTACTAATTATTGTGCATGAGTATATCTTTTAACATGAATTTTTCCTTTCAACAACACTAAAGTATGGTTCTTAAATTTCTTAATGTTGAAGTTAATGTTTTATTTGTCCTTAGATTACTACTTTAAAGCTCTTAGAAAGACCATTATATTCCATATTGGGACTTAAGAAATTAATTCTAAATTGTTAATGTAATGATTATTTACATTAATTCACACATCATATAAAATATTTCTTTTCCCTCATATTTTCTTAAAACTTCGTATCCTCAAAATATAAATCCTAATGGCTCTATTATTAAATACATAAATTATGTCATTTATGCATTGTTGTTGTTATTGTTCAGTTGCTCAATAATATCTGACTCTTTGAGGCCCCATGAACTACAGCATGCCAAGATTCACTATCTCCTGGAGTTTGCTGAAACTCGTGTCCATTGAGTCAGTGATGCCATCCAACCATCTCATCCTCTGTTGCCCCCTTCTCCGCTTACCCTCAATCTTTCCCAGCATCAGGGTCTTTCCCAATGAGTTGGTTCTTTGTGTAAAGTGGCCAAAGTATTGGAGCTTTAACTTCAACATTGGTCCTTCCAATGAATATCCAAGGTTGATATTTAAATAATTGTTGTAGTCTAGCATCTGTTTTAAAGTCAAAGATGATTATTTGAAATTCTAAAATTCTGGTCTATACTAAAGTATCTCAGAGTAGTCAAAAGTCCAATTAATATTAGAATTTTAAGACAGTCATGATTCTTCCTGGAACATAGTAGGAACATTTTTATTTACTGAGAAGACCTAACAGACAAATATAAGAATTCATTTCAGCTTTGAAGTTTCTGTTTTTGTCTAAACACTGGCAAAGGATTTCAATTTGTGTTTTAGTTTTCAATGATATCTTTTGGTCTCAGACACTAAGTCCAGGCTGCAGATAATTATTAATTTAGTTGTGGTTTATGTTACCTTTTTATGTTTTTCTTTTTGATCTGGAACACCCTCGAAAGCCAGAGAAAGAGTACAATAATATTTACTTAGTAGAGGTCCAGGACAAATATGAAAGGAGGAGGGAAATATTTGCTCAAACATTCATGTATAATGACAAGAACAAAGCATTTTGACGATAGGCCATCTGTCCAGTTAAACACTATAATAAAGTATAAGAATAGAACCTCGTATGAATCTTTTATTTGTATAACCAGAAGGGAGAATAAAAGGAAAAATAAGCTATCATTTTGAGTATATTAACTATGTTATTCTCTACATTTTATCTTCTTCAGAGTGTCTAATATTTTTATCAACAAATGTGTGAATATGGTAGACGCTTCATAAATGTTCTTTGTTCTATAGCATCTTTATAGCTCTTTATCTTGCTTGGAAGTAATAACCCCCATAAAATAAGAATTAGCACATCACTTTTACAGTTCCAGTACCACATCAGTCCCATGATAATTTACTGTAGCTACTTCTGGAGAAAAGACAGAACCAAGAGATGTTCATATTCAGGTTTAATTCAGAAGGGTGATATAATGAGAAATTTCTTTCAAGGGAAAACTGCAGTGATGTATAACTCATAGTGCTGTGAGGATAAATAAGATAATACTTGTCAAACAGTTAGGGGAAAAGTACATTGTACATACTAAATGCTCGACAAAAGGAACAATTATTATCACCATCAGTCATTGTTCCTTTTCAAGCTACTTCTCTACCTAGTGAGACTGAATACAGGACAGGCTTTCTGGAGATGGAGATTCTTAAATCAGATCTAGCGGAGCTTGCCTGGAAAATACATCTTTTCTCAGCCTAGAATTTATCCGGTTGGCCGGTCCACTAGCCACTCATTGTAAACTTGGCGACCTCAGAACACACAGCCGAACCTAAAAATGTGTTCTTATGTAGAAGTTAATGCTTACTTCTTTAATTGTGTTTCTGTTGATAAATCAGTATTTTAAAAAGCTTTGAAAATTTTAAGCTCTTATCTTTGTCAAAGATACTTAACTTTGAGATGTTTATAATAGGTTCCTCTGTAATGACCTCTGGGCAACTTTAAAAATATGCATCAATAACAGTTATTTTGTTGTCATAATAAGTGTTTTAGAAACCTCAGGATTTAATCACTATTGGCATTAATAAAATCTTCATGGCTCTTTCAGCTGGCATCTCAAATATAGGAACAAACTTTGTGGTTTGTAATTCTGCCAATGGTATAAAAAAAAGAGGAAAAACATATAAAGAAAATCCATAGGCAACAATACTTTCAGCTTTTATTTCTTTCTTCCTTGCTGGGAACTGGTGGAATAATAATTTAGAATTGAAAGTAGAAGGAGACATTGGAATTGAAGTTACACCTACTTCCACATTGTACTACCTTAGAGACTAGGAACCCCTGTTAGGTCAACCATTTGCCTGGAGTAACACGGCATCCAGGGTATTCCTAACTTATCTAGAGATAATCTAAACCAAATGTCTGAATTCAACTGAAAGCTGTTTACCATCAAAGTTCTCATTCATGCTTTTGGGGCCAGACTGATTATTGAGAGAATTATGGAAGAGCCAGAAGAAAGCCCCATTTTTAGGGGTTTTGCCTTCAATAAAAATTTTTGGTACTGATATTTGCTTCTTCAGATATTTTGCAAATGCTTATCTCAAGTGATATGATAGTGATGACATAAACTTTTCTTTTTATAGACTTTATTTCTCTCAACAGCTATACCAGCCTTCTCCCCAAGCAATTCCTATCTTGTACATTTCAGAGGTAACATTTCCCGCAATATCATGTCTTTTCCATAGACCTTTCCCACTGACGACAACTTCTTCACACTGCTCAGATGTTGTCATACCTCTATCCATTCAAATGACACCGTCACTAGGAAACATTTCCTTACTCTGGCCAGGTGCCCTTCTTTGGTGCCTAATGCTGCATTTTAAGTATCTGATAACCTAGTTCCCTTCCAACCTCTTCAGGAGCTTCTTAAAGGCACAGCCCACGTCTTTGTTACATGTATAGTGTCAATACCAAGCACAGTTTCTAGAACAGATTAAACACTCCCCATTGTCTTAAATGGGCTTTCCAGGTGGCTCAGTGGTAGAGAATCCCCCTACCAATGCAGGAAACATGGGTTCAATCCCTGAGCCCAGAAGATCCCCTGGAGAAGGAAATGGCAACCCACTCCAGTATCCCTGCCTGTAAAATCCCTTGGATAGGGGAGCCTGGCTGGCTACAGTCTATGGGGTCACAAAAGAGTCAGATGCAACTTAGTGACTAAACAGCAACAATCATCCTAAATGACAGTAGAGTATTATCTGAGTGGCATATAATTTCTTATCTTTATTATTTAATGTATTTTATGAGTAAAATAGGCATATGCTGAAAAGGCAGGTGTCATTCAGTATGAGACAAACTAATATCATTTCCAGTCCAAAAAGTACTTTATATTTTGATAATGTTGATGAGCAGGTGGAAAGGAAAAGAGTTTTGTTGAGAATATTGGTATGCATACACACACACACACACACACACACACACACATATATATATATATATCCTTTGTGAGAACTAATAAAAGTACACTTTATAGAGTAAAGGAGACTAAATAAGAATGACATAAGTAACAGCAGAAGGCTAGAAGGAGTCAAGCCTAGTAACAAATGTATTTTGAGGATGATGTTGTTGATTTTATCAGTATAGCAGATTATTTATAGTTTAGGAAACTTGACCAAGAATGTGAATTTCGTTTCTATAGCTGTCCTGTCCTCAGAGTTTTAAGAAGATTAGCCCACACACAAAAAAAAGACACAACCATTTTTCTTCTAGTTGGGACCTTGTTAGTACCAAAATGTGACATTTTCCACAATGATTCTGTTTCTTTGTCAAAGAAATTGGTTTTCTTTGATTTTCTCAATTTTTATTTTTTAATAAATTTATTATGAGACTAGGTGATCTCTTAGAGAACTTGGTTTAGTGATAAACTTTTTGATTAAAAAAATACACTGTATTGTGAATTCCCCAGTGGTCCAGTGGTTAGGACTCTGTGCTTTCACTGCTCAGGGTCCAGGCTGGGGAACTGAGATGCCACAGGCCAAATGGAGTGTCCAGTTAAAAAAACAAAATGCACACCTGAGAGTTGTGAGTTGTTTTATTTGGGTCAAAATAAGAACTATAGCCCAGGAGACAGTATTTCAGATAGCTCTCAGAAACTGCTCCAAAGAGCCAGGGAGAAAAGTCAGTTTATATGTGATTTCAGTGAAGGGGTACATGCAGTCAAACACATATTTTGGCAGAGGCTTGCTGTTAGTTGGGCGTCCCTGGTGGCTCATATGGTAAAGAATCTACCTACAATGCAGGAGACCTGGATTTGATCCCTGGGTTGGGAAGATCCCATGGAGAAGGGAATGGCTACCCACTCTAGTATTCTTGCCTGGAGAATTCCATTGACAGAGGAACCTGGTGGGCTACAGTCTGTGGGGTTGCAAAGAAGTTAGACATGACTGAGCGACTATCACTGCTAGTAGTGATGAGGAGCCGATGTCACTGTTAACAATATTAGTGCTTTCCTAGATATAAGGAGATGCAAGAATTGGGCTCATAAAATCTGAAAATATCTATCTAAACCCCATTCTGCCAGGTTTTCCCAGAACACAGAGTGCTGATCTCCATCCTGAACATTTTTCAGGAGGAGTTGAAGGTCTGCAGCTACGGTGGTTAATCCTTGTAGAGGCAGACACCAAGCACCAATTTTTCACTGGCACCTTCTGCTATACTGTACGTAAGAAAAGGAGAATAGTTTTAGTTGGTCTGCAAATATATTTGCTTAGAAACCTTTCTCAGGTTCTATAAACTATCAGTTAATCTTTACCCAACAAATGAAGACAGTCACTCTCCAGTAACCCAGATGTGAACAGTTTAGGTAGGTTGTTAGCAGCTATTGCTAAAGATCAGCCAAGAGCATTGCTAGGCATTGATGTTATAGTAATTAACAAAACAGACAAAACTAGGCCCATGATCTTTAAGTATATAAACTGCAGGAAAGCCTATTCTGGAAAATTATGACGACAGAAAAACACAAACTATAGAAATTTCCCCATGGTTTTAAAGAAGTGTTTGTTGCACCTCAGGCAATATAATTTGTCCCAGTTTCAAAAGGTGGGCATTGATAGTTGGATTCAGCAGTGGTAAGGGAGTGCATCAGTTTAAGAGGAAAAAGATCACCCAAATAACTACTGCCCACCCTAAGGACTGTAGACCAAGAAGGTTAATTTAGCATAATCATTCTGGCCCTCCCTTAAATAATGTTAGGAAGATTCTTTTAGATGCAAATAGAGTGTGAGACTGCTATGAGAATTAAAGTATGATTATAAAAGAATTAGTTCAGATGTTTTCTGTTTTTGATGAAAATAACTTACCGGAAACTATGTTTCATAGGAAAGTGATCTCTAGAAGAGTTCAGTTGTGCCATGGAGAGTTCACTATTAATTGGGACAATCTCCTGTCCTGACTCTTATGCTGCTCAAGATTTACTTTACTTTAAGATAAAACCTTTATCCAAACAGGACTAAGTATGGAATTAATAAGGATATAGAATTCTAAGTTAGACAAATGTGTATAAGTATATATATAAATATATACTGGCCAAATGTTGGTGATGGAAATTTAATAATAAAGTATGGGGACTTCCATGGTGGTCTAGTAATTAAGACTTTGACTTCCAATGCAGAGGGCAAGGGTTCGATCTGTGGTTGGAGAACTCTAAGATCCCACATGCCTCATGACCAAAAAATCAGAACATAAATAACAGAAGCAGTATAATAACAAATTCAATAAAGACTTTAAAAATAGTCCACATTAAAAAAAAATCTTTGAAAAAATAAGAGCAATAATAAAGTGTGGGGAGAGGTCCGAGAGAGATGTATAATTTAAAAATCTCCCTGAATAGTTCTGATGTGTGCCCAAGTTTGAAGAAAACTAAAAGGAAAGTAAGGAAAATAGGAGAGATGCTATAGCAACCTAAAGCTTTTATTTAAAGTTATATTAGAAAAATATCTGTGAAAGTGACAAGAGGAAACCAGGAAAAAGAACATGCAATGTGACAGAGGAGTAAAAAATTACAGATGAAGTAATTTAGGTTCAAATAATATGAGTTTTATACTTATTGACTGTAATTAAGTACAAGTATCTGATTTCTCAGAGTCTCAGTTTCTTTTCTGTAAAATGTACATAAATATGATTTTTTGATAGGACTGGTAAAAATATTCCACAGAGTAATGTTTAAAAATGTAACTTATAAATAATAAACACTCTTAAAATATGTATAATCATTGCTCTTCACTGACAGAAAAATGAAATTTAGAGCAATGACTTTGAAAGTCTAAATCCAAGGCATAAGAGGTAAAACTATAGAGGAGGAATAAAAGTTTCTATGAACATCATAAAAATGAGCAAATATACAAGTGGTTAAAATATGTGATAAAATTATAAATATTAAAAGTATTAATAAATATATTATAAATTGTAGCTAATAATTGCTCACATTTATTACTTTAAAAAGCATTCAAAAAGATAATATAACTTTCTTAGGAGCAATGAAGAAAATACTTGAAGGTTAAATAAAAGGTCAAAGGAATTTTATACCTTAATCTATTAAAGCTTTAACACAATTGTCATAAGAAAAACAGAAATAAATTAATTCAAAATCCAAAAATAGAAACTATAATTTCTTTAATCAACATGGAAAGACCTTATAAGAGAACAAAATATATAGCCATTGGCTAGAAGAAATGCTACCCCATGAACTATACAGTCCATGGAATTCTCCAGGCCAGAATACTGGAGTGGGTAGTTATTCCCTTCTCCATGGGATCTTCCCAACCCAGGGATCAACCCAGGTCTCCCATATTGCAGGCAGATTCTTTACCAGCTGAGTCACCAGGGAAGCCCCATGTTGATGAAAGTGGAGAGTATTTCCTTCCCAATGATACTTGGAAACCTGGGATATGGAAATATATGTACTCCAACTCAAATCTTTTGTTTAAAAAAAAAAAATGTGATTTCAGGGACTTTCCTGGCAGTCCAGTGGTTTAGATTCCACCTTCCAAAGCAGAGGGCAAGGATTTGTTCACTCAGGGAATTAAGATTCCACATGCCACAGAGTGTGGCCAAAAAAAAAGTAATTTTATGACTGTTGATATTTTATATAATCATGTTATATAAAATAAATATTTATTAAATTTAAGTGATAGTAATTTATTAAATTGAGGTGATAGTAATTATGAATTCACAAAAATTGAATCTATTTTCATGTTTTTTAAACATTTATTACATGCATTTTCTTTTATTTTTCCCACCAAACCTTCAAAATTGAGATTTTACTAAAGATTTTTCTGCAACTTGCCTTTTTAAAAAGTGTCTTCAAAATATTTTCATGTCAGTTGTGTAAATCGACTACATTTTTTTTGAAGTAGGTGCATAGTATTCCATGGCCTTCCCTGGTGGCTCAGTGGTAAAGAATCCAACTGCAATGCCTGGAGAATATCATGGACTGAAGAGCCTGAAGGGCTATAGTCCATGGGGTGGCAAAGAGTCGGACACAGCTAAAACCACTGAGCACACATAGTATTCCATGCTGGGTATATATCATCATTTACCTTTTCTTTACCTTTGTATTTTAAGTTTGACCCAATTTTCTGTATTGCAGAAAAAAAATAAATCCCTTAACATCTTTGTAGTATCTGTGAGATACTTTTCTGTAAGATACATTCCTAGAAGGGAAATCACTGGGTCTGAGCATAAACATGTTTTTCTTTACAATTTTAGTCAATTCTAAAATTACTTTCCAAATGGGTTTTGCTAACTTACATTAGAATGTTTATGTTTACCAGCTAAAGAATTATCCAAAACTTGATTATTATTTTTAAATAATTTGGTTTATTTACTTATTTGTTTTTAGCTGCGCTGGGTCTTCATTTCTGCGTGGGCTTTTCTCTAGTTGCAGCGAGCAGAGGCTACTCTATAGCAGAGTGCAGGTGTCTCACTGCAGCGGCTCATCTTGTCGTGGTACACAGGCTCCAGGGCACCCTGGCTTCGGTAGTTGTGGCCTGTGGGTTCAGTAGTTGTAGCTTCCAGTCTCTACAGCAGAGGCTCTATGGTTGTTGTAATATGGACTTAACTGTTCTGTGACATGTGGGATCTTCCCTGATCAGGGATCAAAACTGTGTCTAAATAATCTTTATTACTGAGTCACCAGGGAAGCCCTGCAAACATTATTATTTTAAGTGGATTTAAACACCCCATGATCTAATCCAATCTGATATATATATAATTATCAGATTATATGGTTTAATACTAAAATTACATTCTTGAAAATTTTTCATGTTATATCTTACTTTTTTTTTTCCCATCACGACCTATCAGAAAGACCCAGTTCAAGCAAGTCTTTGGTGCTTCTAGCACACTTTATCAAAATTAGAGCATCATTTTGTTTTAAGAACATTAGAATGAATTTTTTCCCCACAAAATAAAAGTAGTAGGAAAGTTTAGTTTTTTGAACTTGAAATCTTATGCAACTAAAAATCCAAATTAAGTTAAATATGGCCTTCACAAAACTGGTGTTACAAAAGAATCAACTGCAAGTACAGGAAAGAGAGAACTTTATCTTTTCATTTGAAATGAGTGTTATATAAAATTTGATTTTCTAAGTAAAATCATTTGTGGCATCCATGCGTGACTACTCTAATGGTTGTAGGTATGTGTGTAACTGATGTATATTGCAAAGGGATTATAAATAAGGGTAGTAAAATGTACATGATTTGTGACTAGGCAGGGTGAGGGAGAATTCTATGTCAATGCTAACTTCAAATTTTTTCTTTGTTTTTTTCTCATTTTATGTGTTCTCTCAGAAGCAAAATTTCTTTCTTTGTAATTGGGAGAATCATGATTCTATTGATTGAGACACACAAAAAAGGAGAATATATATGATTGAGACTTTAGCCCTTTATATCTGATAAGACAATGAATCATATAAACAGATAACTCAGTGCTTGTTTAGAAACAGTTGTTAATGGTTATTACCAAAGATGAGCCAAGAACATGTCTAAACACTGAAGTTATAGTAATTAATAAAACAGATACAATCTCTGTTCATGATCTCTAAGAATATAAACTGTAGGAAAGCATATCTGGAAAATAATGACAACAGAATAGCTTATACAACATAAACCGTAGAAAGTTGTGCCTGGTTTTAGAAAAACATTTTGTTGCTTTTCATTTTTCAGTCTATCAGATCTAGGCTGGAGATATAGAATTTGAAAATAGTCTTCAAGATAAAGTCATAAATATGAGTCTTGTTTCAGATTTGTGTGAAATTACCCAGAAGAAAATAGAATAAAAACAGGAAATTTAAAGGTCCTAAATGGGGAAGTTTCAAAAAAGTTTTTTTTTTCTTGTTTTATTCACTACTTTATCCCTAGCACCTGGAATTATGTTTATGTAACACAGTGTAGAAATTCAATAAATACGTTTTAAGTAGATGTATAGACTAGTGTTCATTTACTTTTATCCTTTTCTTTGGATGTTATAAAGTTATGATAAATACATTATAATAAAATCAGTAGTAGGGACAGGGAAGCATGTTGCTATGTGATCAATTCTCTCCTTCCAGAGATGATAAATTAACACCTACTTAAATAAAGTAGGATTAAGCCAGATAATCTATTTAAAGTAAAGAGCCTAGAAATTGATTCATAATAAGCACAGCAATATCTATTGCTATTATTATTAATGTTAAGCTGTGAACTGAAAATTCAGAGTTTGTGAAATTTCATCCTTATTCTGCCAATAATTTTACTCAAATACTGAAAAAATTCATTAAGGGTTGAAATTGATTTTTCCCTTGAGTAAATCACTATTAATCAAGCTAACTTAATTAAATGTAAAATAAAATAATTTTAACAATAAATCAAACCTAATTTTTAAAAAATTAAATATAAAAACACTAATCCAATACTTTTTTGTATTCTTGATAATTCTCATTTCTTTTATGCATAAGAATTGTGTTTGCAATACTAAACTGTTTCAGAAATGATGACTTTAAAAAATTTTGTTAAAGTATATTTCATTTGCAATGTTAAATTCTGCAGTACAGCAAAGTGATTCAGTTATACATAAGTATATATCTTCTTTTTCATGTTATTATTCATTATGATTCATCACAGGATATTGAATACTGTATAGTTCCCTACGCTGTACAGTAGGACCTTGTTGTTTACCCATCCTATATAATAGTTTCTATCTGTTAACTGCAAACTCGCAATCCTTCCCTTTCTCTTGGCAATCACAAGTCTGTTCATTATATCTATGAGTCTGAAGAAACAGTGTTTAAATGTAGCATGATGGTAATGACATTTGGTCTCAAACGGTCTTCACAATTTGATTGCTGTATCACTAACAAACCGAAATGATAAAATCCTGATGGAAAGATGTATTTTAAAATTGCACATCATAACCAAACAATTACTGATTTTTTTGAAAAAGCAGTCTTACAACAAAGTCAGGTCTTGGTTTACAGATCTATTAATTCAGCTTTTAAATTTAATTGGTATTAATTCAGAGCCAAATTAATTTGATTGCCATAAACTGTTTATGCAAGCATAATCAGAAAGCTTACTGAGGATGAGTTTTTAGACTTGATTCTATGTTGTTTTCATTAAGCTTGGTTGATTTCAGACATAGGAAGTGAGGAAGTTTGATCATTCACAAGTCATATAAATTATAATAATTTAAAAAATTGAAATACACATAGAGGAATGAGCTTCAGCAAATGAGCAGAATCTGTTATTATCGCTGTTGTTGTTGAGTCACTCAGTCATGTCCCACTTTTTGTGAACCCATGTACTGCATCAAAGCGTGCTTTCTTGTCCTTCACTTTTCCAGGAGTTTACCTAAACTCCTCTTGCCCTCAAGCTTCCCAGCATCAGGGTCTTTTCCAGTGAGTTGGCGCTTTGCATTAGGTGGCCAAAGTACTGGAGCTTTGGCTTCAGCATCAGTCCTTCCAACGAATATTCAGGGTTGATTTCCTTTAAAATTGACTGGTTTGATCTCCTTGCAGTCCAAGAGACTCTAAAGAGTCTTCTCCAACACCACAGTTAGATAGATTTAATTCTTCAGCACTCAGCCTTCTTTATGATCCAACTTTCATATTTGTATATGACTACTGGAAAACCAATAGCTTTAACTAGATGGACCTTTGTCAGTAAAGTCATGTCTCTGCTTTTTAATACGCTGTCTAGGTTTGTTATAGTTTTTCTTCCAAGGAGCAAGCGTCTTTTAATTTCATGGCTACAGTCACCATCTACAGTGATATTTGGAGCCCAGGAAAATAAAGTCTGTCACTGTTTCCACTGTTTCCCCATCTATTTGCCATGAAGTGATGGGACCTGATGCCATGACTTTAGTTTTTTGAGTGTTGAGTTTTAAGCCAGCTTTTTCACTCTCCTCTTTCAACCTTCATCTAGAGACTCTTTAGTTCCTCTTCTCTTTCTGCCACAAGGGTGATGTCATCTGCATATCCGAGGTTATTGATATTTCTCCCTGCAATCCTGATTCTAGCTTGTGCTTCATCCCACCCGGGCATTTCTCATGATGTACTCTGCATATTAGGTAAATAAGCAGGGTGACAATATACAGCCTTGAAGTGCTTTTCCCCCCAATTTTGTATGACAGAATGATCTCCATTCATTTCCAAGGCAAACCACTCAACATCACAGTAGTCCAAGTCTATGCCCCAACCATTAGTGCCAACGAAATTGGCATGGTTCTGAAATTGAATGGTTCTTATTATTGCTCCTACCAGTAACACACACCAGTATGTTCTTTAGCCTAAACTACTACATAGTTTTATAACTTGATTTCTGCTTTTCCTCACAAAGGAAGATTAGCCAGAGCAATCTTTTAAATTACTCAAATTATATCACAGCTTTCCTTCGCAAAACTTCCAAAGATATCTCTGCTTCTATAATGAAAGAAACACTCTTCACATTAAATCATAATTTCTTGCCTAAGCAGACTGCATCTTGCCAATCCCACCTCAGCTCTCCTAACTTACTGGCTCCTTCTTGGTCCTTTGTTTTCTTCCTTGAATATACCAAACCTGACCCACTCTCAGGACCTTTACACTTGCCGTCTCTTTTTCCTGAGATGTTCTTCTTCAGACTATCCCATCACTGGCTTATCTCAATTTTTGCATATTTTACTTTCCTTGAACTCTTAACTAAAACAACACCACTTACACCCATGTCCCTGTTACTCTCCATCCTTCCAACTGCACTATTTTCTTTACAAAATCTAACACCTACATATCTTTCTTTCTCTCTGCACTTGTTTACATACAGATTTAAATCCCTATGAATGTAAGAATATTGCCTGTTTTGTTCACTGTTGTATCTTCAGTGCCTCCCACAGGATGTTACCCATAGTAGGTACTCAATAAATACTTGTCAAATAAATGAATGGCTATTATTATATGCAAACCAAAATAGGTATTGTATCAGTAGCATCAAAAGGATTTGTTCCCTTACTTGCTCTTCAAAATCCACCACCTTTCACCCTGCTCTGTGCCCTGGGAGACTGATCATTTGGACAAGTCAGCACCTTAACTTATACTTGAGTTTGGCCAACATGGGTAGTTGCAAGTGATTTTAAAGCAGAAAGAGGTGTACTTGGAATTTTTTTTTTACCAGACTCCATTCCCACCATATTAATTTGAGTTGGTGCATCCCTCTGGCCCTCTACAAAAGGCCACAGTCCTATCAATGGATACCTTTACATAGCTTCTTTTTTTCAGACTTAGGAGTTGTAACAGCTCCTTCTGTGATTAGACATGGGGCAATTTTCCTTAAACTTTGCATTAATTTCTATGAATACTACCTTTACTAGACTCAAAATATCATAGTGTGCTATCTGTTTCTTGCTGAAAACTTTCTTTTGAAATTTCAATTAAAAGGTTTTTTACCCAAATTTCAAAAATAATAGATTCAGCACTTGTTGGCATGGTATAAAAACAAGAAATATGAGCACCCAATTTAAAGAAGTCTAATATAGGCTTGAAATTTCTATTTTAATATATTTCTCTCCATAAAAATGAACATCTGTTCAGTTCAGTTCAGTTGCTCAGTTGTGTCTGACTCTTTGCAGCCCCATGGACTGCAGCATGCCAAGACTCCCTGTCGATCACCAACTCCTGGAGCTTACACAAACTCATGTCCATTGAGTCAGTGATGCCATCCAACCATCTCATCCTGTTGTCCCCTTCCTCTCCCGCCTTCAATCTTTTCCAGCATCAGGGTCTTTTCAAATGAGTCAGCTCTTCACATCAGGTGGCCAAAGTATTGGAGTTTCAGCTTCAATATCAGTCCTTCCAATGAATATTCAGGACTCATTTCCTTAGGATTTACTGGTTGGATCTCCTAGAGGCCAAGGGACTCTCAAGCATCTTCTCCAACACCATAGCTCAAAAGCATCAATTCTTTGGCATTCAGCTTTATTTATGCTACAACTCTCACATCCATACATGACTGCTGGAAGAACCACAGCCTTGACTAGATGGACCTTTTTTGGCAAAGTAACATCTCTGCTCTTTAATATGCTATCTAGTTTGGTCATAACTTTTCTCTCAAAGAGTAAGCATCTTTTAATTTCTTTTTTTTTTAATTTTAATTTATTTATTTTAGTTGGAGGCGAATTACTTTACAATATTGTGGTGGCTCATGCCATACATTCATATGAATCAGCCGTGGGTGTACATGTGTTCCCCATCCTGAAACCCCCTCCCACCTCCCTCCCCATCCAAACGCTCACAGTTATCCCAGTGCACCAGCTCTGAGCAGCCTGCTTCATACATCGAACCTGGACTGGCGATCTATTCCACATATGATAATATACATGTTTCAGAGTTTTTCTATCAAATCATCCCACCCTCACCTTCTGCCACAGAGTCCAAAGTGTGTTCTTTACATCTGTGTTTCATTTGCTGTCTCCAATATAGGGTCATCGTTACCATCTTTCTAAATTTTTATATATACGTTAATTTACTGTATTGGTGTTTGTCTCTCTGACTTACTTCACTCTGTATAATAGGTTCCAGTTTCATCCACTTCATTAGAACTGATTCAAATGCCTTCTTTTTAGTAGCTGAGTAATATTCCATTGTCTATATGCACCACAGCTTCCTTATCCACTTGTCTGCTGATGGACACCTAGGTAGCTTCAATGTCCTGGCTATTGTAAACAGTTCTGTGATGAACATTGGGGTACACGTGTCTCTTTCAGTGCTGGTTTCCTCAGTGTGTATGGCCAGCAGTGAGATTCCTGGGTCATATGGCATTTCTATTTCCAGTTTTTAAAGGAATCTCCATACCGTTCTCCATAGTGGCTGTACTAGTTTGCATTCCCACCAACAGTGTAAGAGGGTTCCTTTTTCTCCACACCCTGTCAAGCATTTATTGTTTGTAGACTTTTTGATAGCAGTCATTCTGCTATTACTCACTGGCATGAGATGATACTTCATGGTTTTGATTTGCATTTCTCTGATAATGAGTGGTATTGAACATTTTTTCATGTATTTATTAGCCATTTGTATGTCTTCTTTGGAGAAATCTCTGTGTGGTTCTTTGGCCCATTTTTTGATTGGGTCACTTATTTTTCTGGAATTGAGCTACAAGAGTTGCTTATATATTTTTGAGATGAATTCTTTGTCAGTTGCTTCATTTGCTATTATTTCTCCCATTCTGAAATCTGTCTTTTCATCTTGCTTATAGTTTCCTTTGTTGTGCAAAAGATTTTAAGTTTGATTAGGTCCCATTTGTTTATTTTTGCTTTTATTTCCATTACTCTGGGAGGTGGGTCATAGAGGATCCTGCTATAATTTGTGTCAGAGAGTGTTTTGCCTATGTTTTCCTCTAGAAGTTTTATAGTTTTTGGTCTTACATTTAGATCTTTAATCCATTTTGAGTTTATTTTTGTGTATGGTGTTAGAAAGTGTTCTAGTTTCATTCTTTTCAAGTGATTGACCAGTTTTCCCAGCACCACTTATTAAAGAGATTGTCTTTTCTCCATTGTATATTCTTGCCTCCTTTGTCAAAGATAAGGTGTCCATAGGTGTGTGGATTTATCTCTGGGCTTTCTATTTTTTTTTCCATTGATCTATATATCTGTCTCTGTGCCTGTACCATACCGTCTTGATGACTGTAGCTTTGTGGTATAGCCTCAAATCAGGCAGGTTGATTCCTCCAGTTCCATTTTTTCATTCTCAAGATTGCTTTGGCTATTTGAGTTTTTTTGTATTTTCATACAAATTGTGAAATTATTTGTTCTAGTTTTCTGAAAAGTACCTTTGGTAGTTTGATAGGGATTGTGTTGAATCTTGGAGAAGGCAATGGCACCCCACTTCAGTACTCTTACCTGAAAAATCCCATGGAAGGAGGAGCCTGGTAAGCTGCAGTCCATGGGGTCGCTACAAGTCAGACACGACTAAGCGACTTCACTTTCTCTTTTCAGTTTCAAGCATTGGAGAAGGAAATAGCAACCCACTCCAGTGTTCTTGCCCGGAGAATCTCAGGGACGGGGGAGCCTGGTGGGCTGTTGTCTATAGGGTCGCACAGAGTCAGACACGACTGAAGCAACTTAGCAGCAGCAGTAGCAGCGTTGAATCTATAGATTGCTATGGGTAGTATTCACTATATTGATTCTTCTGAACCATGAACATGGTATATTTCTCCATAAATTTGTGTCATCTTTGATTTCTTTCATCAGTGTTTTATATTTTTCTACATATAGGTCTTTTGGTTTTTAGGTAGATTTATTCTGACATATTTTATTCTTTTCGTTGTATTGGTGAATGGAATGTTTCTTTAATTTTTCTTTCTGTTTTCTCTTTGTTAGTGTATAGGAATGCAAGGGATTTCTGTATGTTAATTTTATATCCTTCAACTTTACTATATTCATTGATTACCTCTAGTAATTTTCTGGTGTATTCTTTAGGGTTTTCTATGTAGAGGATTATGTTATCTGCAAACAGTGAGAATTTTACTTCTTCTTTTCCAATCTAGCATCTTTTAATTTCATGTCTACGTCACCATTTTCAGTGATTTGGAGCCCCCCAAAATAGTCTGCCACTATTTCCACTGTTTCTTTATCTGTTTGCCATGAAGTGATGGGACCAGATGCCATGATCTTAGTTTTCTGAATGTTGAGCTTTAAGCCAACTTTTTCACTCTCCTCTTTCCCTTTCATCAAGAGGCTCTTTAGTTCTTCACTTTCTGCCATAAGGGTGGTGTCATCGGCATATCTGGGGTTATTGATATTTCTACAAGCAATCTTGATTCCAGTTTGTGTTGCTTCCAGGCCAGCGTTTCTCATGATGTACTCTGCATATAAGTTATATAAACAGGGTGACAATATTAGCCTTAACGTACTCTTTTTCCTATTTGGAACCAGTCTGTTGCTCCATGTCCAGTTCTAACTGTTGCTTCCTTACCTGCATACAGATTTCTCAAGAGGTAAGTCAGGTGATCTGGTATGCCCATCTCTTTCAGGATTTTCCACAGTTTGTGGGATCCACACAGTCAAAGGCTTTGGCATAGTCAATCAAGCAGAAATAGATGTTTTTCCTGGAACTCTCTTGTTTTTTCAATGATCCAACGGATGTTGGCAATTTGATCTCTGGTTCCTCTGCCTTTTCTAAAACCAGCTTGAACATCTGGAAGTTCACAGTTCACATACTCTTGAAGCCTGGCTTGGAGAATTTTGAGCACTACTTTACCAGCATGTGAGATGAGTGCAATTGTGGGGTAGTCTGATCATTCTTTGTCATTGCCTTTCTTTGGGACTGAAATGAAAACTGACCTTTTCCAGTTCTGTGGACACTGCTGAGTTTTCCAAATTTGCTGGAGTATTGAGTGCAGCACTTTCACAGCATCGTCTTTTAGGATTTGAAAGAGCTCAACTGGAATTCTCTCACCTCCACTAGCTATGTTCATAGTGATGCTTTCTAAGGCCCACTTGACTTTGCATTCCAGGATGTCTGACACTAGGTGAGTGATCACACCATTGTGATTATCTGGGTCTTGAAGATCTTTTTTGTATAGTTCTGTGTATTCTTGCCACCTCTTCTTAATACCTTCTGCTTCTGTTAGGTCCATACCATTTCTGTCCTTTATTGAGCCTATCTTTGCATGGTATGTTCCCTTGATATCTCTAATTTTCTTGAAGAGATCTCTACTCTTTCCCATTCTATTGTTTTGCTCTATTTCTTTGCATTGACTGCTGAAGAAGGCTTTCTTATCTCTCCTTGCTATTCTTTGGAACTCTATATTCTAATGTGTATATCTTTCCTTTTCTCCTTTTCTTTTCACTTCTCTTCTTTTCACAGCTATTTGTAAGGCACTCTCATAGAGCCATTTTGATTTTTTGCATTTCTTTTTCTTGAGGATGGTCTTGATTCCTGTCTCCTGTACAATGTCATGAACTTCCATCCATAGTTCATCAGGCACTCTGCCTATCAGATCTAGTCCCTTAAATCTATTTCTCCCTTCCACTGTATAATCATTAGGGATTTGATTTAGTTCATACTTGAACAGTCTAGTGGTTTTCCCCACTTTCTTCAATTTAAGTCTGAATTTGGCAATAACAAATTCATGATCTGAGCCACAATCAGCTTCTGGTCTTGTTTTTGCTGACTGTGTAGAGTATCTCCATCTTTGGCTGCAAAGAATATAATCAATCTGATTTTGGTGTTAACCACCTGGTGATGTCCATGTGTAGAGTCTTCTCTTGTGTTGTTGGAGGAGGGTGTTTGCTACCACCAGTGCATTCTCTTGGCAAAATTCTATTAGCCTTTGCCCTACTTCATTCTATACTCCAAGGCCAAATTTGCCTGTTACTGCAGGTGTTTCTTGACTTCCTACTTTTGCATTCCAGTCCCCTATAATGTAAAGGACATCTTTTTTGAGTGTTAGTTCTAGAAGGTCTTATAGATCTTCATAGAACTATTCAACTTCAGCTTCTTCAGTATTACTGGTCAGGGTATAGACTGGATTACTGTGATACTGAATGGTTTGCCTTGGAAATGAAGAGAGATCATTCTGCCATTTTTGAGATTGCATCCAAGTACTGCATTTTGGTCTCTTTTGTTGACTATTGTGGCTATTCCATTTCTTCTAAGGGATTCTTGCTCACAGTAGTAGATATAATGGTCATCTGAGTAAATTCACCATTCCAGTCCATTTTAGTTTGCTGATCCCTAAAGTGTTGATTTTCACTCTTGCCATTTCCTGTTTGACCACTTCCAATATGTGTGTAAGATGAACATATATATGTGTGTGTGTGGGTATATATATATATATATATATATATATGTGTGTATATATATATATATATATAAAACATTCTTATATAAGAATATTTTTATCACATGATAATGTGAATGATACATAAATATGTCAAATATTTTACTTTTATTTATGTTTATCACAATATAAATAAATTGGATACTTCAGGAATATGCACAGTTTACATTGTGGTTTTCTGTACCCCAGTGTCTACTACTGCCTATCTTATAATTACTCATGTTCCATTTGAGATATATGACAATAGAGCAAAAAGATTACAAGAAATAGAAATTTGCAAGTTCATTTTTGGAATTTTTACCTCTTTTGTTGACTTTCTAAGGCCTTGTTAAGCTTTCTGCATGAAAATTTTTACCTCTGATATCAAGTTCATGTTAACAAACAACAAATTTTAAATGACTCTAAGACACTATTAAGCAAACTTGAAAAACATATGAATTTAGTCCCCTAGAAATAATATATCTCCTTTGTTGTAGCTTTATGAGTCATTTCGTAATATAAATTTCAGTTATATGGGTGGATTGAAAGATGACAATTAGGCGAGAAGCACTTACTGTCAAAATTAGTCTTAGGGAAGCTTATAAATTAATTATTACCAAATTTTGCTGAGTATCAGAATTACCTGATAAACTTTTAAAAATATAGGTTCTCACTATAAGCCCAGACATACTAATACTAAGGAACCCATGGAATTCTAATACCCTGATGCTGGGAAAGATTGAGGGCAGGAGGAGAAGAGGATGACAGAGAATGATATGGTTGGATTCCATTACTGACTCAATGGACAGGAGTTTGAGAAAACTCCAGGAGACAGTGAAGGACAGGGAAGTCTGGCATGCTGCAGTTTATGGGGTCACAAAGAGTCGGAGATGACTTATTTACTGAACAACAGTAAATGCCCAGGAGTTGGCTTGGTAATCTATTTTAATCAATCTAGTTTCTTCTGTGGATTAATTTTTGTGGCATCTTCCTAAATCCAGTTCAGGTCTTTGCATGGGCACATTTCTATTAACTCCACTTTTTGCATTTGCAGATCTGTTACTACCTCCTTCAATTTCTTTACTAGCACCACCACTTTTTAAAAGAAGTATTTTTAGTTTGATTTCACATGTTAAAGTAAGAACTAGAAAATACAGTTGACTGAGGCTATATTCATTTAAGGAAAAGAAATACACATTTCTGCAAATATCCTTTTATCTTTAAGCATTAGCCAATATTAGTATCTTAATACAATTTGCAATCACTAGGCTTCACATCACTAATCTAATAAGAATTGAAATATTTCTAAAGGAAAGTAGAAAAATAATGATAAAATAAATTAGATTATAGGTGCACCTTAATTTATAAGATAGATGTGTTTCTGAAAGATTGGCTGTCGAGGTAATTTCTACTAACTAAATTATATTTTCTCATTGACTTGGGCTTATAATTGCAAAGGCATGATTCTTAGTGTGGGGTGTAAAGGGGAATGTGGTCTTGAGGCTGAGAGGGATAAAACATCATTTTAATGTAAAATTATTTTTGAAATTATATATTTAAACATAAATTATAGATGTTGACAAAATAATACTTAAACTGATCAAGTAATACTGCACCTCAACCCCATGCAATTAAAGCTCTAGAAGAATATGAAACCTATGAGGAGAAGCAAACTAGATAATGCATTTTGTCGCTTCCTTACTGTAGAGTATATCTATTATCTCTGTATCCCTAGCCAGTATGAACTTTTTAAAGACCCAAAACTTAAATTGTAAATAACACTGATGCCTCAATCATATTCTTGGACTGTGAGATGCAAGACTATGGGTTATAGTTATGATAATATTTACTTATATTCTATGAGATATAGTTAGAGACTATTTCTCCTCAGTCTGAAAAGCTGAATTTTTTATACATTTCCAGTAGCCTAGAACATTTTGTAATATAATTTACCCAAGTTCAGTATTCTGAAAAACATGAATTTCTTTATGGTTAATTTCCTTTCAGTGAGGTCTGCCTAAATTCTCGATGTGTAATTATAGTTGTATGAAATCTCATTTTCTTTATTTTTGAGCCTTAGTTTTAGAGGGGATGAACATTTGGTCTGACAGACTCTGAACTTCTAAAGTTTTATAAAGGCTGCTAAATTGACCCTTTCTCTCATTCAACATTCCCCATGCAACCACCTAATGGATTACTTTTTCATTTGACTTTCTTCCTTCCCAAGCAACTTAGGTAATTTGTCCAGGGGAAGACCCTGCTAAAACTCTGATTCAGCTCACAATAGCAGACAATGGGATTGAGCCCCTTGCCAGCTGTGCTTGAATAGGGAGCTGACAGAGATACTCAGACGGTGAACTGCCTAGGAGGACCGGACCCGAAGTGGGGGTACAGTCCTGTGATAGAGATCCCAGCAGTTTTCACACTCACTTTCTGAGATGTGAGACCCCTGAGAACATGACATTGGGTAAGAAATTTTCCATATCAGTCTCCTCCAGCTCTATTTAAACCCTGTGGTAGCCAGTTCAATTGACACAAGAGGTGCTGCATCAGGCAAGACCTGATTTTGTTAAGGGAGTGAACAATGAGGAGCAGCTGGAGACTGGGGGTGGTCAAAGACCACCTAAGTTTTATTATACTGTCACAGAGAAGCAAAGGAGTTGTGGGTTCATGGTGGCCATTAGAAAGGGGAGATGGGTGGAGGAAGCCTAAATGAACAAGTAAGCCTTATGTGGCATTTGCATTCCTGTTTTCTTAGACTTTTGATGAATAATTAATCTTTCACCTTATTTCTTATATTTCTATTACTAAATATTTAATTTTTATGGTATCAAAAATCATAATCATAAATGTCTATTGAATTCTAACAAACTTACCTTTAAAGATAGATATTTGCTCTCTAAATTGTATCATTCCTACATATTAAAAGTCCCACTTTGAAAAAGTCTCTTAAAAAAAGTATTCATTTAAGAAAAAAAAAAAGAAACATATTTCTAGACAGTATTTCAGAAGAAATCTTGTCATTTCCCTCCAGTGCAGCTCATCATAAAAGCTCTAAGGAAATAGTGTTTAAAATCAATTAACCAAGAAGGCCAAAATCAATTTAACAAGAGTTAGCTAATGTTATACTAAAGCGAACTCTCTTTTCTTTAAACATGATTAATATCATTTAGGGGTTGTTATTAGTGGTGTCACTTCTAAAAAGTGTGACCAATTTGTAATGAAAGAACCTTTGTATACACGTATGGGGTTTATGGGAAGCACAGAAATTTAATGTGGTATTAGTGACTACATCTTTTCCTTGCCTTTGATATTTTAAGAGAACACTCCACTTTTACTCTGTTTCCTTGGAATGTCTCCCAAAAGGTCACTGAAGGATCAAGAAATACTTAACCTATAACCACCCAGGATTAAAACAACTCTATGCAAATTATATTCTAGGATGACATTTAACAATGTTGATATTAGGTAGAATCATAAAAAGCAATGGATTTTAGAGTAAGAAGGAGCTAAACAATATAGGCCAGTAATTTTCAAATGGTTTTTTCACAACATGTTTCTTATAAGAGCCCCAAAATATACAAATGCTTAGAATCACACCTTGCTGTGGCTGAAGGGATATAGTATCTAAACTGAGCCTACTGGGTTTTTCCAACATTACAGCTCTAAACCCACAACCCAAAGACCATGGTTTGAAAACCATATAATGATATCTTAACATATCAAGAAACTAAAACTGAATGTGTTAAATGCCTTGTCTATGACAGAACTGTGCATTCACACATTTGAAATATGGTCTGATCTATATCTTACATTAATTCTATGATTTTTAAATTTATTTATATTGCTTCTCACTGTCCATGTTTTAATATGTTGTTTTTACCTAGAGAGTTTTACACTTTATATTAATTTGCTTTGTCAGATTATGGTGCTACTGCACATTGGATCTGCACATAAATCTGTGTTTCTTCTTTAAACAAAGCAAACTGAAAATGCTCCACTGTTATTTGTCAGTAGCTCACTTTTCACCATCATGCAAGACTCCCAGCCACCAAAACCTACATATTTATCTTTGTAAGTTCAGTTCCTTGTAGGAGCAATATTAATACTAACAGCCAACAAAGAACTGAGATAGTATCTTCATATACATTAGGTTGGGCTTCCCAGGTGGCTTAGTGAATAAAGACTCTGCCTGCAATGCAGGAGATGCTGGAGACTCGGGGACTCAACCCCTGGGTCAGGAAGATCCCTGGAGGAGGGTATTTCCAGTATTCTTGCCTGGAAAATCCCATAGACAGAGGAACCTGGCAAGCTACAGTCCATAGGGTCAAAAAGAGTTGGACATGACTGAAGCGACTAAATACAGCAGCACAACACACAAACATTAAGTTGGATCACATGAAATCACCAATATTCAAATGTTTTAATCTACAAAAACATGTTCCTGTGACTTAACCTAATACAACCTGTAATACTTCTTCCAATAGCCTTGTAATGTAACCTTTATCCCTATTCTCTAGGTGAGGAAGCTGAAGTTCACAGAGAAGACCTTAACCCAAGGCCACACTGCCAGGAGTATCAGAGTTGGGGCTGGGCATACACAGCTCTCCAAATCTCAAGCCCTCTTGCAGGAAGCTGCTCTATATGCTCCGGCTATATGGATGTAAAAGGAGAGCAAGTTTGTTCAAAGCATAACTTAGTTCAGTGGGTTTCTGAAAGTGGAAAACATTAATCACGTAGAATATATTTCTTCATCAACTAAGCTAAGCTTCATATATTATAATAATATTTACTCAAATTGTGGTCAGCTATCAGTAGTACAAATTATCTTTTTGGCTACCTCTTAAGCTCATAGCTACATCAATCAGCTATCAATTTCATTTAATTTACTCTAGCTCTTATGAGCAATATTTCTTCATCTTATTACTAGACCAGGATATCTTTATTTTGTCTAGGAAGCAGAACTAAAATAACAACACATTAGATCAAAAAACAACATAGCAAGGCTATGAAAATGGGAAAATGTTGTCTTAGATTTGTATATAATTTCAGAAACTGTTAGGTGGAAAAGTAATCAGACTTTGTGTCTAAGAACTTTCATCTCTTAAATTCGAAGGAAATGAGTTAAAAACAACAAACCACAATGGAAAATGCTCTACTGTAAAAGGAAGATAAAGTAAATAGATGGTGGAAGTGATGCTGATTTATGGAGATTATTTGACATGTCAGAAATAGCATGAAATGGCTACTAAGACCGATCCAAGAAATTAAATTATATATGAAGTATTAGAATGACCATGGCATAGTTTTCTCTCACAATCATTCCAGAATATTAGTTCAATCAAAGTACTCATGCTGCATAGCTGAAAAAAATTGAAAAAAATTTAACATTTATAACATTTTGATGTCTCCTTAGAAAAAGGCTTTTAGGCTCTGGTAAAATTATTTACTTAAAAAGAAAAGGCAACACTGAAAATGAGACACATCAGGAAAAAACATAAATGCTTGAAATTTTTCACATTATTTGTTACATTCATTGCGTGCTTTTATATAATTGCTTTTGTTGGACCTATATCTGAATAGCCCAATGTTATTTTAAATAGATGCTGTGATTTACTCATTTTTTGAAAAATAATCTTTTTCAATTTCTTCTCAATTTGCACTCCAACTGATAATTAAAACTATGATACTATAGACATAATGCATTTCTAACAGTTTGTTTTTATTTAAAATTTTTTAATAGAACATGGATAAACTAGATCCAACTTTTATGTTGCCTTCCTATGGAAAAGATTTTGAACAAGATGTATGTGATAAGGGAAACCTCTTCTCAGTTTTATTGCTGTTATTCAGTTGCTAAGTCATGTCCAGGTTTTTGCAACCCCATGGACTGCAGCATGCCAGGTTTCCCTGTCCTTAACTATCTCCTGGAGTTTGCTCAAATTCATATCCATTGAGTTGATGATGCCATCCACCCATTTCATCCTCTGACACCCCCTTTTCCTCCTGCCTTCAATCTTCCCAGCATCAGGGTCTTTTCCAATGAGTGAGCTCTTCCCATCAGGTGGCCAAAGTACTGGAGCTTCAGCTTCAGCATCAGTCCTTTCAATGAATATTCAGGGTTGATTTCCTTTAGAATTGACTGGTTTGATCTCCTTGCTGTCCAAGGCACTCTCAAGAGTCGTCTTCAACACCACAGTTTGAGAGTATCAATTCTTTAGTGCTCAGCCTTCTTTATCATCCAACTCTCAGCTGTATATGACTACTGAAAAAACCATAGCTTTGATTATATGCACCTTTGTCAGCAAAGTGATGTCTCTGCTCTTTAATATGCTGTCTAAGTTTGTCATAGCTTTTCTTCCAAGGAGCAAGTATCTTAATTCCATGGCTGCAGTCACCATCCATGGTGATTTTGGAGCCCAAGAAAATAAAGTCTGTCATTTTTTCCATTGTTTTCACCATCTATTTGCCATGAAGTGATGGGACTGGATGCCATGATATTCATTTTTTGAATGTTGAGTTTTAAGCCAGTTTTTTCACTCTCTCTTTCAGCATTATCAACAGGCTCTTTAGTTCCTCTTCACTTTCTGACATTAGGGTGGTGTCATCTGCATATCCGAGGTTATTGATATTTCTCCCAGCAATCTTGATTCCAGCTTGAGCTTCATCAAGTCTGGCATTTCGCATGATATACTCTGCATATAAGTTAAGTAATTTGGGTGACAATATACATTCTTGTTGTACTCCTTTTCCAGTTTTGAAAGAATCATTGTTCCATGTTCTGTTCTAACTGTTTGCTTCTTAACCAGCCTACACGTTTCTCAGGAGGTAGGTAAGGTGGTTTGGTATTCCTGTCACTTGAAGAATTTTCCACAGTTTGTTATGATCTACACAGTCAAAGGCTTTAGCGTAATCAATGAAGCAGAAGTAGATGTTTTTCTGCAATTCCCTTGCTTTTGCAATGATCCAACAAATAGTGGCAATTAGATCCTTGGTTTCTCTAACTTTTCTAAATCCAGCTTGAATATCTGGAAATTCTTGGTTCACATATTGCTGAAGTCTATCTTGGAGGATTTGGAGAATTACCTTGCTTGCGTGTGAAATGAGTGCAACTTGGAACATAAATATATTCTATTACCAATATGTATAAACTCAACATAGAGATTAAAAAAATTAATAGGATATAAGGGTAATCTGACTGCATCTCCTGTTACCAAACAGTTGTCAGAGTTGATTACATCTCTCTGGATTATCAAGAAAAAGCAGCCCCACCTGTCTCTGGTCCAGGGGCATCCTTCCCCAGGCATCCTTCCCCATGTGGGTGATGGGCCAATAAGAGCATCCTTCCAAAATAGAGCATCTTTCTTCTATCAGTGATCCAATACCAGTTGCTGTTTGTTAGCACCTCAAAGAGCTTAGGATAAATTTCAAGTGAAACCCCCCAAAATAAGTACTTAAAAGCAGAAAGAGTTTTCTCTGCTTTTAAGTACTTCTTCTCATGCAGGAAGTTCTACATGAACAAATGTGCCTTGAAGGGAATGGAAAGGAAAAGTAAATAGAAAAGAAAGGAAACTGAAGAAAAGGAAATGTCACATGGGGTAAAATAGAGACAGGAAAGCCCAAACAGACCCTGCACTTTGAGGAGTTTCTCTCTTTCACTGAAAATGATTTTTTAGTGACCCTTTCATCTGTGAGTATTTGTAACTTTGCTGAGAAGTCTCTTGCTTCAACATTCTGTAGAAAACTTTGAAAAACAAGACTGAAGAGACTGGTTGGTTTCTTCAGAATGATGATTTTTATATTACCTCTCAAGGTTTAAGACTTTGGGTCCTAGATTCAGATACATTTGAATCTGAACCACAACTCTACCACTTCTAGGTTGTTAATTTGGTAAAGAGTGTGTCTGACTCTGTGATCCCCTAAACCCAACAGGCTCTTCTGTCCATGGGGATTCTCTAGGCAAGAATACTGGAGTGAGTGGCAGTGCCCTTCTCCAGGGGATCTTTCCAACCCAGGGGTCAAACCCATGTCTCTTACATCTCCTGCATTGGCAGGCAGGTTCTTTACCACTAGTGCCACCTGGGAAGCCCTTGGTAAAGGGAAAGTGAAAGTGAAAGTTGCTTAGTCCTGTCCGATTCTTTGTGACCCCACGGACTATAGACATCATAGAATACTCTAGGCCAGAATAGTGGAGTGTAGTAATTATAATTATTATAATTACTATTATAATAATATAATAATTCCCATTCTCCAGGGGATCTTCCCAACCCAGGGATCAAACTCAGGTCTCCAGCATTGCAGCTGTATTCTTTACCAGCTGAGCCACCAGAGAAGCCCTGGTAAAGGGAATATAGGGTAAATTGAGAACCAAGTGCAGACTTGGAATTGGGAATCCAAAAGATCATCACCAAGTTCATGTATAGAAACTGTTCTGCAGAGCAAACATAAAGTACAATCACTGATTCTGGTCATTATCATTTTCAATATACTATTAGAACTATTAAAAAGGAACTTGCTACTTTTAAATAGTAATGACAGGAAAAATTACAAAATGAAAATTGAATAGGTTTTGGTAAAAATAATTTAGATATTCACCTCACTCTATACTAAAATAGAAAATACATCTTAATTTTTACAGTTAAATGCAAAAATAAAACCACAAAGAAAGCAATAAAAAACTGAGAACTGAATAATTTATCAAATATCTAGATGAGGAGAACTTTCTATATATAAAAGCATTAGTGAAATAAACACGCTTATTCATGGCTGGTGAGAGTGTACATGTTTTTGCTTTTCTCGGAAACATTTTGGCAATGCATATTAATAACCTTAAAAATGTTCATGTCCATTGAGTCAGTAATAGTGATAGTGATAGTGAAGTCATTCAGCTGTGTCTGACTCTTTGTGACCCCATAGACTGTAGACTGCCAGGCTCCTCGGACCATAGGATTTTCCAGGCAAGAATGTTGGATTGGGTTGCCATTTCCTTCTCCAGGGGATCTTACCAACCCCGGGATCAAACCCGGGTCTCCCACATTGCAGGCAGACTCTTTACCATCAAAGCCACCAGAGAAACCCATATCTAAGCAAACATTTAAATTGTAATGAAGAAATAAAAAATGCACACAATGGCTTTTAGAAAAATATGTTCAAGTCAGTGTTGTTCATCAAAGGAAACAAAGAATATTATGTAATATGTCCAGAATAAT
Source organism: Antilocapra americana (assembly GCA_007570785.1). NCBI lineage: Eukaryota > Metazoa > Chordata > Mammalia > Artiodactyla > Antilocapridae > Antilocapra > Antilocapra americana. The sequence goes on along the minus strand of ML664170.1, from coordinate 5,313,207 downwards.
TCTGGAAATAAAAGAAATATCCAATAATAAAAGAATATTAAATGAATGTGATATATCCAAACTATATAACATCACAAACTGTATAAAATGATGTTTATAAGTTTAACTACACAGGAAACTTTTATTTTTCAACACTAAGTTGAAGAAAAGCAGGATACAGAATCATCAATATCAAGTACAAAGCAATATGTGGGGAAAATGGAAATACATGTACAAAGTGTTTATTTCTTGAATGGTGAGTTCACCAATTCATGAGTTGTTGAATTTTTCTGTATACGTTTTAGTATTTGAAGTGAAGTGAAAGTCACTCAGTAGTGTCCGACTCTTTGTGACTTCATGGACTATACAGTCCATGGAATTCTCCAGGCCAGAATACTAGAGTGGGTAGCCTTTCCCCTTCTCCAGGGGATCATCCCAAACCAGGGATTGAATCCAGGTCTCCAGCATTGCAGGTGGCTTCTTTACCAGCTGAGTATTTGAACATTCTCTATAATAACCAGTGTATGAACTACTTTAAAAACACAACAGGCAAATTAATATTTTCAATCATGGTGAACTATAAAATATACCATAAAATAAAGTAATTTTGGTTTTACCATTTTGAAATGTACTATTTTAACCATTAAAATGTACTCTTCAGTGAAGTAAGTACATTCATGTCGTGTAACTATCATCAATCACCACCCATCTCCACAACTTTTTTTTCATTTCCAAAACTGAAACATTATACCCATTAAATAACAACCCAATCTCCCTTTTCCGTAGGCCCTGGCAACCACCATCCAACTTTCTGTCCTCATGCTTCCAACTACTCCAGGAACCTTATATAGTAGAATCTAACAGCATTTTTTCTTTTCTGTTTAGCCTGATAATATTTTTGAAAACCATTTTTTCTTCTCCAGGAATATACTAGAAAGCAAATCAAATAGTGGATAAAAAAATAAAATCATAAAAAGTTCCAACAGGCTCCAAAAGATTGTAACATGGTTGAGATATATTATGATTGGATAAAAAAAAGAATGTAGTGATGTACAATAATTTAAATAATCATTTGCATGTCAAAGGTTTTAGTATTTTTAGAGTTCAAAGAATTCAGACACTGTTCAAAGGATACAACGTCTTAGGGGAGAGGAATGAAAAGAAAACTAATGACCCACTTATCACTATAGAATTATTTAAAAATACTTCTTTCAAACATAAATTAGACAGAAAAAAAAAAAAGAAAAACTGCTTTTACTCATGAAATTCTCATGCAAGGCACTGATTTTTATTTTAATGTTGCTGATGGCCTATAGTATTTTCAGGTCAGTTCTGCATAGAGGGAGCACACAAACTGACAAGGATTCATTAGTTGTCATAAGTTCTCAATACTGCTCTGAGATACAGTCCTGTTGGTTAGCTCAATGTGTTCAACTTCTCAGTTTAGGTGAGGCTAAAAACGGTGTGACTATCGCAGCACAGATGAATCATCACCTCAGTAATCTTTATGAGGGGATTGGGTGGGAATAAATGCAGGATAAGTAAATTTGGGTCCCAGGGACATCCTTGTATGTTCGTTGTTCTGAACACCAGTTTCAGTGCAGAAGCTGGTGTGGCCATAAGTAAAACTATGTGGAAAGTAAGATAGTAAAATGGGCAGCTTGAAGGACTGATGGAGAGGAAGAAGGATCAGTAAAACAGAGTTATATCAGCTGCAAAAAGAAATTTTCCGTGTAGACCGTTAACATAAACACATACAATACTCTGATCCAGTGTTTAGAAGAGGGATATACTTAAAAGCTGTAATTGAATCTGTAGTGTACAGAGAAAAACTAAGAGACAGACATGCAGAACTTTGCATTGACAGGAATAACTAAAGACTGGAGCTGCTGAGACGCTGTTGTTATAGATTTTATTTTGAAGAATAATAAAGCAAAAGAGGGAAAAGAAACTTGAAACTGGCTTTTATAAGATGAATCTTGGTATCACCATTTAATCATGGTGTACTATAAAATATACCATAAAATAAAGTCATTTTGGTTATCACCAGGAGTATTTTCTTATGTTAACTGTGGGTTTGAAATGTATGTATTTCTTTTGAATTTGTGAGTTTATACCATATCAGAAGAGGAAAATAGATGATTTGAGATATCTGAATACCATGAAGTGAGGACATTGAAGCATTAGTGAACTGACCACTAGTTTGACCTTTTCCTATGTTATTTTGTCTTTTTTTTTTTTTGGACCTTTTTGAAAAGACAGAGGTCTGTCCTTTGACAATAAATTAATTTAGTGTGCCTTTCTTAAAAAGCAGGAGACTGGGTGGTTAACCCCTCCCTTTAGATTGTGTGATGGTGATGTGGAAAGGAAGTGATCACAAATGCCTAACACAAGATATTTAACTACAATAAAAAATATTTTTCAATTTTTAATGTCAGATATTTTAGGTCAATTAATGTCATTTTCATTCCAACTGTTAGTTGTTATTTTGAACTTTACAAATGACTATTTAAACCTACCATCAGCTAATAAGACTCCTCCAAACTTGTTTTCTTTCTTTTTAGGATTCTGTTATCATGTTTTGCCTTGAAAACAAAAGATAATCAAACATGTCCCAAGTGACTTCAATCATTAAATTTGTGGAAGCTTTCCAGGTTGCCTGGTGTAACAAATTCAAATATAAATGTATTGCTGAGGGTAAAATCAAAGTAATGTCCTGCAGTGATTTGGAAATTTAGTTAACATGATAACTAACAGAAGTTTCTGAAAGAATACACAAATTGCTCCCAACTGAACATAAAAGGGGATGACATAAGGTTAGACAAAAGATTCATGATTTAAGTGAATTTCTTTTGAAATGCAAACAACCTCAAAAGTCTTTAGAGCTCTCTTAGGAAAAAAATCTCCTGGGTGGTATCATTTGTGTTGAGGGGGTCTTAGCTTGGGCTGGTGGGGTGCTAATGGAAAGTATTGCAGTCTTGGTGTTTAGAGACTGACATGTGGAACTCCCTGCAGCACTTACTGAAGATGCTTACATAAATCTCTGCCTTACTCTTTGAGAGGCCTTTCCCTTGTTGCTGCTTTTAGCTCAATGCTTTACAGAGTTTTATTCTTTAGGAGGTATCTGATGAGGAAAGAGCCTCAACACTATCCACAGGCAGACACAAATCTATCACTAGCACCTCAAGGTTTCCCTTTATTTATTTTCATGTTGAGGTTTGACAGAAAAAAAAAATTCTGTAAAGCAATTATCCTTCAATTAAAAAATAAATAATTTTTTAAAAGACAAAGGAAAACCCCCATAAAAAACCCAATTACGTCTTGTTTAATAATAGTCAAGAGTGAATTGAACAGAAGATTTAAAAAAATAATAATGATAAAATGGGAAAAAAAAAAAACCTGCCTTCACTGGGTTGTTTCAACCGCCATCAAATCAGCAGTCAAAACTAATGTTCATCATAGGAAGCTATCCAAATGACTTTTGGGCTGCCCTGGTGGCTCAGCAGTAAAGGAGAGACATAAGAGATGAGAGTTCGATCCCCGGGTTGGGAAGATCCACTGGAGGAGGGCATGGCAACAAACTCCAGTTTTCTTGCTTGGAGAGTCCCATGGACAGAGAAGCCTGGCGGGCTATGATCATAGGGTCACAATAGAGCTGGACATGACATGGGACTGAGCAGCAGCAGCCAAATGACTTTAAAAAGTTTATATGCTCATATGCTTTTTTTCCCCCCTATTTACTTTTATTTCTTTGTGTGTTCAGTTCAGTTGCTCAGTCGTATTCTACTTTGCGACCACATGAATTGCAGCATGCCAGGCCTCCCAGTCCATCAACAACTCCCAGAATCTACCCAAACCCACATCTATCGAGTCGGTGATGCCATCCAGCCATCTCACCCTCTGTCGTCCCCTTCTCCTCCTGCCCCCAATCCTTCTCAGCATTAGGGTCTCTTCCAATGAGTCAGCTCTTTGCATCAGGTGGCCAAAGTATTGGAGTTTCAGTTTCATCATCAGACCTTCCAATGTACACCCAGGACTGATCTCCTTTAGGATGGACTGGTTGGATCTCCTTGCAGTCCAAGGGACTCTCAAGAGTCTTCTCCAACACCACAGTCCAAAAGCATTAATTCTTCAGCACTCAGCTTTCTTCACCGTCCAACTATCACATCCATATATGACTACTGGTAAAACCATAGCCTTGACTAGACAGACTTTTGTTGGCAAAGTAATGTCTCTGCTTTTAAATATGCATTCAAGGTTGGTCATAACTTTCCTTCCAAGGAGTAAGCGTCTTTTAATCTTATGGCTGCAGTCACCATCTGCAGTGATTTTGGAGCCCCCCAAAATAAAGTCTGACACTGTTTCTCCATCTATTTCCCATGAAGTGATGGGACCAGATGCCATGATCTTAGTTTTCTGAATGTTGAGCTTTAAGCCAACTTTTTTCACTCTCCTCTTTCACTTTCATCAAGAGGCTTTTTAGTTCCTCTTCACTTTCTGCCATAAGTGTGGTGTTGTCTGCATATCTGAGGTTATTGATATTTCTCTCAACAATCTTGAGTCCAGATTGTGCTTCTGAGAGGTAGTTTATAGTTTTTATTTTGTATTGAGGTATGGCCAATTAACGACGTTGTGATAGTTTCAGGTGAACAGCAAAGGGATTCAGCATGCATATACATGTATCCATTCTTCCCCAAACTTCCCTCCCATCCAGGCTGCCATATAACATTGACCAGAGTTACCTGTGCTCAACAGTAGGCCCTTGTTGCTTATCCATTTTAAATATAGCAATGTGTACATGTCCATCCCAAACTCCCTAACTATGCCTTCCTCCAGTGACCATAAGTTCATTCTGTGTGCGAGTCTAATGCAATCTCTGCCTTTTGTTTTAATCATGAGAGCCTACTGTAGTTTCCTTCAGTCCAATACATTTTTAATAATAAAATTTCATGAAATCCCTTCAAACCACTTCACATCCAGGAACAAACTTTGATCTTTATGATATCCATATCTGTATCATTATAAATTGTGGTATATCAGATATTCTAGTCTCCTTTTTGTATTTCAATAGGTGGTGATATTAACATAAGGCAGGTACTATATACATATGTAATTTAACATAAATAAACCAGCTACCAGGAATGGCTTTAATTTTCCAGGCTACACTTGACCCTGAAGAACAAATGCTAACATCCTAACACCTTCACATAAATACAAGCATGATGGATTAGACCAGGTGTGCCATAGAAAGACTATCAAAATAAACACCGCTTCATATCACAGCTTTCAAAGTGACTTTGTGTCACAGAATCTGAAACTTGAGGCAATGATTCTTTATCTTTTACAAAAGACTCAGGTCTGATTATTGCTGCAAGAGCTGAGACCCATGCTTTCTACATGAGCAAAGTAAGTAATAGACTGTCTGCTCCTAGCAGGACTAGTCTTCAGAAGTCACTCATCCAACCCTTTCATTTTACAGATGAAGGAAACAAAACTCAGAAAGGCAATGTGTTTATGACACAGACATTCCTGTTTTAGGCTGACATATAATAGCACTCAAAAAATTTTGTTGAGTGAATAGAATAAATCAATCCATTTTTCCTCCAATCGTCTTTATTTCAATTAGTGTACCTTGTGACATCTAAGAGCACTATCAAGAAATAGGTGTGGGCATTTTGACTAAGATGACATATTTGGGGGTTTGTCTTGATGCAAAAATTACTACTATAAAGCAACAGCTTTTTAAGGGAGAAGTTAATGGATTTGTAACTAGAAGAATAGAGTCATATTCTACTTATCAAACATTTAAATAAAAAAGCAAATTATATCATCAGTGAAAAGTCATGTAGCTCAAACATAAATTCTAATTTAAAAGCACTTCTGGAGACAAGGCAAAAATATAATTGTATTTCTCAGATGAGGCAATACTATTTTAAGGAAAATTAATATAGAAGTCTGACAAACAATAATGTTAACAAATCCTTTTATGTCTTTTATGACAATAGTGATGAAAACATTGTATTTCAAAAAGAAATCTCAGTCTAAGGGAAATAGGTAGGAAGAATCCCCCCAAAGTCCCTAATGCAGTTAGGTCTCTTGTCAGGCTGATGGACCAAGCACTCAGAAAGGGACATCTCCAGGAGACTGGCACTGTGTCTGTTAGATGGGCTGATACTAAATTGCTTAACACCACTTCCAAAGCTCATGCAAAAGCATACACAGACATTTCCTGTTTGGACATCTAAGAGAGCATATGTACAATGGAATATTATTCAGCTATAAAAAAGGAATAAAATCACTTTTGCTGCTATATATCATGAGAGCATATACAGCGGCAAAAGCAATTTCATTCCTTTCTATGGCTGAATAATATTCCATCGTATATATGTACCACATTTTTATCCATTTATCTATAGACGGACAGTTGGGTTGCTTCCATGTCCTGGTTATTATAAACAGTGCTACAATGTATCTTTTTGAATTATGATTTTCTGGAGGTATGTGCCCAGTAGTGGGATTGCTGGGTCATGCTCAGTTGCTCCTTCGTGTCTGACTCTGTGTGACTCCATGGACTGCAGCCCACCAGGCTCCTCTGTCCATGGGATTTTCCAGGCAAGAATACTGGAAAGGGTTATGTTTCTTTCTCCAGGGTAATCTAGGTCATATGGCAGTTCTATTTTATTTTTTTTTAAGGAAACTCCATACTCTTCTCTGTACTGGCTCCATCAACTTACATTCATGGAGTATGGAGGGGGATGCACATATTGGGAGATTGGGATTGACATTTAAACATTACTTTTTGCAAAATAGCTAGTGGGAACCTGCTGAATAGTACAGGGAGCTCAGCTCATTGTTCTGTGATGAGCTAGATGGGTGGGATGAGGGGGTGAGGGTGGAGGGAGGCTCAAGAAGGAGACAATATACGTATACATACAGCTTATGTGTACATAGAGCTTATTCCCTTTGTGCATAGCAGAAACTAACACAACAGTGTAAAACAATGATACCTCAATTTAAAATAAATTGGAAAAAAATGTAAAACCAAATTGTGAGCCAGAAATTGCTACATGCACTGGCTAAGTTGCTTTAACTCTTTCAAGGTCATATGAAAAATTGCTAAAAACAATCTTTGTCATGTTTATGACAGCATGGTACTTTATTAAACTACAGCAGTTAGCATAGCCTTGAGTGCTAGCTTAAGGACCAAGAAGGGTCAAATTCAGAACTCTAGGAAGTGTGTTAGTCAACCAGTACTCTCTAACCCACTTTGCCTATTTAATTAAGTAGAGGGAAACATTATAGCTGAGCTGGCACCAAACTTCTATGGTGTGAACTGAGGCTGCATCCCAGTTTCCTTTGAAGACAAATGTCAAGTGGGTAGAAAGAAATCAGAAAGAATATTTGATAAGAGTCACAAAGCAAAATTAGAAGCCCAAAGAATATCAAATCTAGCAGTCATTTTTCAGTTTATGGAAAGCTCTTCTGTCCTTTCTTACCCTCCTGCTTTTCTGTCCTCTCATCTTCATTTTCCTTTGTTTATATTTCATTTCCTTACTGCTTTTCATAACTGACAGAGGCAAACAAACAAGGAACTACTCTTGAAATCCCCTAGTTCACTAATTGCCAATGCTTTCTCAAGAGAAAAATGTTTGGCACACCCTCTCTATAGCCGGAAAGCAATGGAGTGACATTAAATTAGTTAACACAGTTCATTAGAAATGAAGTAGACTCTGATGTCAATCAGGTTTCAGCACTTTTATTTAAATTTGGTTCTCTTTTAGACAAGTTACTTAACATCTCAGAGTCTTAATTTTTGTTGTTCACAATGAACATCTTTTCTTTGTCACTGATCTAAGTTCTCCAAGAACTTACAAAACCATCTGACATTTCTTGTCTATTGTGATTCTGTACATCCGAGGCTTCTCACTTACCTGTAAATCTGGCTCCATGCTACCATCCATGGGATTTGATATTTTTTGTGATTTCTTCCCTTTCAAAATTTTCTAATATCTGCTTTGTTTTCTTACTTTGGTGTCTATTTTTGATAATTTCTTTTTTTCTTTCTGGGCTTCCCTCATAGCTAAGGTGGTAAAGAATCCGCCTACAATGCAGGAGACCCCAGTTCAATTGTTGAGTCAGGAAGATTCCCTGGAGAAGGGAAACAGTACCTACTCCGGTATTCTTGGGCTTCCCTGGTGGCTCAGCTGGTAAAGAATCCACCTGCAATATGAGAGACCTAGGTTAGATCCCTGGGTTGGGAAGATCCCTTAGAGATGTGAGAGGCTACCCACTCCAGCATTCTGGCCTGGAGAATTCCATGAACTGTATAGGCCATGGGATGGCAACTGTTTCAGACATGACTGAGTGACTTTCACTTTCACCTTTTCTTTCTAGCACCCTTTTAACACTGAGGTTTTGGTGCAATACATAGGAGTGAGTGTAGTACAAAGTATCACTGATTAATACCATATCTGTTTGGGAATTTGGTTTAGATACTGGTGTCGATATCATGGATGTTTCTCTGTATGAATACAGCATGTGATCTGTTTCACTCTTTGTTACAGATTTTTTTTATTGAAAGTTAGTACACTGCACACTCATGAGACTGTGTTCCTTCAACTCAATGTAAGAGGCCCAGCATCTGTGTGTGTGCGTGTTTGCGTGTGCATTGTTACTTATTAGTGATTATGGTGATTGCCTGGCTTCTGTTGGGGCTCAAGTACAAATGAAAAACCTGCCAAAAGTTTTGTTTCATAATCTGGAGAGTTTCTAAGTTTTAGAGAGTATTGTGTTTCTTGGATCTAAAAAACAGAAAAAAAATTGAATACAGATGAAAACTAATGTGGGAAATGGACTAGTGACACAAAAAAATGAGATTTGATTTATTCTTTTCTTTATTTTAAAATGGAAAAGCTGTAAAAAAGATGAGAGTTAAGCCTTCCCTCTAGGAGCACATCAAATAAATCAACAGAGGAAACAACTTAAGTCTTCTATTTACTGCCATGGGCAGTTGTATAAATCTGGTTCTAGGATAACCTTTGCTACATTTTGCAAGAGGCATTCTGTAATAACCATCAATAAAACCAGGACTGAATATTTTTATCTAGTGTTTCCATATAGAGACTATAGCTACTTAGTATTTCTTCTAACATTTTTATGGTTATTTTAAATTTTGATATGATTTCAACTATTTAAAGATTTTCAAATGGGCTAATATGTATATAACTAATTTTAAGTCATAAATCCCTGGCAGTTGTAATAACAATTAACAAAAGACAATACCCAAATTCTAAAATTCTTACTTAAATTAATATATTTAACAAAATAATTTATGAGTAAGATAAGGTATCTGTTATTAATTTAAAGTGGCTTATCCTTGAGATATATAATGAGATTATGATAGATGATCTTAAAGTTATCATTCAAATCTGAAATTCTGAAATGAATCATTTAAAGTAAACTTTTAGATTAAAACATCTCTCTCTCTTTAGTCTTCTCTGTGTTAGATACACATGTGTCTATTTGAGTAAATATATATACATATGACAAACTTGATTTAAATAGATTTAGAATGTGTATTATAATTATTTCCCAAGATTTCTACTAATCTATCATTCATCTACTTGGTTTTTAATAAATAAAAAGCTATTTTCTCATTTTGAATGTATTAAAATTGTAATGACTATATTAATTTCTTAGGGCTACCATAAGTACCACAAACTTGATGGCTTATACAAGAGAAATTTATCTTCTTACAGTTCCTGAGGCTAGAAAATCAGATCCATGCCCTGAAGGCTCTAGGGGAAGAACCCCTTTCTGACTTCTTTCAAAGTCTGGTGGCTCCAGGCATTTCTTGGTGTAGATCAGCATAAATCCAATCTCTACCTTTGTCTTCACAAAGCTATATCTTCTACCATGTCTGTCTTCAAATTTCCCTCTCTTTTAAGGACACTAGTCATTGGATTAGGGCCCATTCTAATGCTGTATGAATTCATATTATCTTGATTAAATTTGCAAAGACCCTATTTCCAAACAAGGATACATTCTGAGATTCTGGGCAGACACAACTTAACCCAGTACCCAAACATACAATAATACTTGCAATAACCTATATTGTCATAATGAATTTAATTCCTCCCCAAAGCAAGGAAATCTGCAGGTGGTAGATATGTGGGAGGGTAAACAGAGTTGATCAACAAATATTTCCAGCTTCTTCCAATCCATGAAGAGGGAGTGGGGTGGATGTGGTATCTTGCTTTGGCAACTAGATATAAGTAATAGTATAATTTGTTTTCAGCCGAGGAATTTAACAGCTTTTTTCTGCCTTTCCATTTGTTCAGAAAGTGAGTGCTCCAGCAACCTAGATAGAACGAGGACGATGGAGAGCAAAGTCTCCAATAGACTCATAATATATCAGGAAATAACCCTTGTTGCTTAAGACTTGGGAATTGTTTGTAGAATATGCATCGTCAATGGCAGTGAATGAAACTGGTTTTGGTTGGGGGGGGGTAAACAAAATCTTATTCTTTTAATGCATAAAGTACATACATGCATAGAGCCTCCCTGCTGGCTCAGAAGGTAAAGAATATGCCTGAAATGCAGGAGACTTGGGTTTGATCCCTGAGTCAGGAAGATCCCTTGGAGAAGGGAATGGCTACCTGTGCAGTATTCTTGCCTGAAGAATCCCATGGACAGAGGAGCTTGCTGGGCTACAAGTCCGTGGGGTCACAAAGAGTTTGATATGACTGAGCGATTAATACTTCCACTTTCACATACATACACATACATATAGCACATAAACATAAGCACAGTATCTTTTATTCAATTCCATGGGGGAACTGATTAAGGAAAAAAAAAAACACCTGAAAGTGCATCTTAGAAATTCACAGCAAAAGAAAAGATTGAGAAACTCTACCATAGGGAATCCTAGTCTTTCGGGTGATACCACAGGCTTTGTTAAACTGGAATATGAGTCTCAGCTTCAAAGAATGATGTTTTCATACTTTTCATCAATTTGAGTTTTCATTAATCTGAACTGAGGAGCTAAAATAATATCACCTTTAAACGCTTTGTGATAATTAAACGGCAGTCAATATAAAAGATTTCTTCCACAGTTTCTAAAAGTTAGAAAATAAATACCACATTCCCATTTAAATTTTAGGTGATATTCAAAGTAGCTGATGATATCTTTCAGCATAGTTTTAGTGCTAAAACAAAGAATATAAATACTTCAATACTTTATTAACTTTAATAATAATTATAAGTTATTTACTGTTGAACTCAGTGTGCAAAGCATTTCAGAGAGAGTATGATCATTCATTCTACATACATATTCTGGGATCCATTTATCCTGACAGGTGGGTTGGTGTTTTCCACAGGGTTTGGCCATCCAATGACTGACTGAAAAAAGAGTCTGGGGTGGAACAGAAGGTGCCAGTTCCAGATGTCCTTGCATTTCACTGGCTACATCTCAGTTACATAATTATCTACTTATAAGAGAGCTGGAAAGGTTAACCAAATTCTTTGTGGAAGAAGAAAAGACGATGATTCTAGGTTAACATACAATATCCTCTCTGCTGCCATGATGGAGATTCAATAGTACATTCCAGCACCATAAGTGATGGAAACCAGTTAAGATGTACACTGCACCAAGTTCTTTAAAACCATCATTCACATACCCTTCCGAGTAGGCACTATTTTAATCTCTGTTTATGCCTAGATGGTTGTTCAGATCACACTGTAAGTTGGGTAACCAAGATCAGAATCTAGATCTACTAGTTCCAGAGCTCTAACTCTAAGCCAGCATGCTCTAAAACTTCCCCAATCAGGTGCCCATTCATCATTCCTTCTTCTCCCAGGGATAAAGGAATAGAAATGCTACTCCACAGTCAGATTGGAGAAGACCCAAATTTCCCCAATGATGAGTGAAAGGTTTACTTTAAAATATTGTAAAAATCTCTGGAAATATGAAAATAAAATATTTTTGTATCTTTTTTGATAATTAAACATGATTCGTATTTCCAAAGCTGGAAAATAGACTATCCATATCCCTATAAATGTTGTTTCAGCTTTGTGACAGAATGTATTTTTAATGTGTGTTTTTCATGGGAAGTAGAGAATGAGGAACAAAATAATAGCTAAGTAATAACTTGAATTTAAAGCCGACATAGAGACAAGCTTAAAAGTAACCCTCAGTGCTCATCATACTGTATTTCATTGACCCTGTCTATACCAATCAGTGCCTCAAACTGTCATGTTTGCCAGATTGCTGGAGGGAAGGATTGTAGATAAGTGGTCTTTGAAAAATGAAAAATTAAAGAACAGAGATTTGCGGTAACATTTCTCTTGTTGCTAAAAATTATTTTAAGTTAATTTTTAGTTACTCAATATATCTTAGATACAATGTAAACTTATTAAAATTTTATGTTCCTACTAAGTATGAAGAACTAGTCATTGAAAATAAAATATGTTAAAAATTGAAACAGGCCAATGTGATATGAGGACCATACCATTTGTATGAAATTATCAAAAACTACAGTAGCATTTTTCAATCTTAAGGATTTGATTTTTGGATCCCTTTACATTAATGTTACTATATAATAGAAAAGCCAAAACTACTCAGAAAATACAAATCACTTATATCTGTCTTGCTTTTTAGTAAATAATTAATCAGTAGAAACTACTTGAGAGAATTTTCATCTAAATTGAAATGTTTTAATATGAAATACTTTATATTATTATATTAATATAAATATTATATGATACAATATTTTATATTATTTATATTATTCCTTCACTTGTAGATTTGTTTCTAAATTTGGACCATGACAATTTTTCCAGATGCTTCATGTTAGTAAGACAAAGTGTCTTACATCTCTCATCTTTTTAAGTAAAATTATATTACCTGTACTCCTTGCTGGTGGTGAATAACTAAAAACACAATGTTTATTGTAAAAGGACTTCAAGAACGCTATAGGTGGTCAGAAGTTATTTTATCAGGCAGAAATAAGATTATTTGGATATTGGAAGAAAATCAGAATCTGCACCCAAACAGATTAGTTCTTCTGTATGACAGAACCTTTGGCAGTTCAACTGGATTACATGTGCCCTTGGATTAATTCCATGATATTATTATAAGAAACAATAAGCAACTGTCTTTTGAATTTGAACAATTCATTAGTAAATAGTCTAAAAGACAACTCAGTGAGCCAATATAACTAAAAATTTGGGAACTGTAGGTATGATGAATCTTTTCCTAAATCTTTGACAATTCTTTATTCTTAAGAACAACAAAAATTCTGTTTTGGATTTAAAAAAAAAAAAAAACCTTATTAGGATTACAGTTATGTGATGCTAAAATTCAGTTATACAAAAAGCCCAGATTGGAGCAGATGGACTTAAAATAGTTTGGCAAAAAGTCAAAGGGATTTTCTTGGGTTCATGATGTTGTGGTGCAAAAATAGCAAAAAGTGTATTATTTAACATCACTGAAATTAGACTGTACACTAAAATTAGCACTTGAGAGCTTTAAATAAAGATGATAAAATAAAGAGCAGAAAAAGACTATGTAGGGATAAGAAGCCTAGTCTGTCACAGTCAGAGGCCACAAAGATAGAGGGTCACCTGTAAATAATTTACAACTTTGTGAGATTGACAATCTTGCTTATTTCAAAAACACTTTTCTAATCTAGATGAGAGGTTATCTTCCCACCAGAGAGCTACTTTTAAATGTATGGCCAAAGTTGTGATTTCATAGATTACTTACACAGAGGGAGGGGAAAATGAACAACCTCAGAATGAGGTCTACTGACACTAAGGAGCTAAAACTTCATAGGGGGACTCTGAGATACCTTTGTGCTCAGGTGCTCAGTTTTGTCCAACTCTTTACAACCCCATGCAGAGTTGCCCACCAGGCTACTCTGTCCATGGGATTTCCCAGGCAAGAATACTGGAATGAGTTGCCATTTCCTTCTCCAGGGGATTTTCCTGACCCAGGGACTGAACCTGTGTCTCCTATGTCTCATGCAATGCCAGGTGATTCTTTATCTCTGTGCCATTGTGTGTTTTCAAAATTCTAAATTTTAAGGTATACATACTTAAAGAAATTATGCTTCAATGTTATTACTTTCTATAGTATTTTATTTAATCAAGAGCTAGGTAGTGTTTGAAAGCATCACTGAAGTTTTCAATCAAGATAGAAAATGATTTTCCAAATTGATTTTAATTCTAAAACAAGATAAATTCTTCCTGATGACAAATGATGGTATTCGGTAGAAAATACTTTGCTTTTGTGAAATATTGCTACATTTCAGTCATTTAAATCTCATATCTCTAAAAATGGAATATTTTAAAAAACCCCATGTCATGTAGTAAAAGTACTAATCATGGATAGATACACAGAGAGGCAGACTGATTACATACAGTGAAGTATGAGTGAATATTGAAAATGAATTGATTGAAACAGGATACTTAGAACATATTTCAGAAGAACAATATGCAATTTATCTTGGCTCCTTCAAATCATTTTGAAACAAGTTGGAGTGTAATAAAAAAAAATAAAAAACATAAGAGCAAATGAATCATTCTTCTCTGATCTGGATTTTTAATGCTTCACTTATTTTAATTGTCCTATCTCCTTTGGTGGATAGTAACCCATACATTTCATGTAAATGTGGTGTTTCTGCATAGTCTGCTAAGACAATCTTATCCTACAAACAAAAATTTCAAACTGAACTGATAAGGAATGGTCTTTTGGCTGTAAAAGGATTCTTCAACTTTGGAAATAAAAATTGATTATGTATTTCTATTCATTTAGAGTACCCAATCTTAAATTAATCAATCAAAGCAATTTATTAATGTTACAATGTTTTTGCAATGTGGAAGATGTTTTAAAAATACTTAGGAGCATAGATTTTACAGAGAAAAGGATTCAAAGGAAGATTGACCTTTTTATTAATTCAGGTTAGATATCTAAATTTCAATGTACAGTTCCTCATCCGTACAATGGGAGTAAGGACCACATAAGGTTCTCATAGGCCTTAAATGATTTAATGAATGTTTAAAAACTAGAACAATCTCTGGCAAGTTATAGCAAGTGCTTGCCACATTGTAGGAGATATTCAAATTATTAGAATGGATTAATTTGCCTATGTATACAAACTTTAAACTATAATGAGGGCATATTGGAAAGAGTAAAAAAATTAGTTTGGTGTTTTTCAAATTATACCACATCCTTTGGGACTCTGACATGGAAAACAAATATTTAATATTTTATATCTTATATGTGCAGATTTCCTTCAGATGAGTACTTTATGGTTCTCCAGGAATGCTAACTCAAAAATGCGATCACAAAGAAGTCCATTTGATCACTTTACTCCAATTAGAGTTAATTGCAGCCTCTTACACATAGATTTCTTTAGATGTATTAAAATATATCTTTATCTGGCAGGCACATTTTGAGCACCTAATAATATGATTCCAAGTTTTACATAAAAGGAGCCTAGATTTCCACATACATTTCTCTATTCAGCTGCTTGTTTAGAGAATAAAAAAGAGAAAAAACAATTGATATTTGGAAATATATTGAAGCCAAGTACCCATTTAAAATTCTGTATCTTAAACCTTCCAATTTAGTGGTGGGGTGCTTCACTGTTCTAAGCTATTTCTGGCTTTGTGTTAATGAAAACCTATTTTTTTTTCTTAAATCTAAAGCACTGCAAAAATTGAATTTCCAACATCTAATATAAAGTTTAGGTTTTAAAAATTTCCCTTTCAGAAAAACAGTGAGAAATCCATTTCTTCCATAGACAATGATCACTAAAAATGTGTCAAATTTAATAGAAATGTAAAAGTGAAAGTCGCTCAGTGGTGTCCGACTCTGACTATACAGTCCACGGAATTCTCCAGGCCAGAATACTGGAGTGGGTAGCCTTTCCCTTCTCCAGGGGATCTTCCCAACCCAGGGATTGAACCAAATCCCTGTACTGCAGGTGGATTCTTTACCATTTGAGCCACAAGGGAAGCCCAAGAAAACAAGAGTGTAGCCTATCCCTTCCCCAGGCAGATTCTTTACCAAATGAGCTATCAGGCAAGCTCTAATAAGAATGTAAACTTTTGTCTAATACAGATCTTATCAAACTTTCCAGAAGGTGATGACTCTGTTCCTTTTGGACTTATTTTTGTCCATATGACATTTTTGTCTGTAGAGTGTGCGAGGTTTGGTCATAATCTTGAACTGTCACTTGGTATGAGATTCTTGTATCTCATGTAAAAATGACCAATTCATCAGTTTTCCTTGGTCACATTTTGTATCAAATGAGATACTGACAAAGAATTCTTTTAAGCATCATTTATGAACTTACCTTCAAGAGAAATCACAATACATATACCCTTCTCCCCCAAACTCCTTTGCTACAGATATTATAAGATTTAGGGCAAGAGGAGAAGTGGCAGAAGAGGATGAGATGTTTGGATGGCATCACTGACTCAATGGACATGAGTTTAAGCAAGCTCCGGGAGATGGTGAAGGACAAGAAAGCCTGGCGTGCTGCAGTCTATGGGGCCGCAAAGAGTTGGACACGACTTAGCGACTGAACAACAACAGACATTATTACATAATGAAGTGTATTGTAAAAAGACAAAAAGGTGCCACTGGATTGAAATCCGTAGTGTGTCTTGTTACTTTATTAAGAAAAGTATGAATGCAAAATGATGATACTTGGGGAACTCCCCTGGCAGTTCAGTGGTTAAGACCTGAACTTCTACTTAGAGACCTGGGGTTCCATTCTGGTCAGTGAACTAAGATCTTGCATGCCATAAGGCACGCCCCCTCCCCAAATCATTAAATTACTTTAAAAATGATGATGCTTAGTCCAGAATACCAAATAAATACAACCAAAGGAACATCTATTAAATAAACCTTTTCTTTGTATGAAGTCATTTGTCATACTCTAAACAAGTACAACTTTCTGTGAGATATGAGGTAACACTTTTCTGTCCCAGATAATATTCTCTTTCAACTTACTCTCCTGCAGCTCCCCCCCGCCCCACCTTTCTGCCTCAGAGTGACTTTATAGATCACCTAAGGAAAGGCATTTGCAGATGACGAGTCTAACCAATATGAAGTTAAATCTATTTTTTGCCCTGCAAATGGATAGCCAGGAGAAAACTGTTCCAGAGGAAATGCCAAATATCTTCCTTTCTGAGAGCTACGTCAAAATTAAAGAGCTTTTAAGTCTATATGATTTGTTAATTTCTGCCTTATTATTAAGGAGACTTTACTTTCAGAATATTTTTTACTGTGTCCATGTAAGAAAATTTGACTTGGGCTTCCCTGGTGTCTCAGTGGTAATACATGCAATGCAAGAGAGGTTTGCAGGAGACAAGCATTTGTCTCTAGGTTGGGAAGATCTCCTAGAGAAGAAAATGGCAATTCACTCCAGTATTCTTGCCTGGAGAATCGCATGGACAGAGGAGCCTGGCAGGCTACTGTACATGGAGTTGTGAGAGTTGGACTTAGCTATTCAACAATAACAGAAAGGAAATTTGACTCCTTTCTGATAGAGATTGGGGATGGGTGGTGGTGGTGGTGGTACATTATTGGGAGGAATGAAGTAGACTTTTTAAGTCCTGACTTTAAATCTGGTTAGAATGTTGAAAATGAAAAATTTAAAGTTATCAATTATGTGGAAATATTAAGGATAGATAAGAG
Source organism: Antilocapra americana (assembly GCA_007570785.1). NCBI lineage: Eukaryota > Metazoa > Chordata > Mammalia > Artiodactyla > Antilocapridae > Antilocapra > Antilocapra americana. The sequence continues at coordinate 5,295,518 of ML664170.1, read as the reverse complement.
AAATATTAATCCAATGAATTTTGAGGATTTCCATATTATCTAAGTTAGACTTGGCCCTCTGGGGAAAAATAAAGCATGCTAACTTGGCTAGTTTTCCTCTCCCACCCACTCTCTTTTTTTTCATAGAGAGGTAAAAGAATAATACATTCTGAATCATTACTGGGAGAATTCAAGTGATTTAACTTCAGCACACTAATGCACTTTAAAAAAAAAAGCAACTAAATAAAATATATCAAAAGTGTGCTGGAATTACTCTTAACGCTTCACAAGAAAAGTGGCTTGTTTTATTCTTTTGCAAGACTATTTCATTACCATAATTTTCAAGCATGCAGATACCATAAAAACTCTCCAAATTACTTGAGTGTCACTGGTCTTTTTTTTTTTGAAACACATAATTTCGCATCCATAATAGGCAAGGGAGAGCTAAACTGAGTGGCAAAACCAAATGTACCACCAAACAAAGGCTCTCTTCAAACTGCTTCACAAGGCCACAGGCAGAAAGAATCTTTTCTAACGTTTTCCAGTAGAGGGAACTAAAGATTCACCATCCAGCTTTTAACTCGACTCGGGGACCTGCGTGAGTTCCTATAACCCGCCTTGTAATCATCTGAACAAGCATCAAACAGCTTACCAGCGAGCCTCTGATCACACGTGGGCCGACCCACACGGCCACACCGGCGGCTCCGCAGACACTAGGGCCTCTTTGATCTAACGTGGCCTGCCTTAATCATTCCGGTCCTGAACGGCATTCACTTGGTGGGTTCTACCTTAATTTTCAGGATTTTCTCATCTCTGAGCTGGAATTCGGCTGTTTTTGAGCTTCGTTAGCTCAGTTGGGTTTTCAGCTTTCCCTGATACTGTATTTTCCGAATTTCCTTTCAGAGGTACCAGTCTCTGGAGGGTGAGGACTTCTGGTACCGCCCCCCGTCCCCCTGATCCCCTCTCTCCTCTCCATCCCAGGCGTTTTCTGCTGAACTCCCTAGCATCCCACCATCCCACGTCAAACTCATCTTTGAGGGATCATAAAGCAACTGAGTAACAAACAGAAGAGGGGCTATCACCCTTCCCCCTCCCCCGCGGATTCCTCAGGGGGTCGTAGATCTTGGTTAAAACACGTCAGGAGAGGCTAGAGATTTCTGTACGACCTACACCCGGTTTCTTTCTTGCGCCTTTTTAACGACGGAGAGAGCACCCCCACACAACCTTTCCGCTCCAAAAGGTGGTTATATTGTTACCTTTCCTTTCCTCCCTCCAGCTTAGCTTCTCATTCTGCTAAAAGGCGAACAGTGAATGTTTGTGTGATTTTAACTGGTAATGAGGCTGTGCCCTAAGTCCGGGAGGATGCTCTTTTTCCAGAAAGCGCGTGCATCTCCGGCAGACTGGAGGGATGAATAATTAGGAAGCGCTTCCATGAAATCACTCACGGAGAAAATTACCTGCCCATTAAACGGGACGCGGCGAAGAGCAGGAGGCTAGAGCCCACCTATGCCCTCCCGAGGCGGGGAGGTGGGGGGACGGTGCGGCGCATGGAAAGGGAAGGAGTGGGTCGGTGGCCTCGGCTCCGAATTTGTTAATTTCCGTCCCGCTAGGACTCTGGGCTTTCCAGCTCCCCCTGGCCCCTTTGCCCAGCGGGCGGCCGTCCCCCTGTGCGGGCGGGTGGCGGAGTGTGGAGGTGCTGGCCCGGTGCACCCCCTCGTCACCCGTGCCCCCTTTCCTCCCCCGGGCAGACTCCAAGCAGCTTTCATTCCTCCCCTCCCCTCCCGCCTCCTCGCCTCCCCTCCTCTAAGTCCTTCCACCCGCGGCAGCTGCAGGAGGAGGCGGACGCTCTGCTGCGGGGCCGCGGGAGCAGCGGAGGCCGGACCAGGGGGACGGGCGGCTGGACCCCGGCGGGCGGCTGGACCGCGCGCTCGCTCCCGCGCTCTCCGGCGCCTGGGCTCCGGGGCTCACCCGCCCCGCTCGGCTCCCGCCCGCCGCCGCCCGGGCTCGCGGGCGCTCGGAGGCGGCACCGCGGGGGGTGGCCGCAGCCCCAGCCCTGCCCCTCCTCTCCCCTCCCTCCCTGCTTCCTCCCCTCTCCCCGCCGCCCCACCGCGTAGGAGTTCGGATTCTCCACCCGACTCGTCTCGATTTCCCTTTGCCTCTCTTTTGGAAACGCGAGAGGTGGAGGCAGGCAACGAGGTGGCGGAGGAGAGGCTGGCCAAGTCGGCCCGCCTGCAAAGTGGTGCTCTGACACATCCTTATTATGGAAGTTAAGTGAAAAAACTCGGGACGTGGAGCGGCTACCGAGACGGACACCGGGGGGAAGGAAACCAGTGGGCAGGCCAGTGTTTTTTTTTTTTTTTTTTTTTTTTCGGCAGCGCGCTCGCAAGTTTGTGGAACACTTTCTAGGAATTAGATCTTTTTCCTGCCCCCGATTCCCCCTTCATCTTCTTGACTTCTGAAGAAAGAACTTGGCTTTGGATTGCCATGGAGCCTGAGGAGAGAGGGTTAGACACACTTGAATAACCCCTTCCGGCTGGGCTGAATTCGTGGGAATTTAGGAAGCCAGAGTGTGGAAATACAGCAGGCTTTGGCGCTCCTTCGGTTAGTTTGGATGGATCCAAATGTGCGCCCTTCAACACCTCTCCGCTCTCCCCTTCTGATCTTGCCATTTGCTCTTCTCGACTTTAATTAGCAGCTAGGAAGAGTCTAAACTTTGGACCTACCTCTTTTTTTGATACTTATTTTTGTACTTTTTGCTCTCTGGGATTGGTTTCTTAAGCAATCTGGATCCTTTTTAATATGTCAAAATGAGTCGGCTGATGTTTACACAACTACTGCTCTGTGGATTTTTATACGCTCGGGTTGATGGTAAGTTAAAATGCTCTTATCTTGTTCCTCACCCCCCAGAAACATTTCTCTCTGAGTTGGATGTGGGCTGTAAATAAAAATGGCATTATATCTGTCGGTCCGTTTTGGCCAGGCATGGGAGCTTTGGGGGAGCAGAGGTTTTAAGTCTTTTGTTTCTAAACTGCTGCAAGTGGAACGTGTTAGGATTCATTCACCTATTGTTGCCATTAATTAATTAAGGAGTTGGGTAATAAATGATGGGCTCTCAGTTTTGATAGAAAAAAGAAATATGAAAGTAAATCTCTTTAACCAGTCTGTCTTGGGCATGCTCTCCCTTTGGGGTTGGTTTGTTCTATCTGAACTTTGGCTTAAAGATTCTTAGTAAGTCATAGACAGCCCATGAAGGTTCAGTGGGTTAGAAATTTGAGATACAGGTAACTCGAATCAATGTGTATCACCTGTGTGTTTGTGAGTGTTCTCCTAGGAGTATGGCAGAATGAAAATTTAGATCATAGGGAGAAAACTGTCAAAAGTAAGACTGGGCGAGGCTCCAGGAAGGGGGAAGCCGAAGCTGTGGGCTGGCCCTGGGGCTCAGAACGCTCAAATCAGTCCCCAGTGGCAAACACAATGGGGATCTGAAACAGGTGCTCTAAGTGTCTCCCTCTAGGTTGAGTCAGTCTGTCAAGCAGACAGCATTCTCTCTCTGCTTCTCCTGTCTTTTGTTCCATTTGGTTTCCTGGGATAGTTTCACAGGATGTCAGTTTCCTGTGGGAGGATTGCAAAATCCTTTCTTGTAGTTCTTTTGAATGACGAGTGGAAGTAATCATTAAGGCTCCTTTTCTGTTAGTTCCAAAGGAGAATGTCAAAAGATTTGTTATTCACCTTCTAGAGACTTTAATTTTCACATCGCTGGACAGAATTGGTCTAAAAGAGATTAGAGCATGATATTTTTTTTCCTGCCTGTTTGCTTGTCATACTTTAGATTTTTAATGACTGTACGTATAAAAAATCTGAGGTGTATTGGCCCAGATACTTGAGCCATCATAGTAGCTTGTTGCTACATCCACTTTCTTCCAGAATTTGCATGTTGGACGAAGTCATTATTTGGGACACTGCCTATTTTTGCTCGCCTGTAGAGGCTAACTTTGTTCCTGGCAGCTGCTGCTGCTGCTGTCTAGAGCTCGATGTATCAGACTCAAAAAGGAAGCCTTTCTATAAACATAAGGCGATACAGATGAGTTTGCCTACTGTCAAGTGGCTGTTTTCAGTCCTGGACTACAGGAGTACCTATGCCCCCCAGCGATAGTAGGCAAGGCATTCATGTGGACACACTGCTTTTTTTTTTTTTCTCTCTCTCTCTTTTCCCTTCTAAGTTGTAGATGCATAGGAATTAATCACTTTGGATTACACCGTGATAACATCTATAATCATATCTAATCATTCACCAGACATTGTCTTCAATACCTTTACTTTTGTAGTACATTTACATGACCAGAACAAAAAGATTTATGGATTAGTCCCAGGTGTCTTGATTATCATCATAAGAAGACTTTGATATAACTTTTTGGATAATATATCCTCAAAAGCCTGAGTTTGTATATTTCAATACCAGAAATACATGTATAAACTATATATTAGGCTACAGAATTATCACCAAGTTTTTTTTTTTTTTTTGGAGTCATTGTGTAGCTAGGAGGAATACAATTAAATTGCTCAGTGGAAGTGACAGAGGGAATCAGAAGAGCTTGGTGTTACAGAATGTAATTAATGTACCGGGGTGTTTGGAGATATATGAAACAAATGCAATTAACCAGTTTGCTGGAACAGCAGTAGCAAGACATCATTTCTCCCCTCCCCACCCTCCCTACTGTCCTAGCCCCCACCCTATTTCTCCCTCCATTATTTCCTTCCTTTTTCCCCCTGCCCTCTCCCTCCAGCCCCATACATACACCTAAGACCTTTGTTCTGACTTAATATTATAGATTACAGGGATTAGTTTGTGTTTGGGCTATAATTGTGCAGCAAAATTCATGATAATGTTGTGAAAAATGCCCAGGGTGGAGGAGTTGAAAAGGTAATAGTAAATTTTCGTGTTGTGAAACTAGTTTTTCTGTTTAGCATCTACTATGTCCAAAGCAGTGGAAACTGTGGTCACTTATTGAATTAGTACGTGAGTCATACATTTGACATTGGATTGCCTTTGATTTACTCTCAAATGATGACAGTCCCTCCACGGGGATTGTTGAACATTTGAGATGTAGACAACACTGCCCTCTAGGCTGTTTCAGCACACCAGAATTGCATGGTCACATGTATAATGAGGGGGTTGGTTTGTAGGATCTCTAAGCTTTCTGACTTTTCCAGGGCTCTATAATTTCTGTTTACTTATTATCCTTCTTAGAAGCGTGTGCTTATTCTCCCCATGAATTTCAAATTTAGAGAAGCTTGTACCATTTCAAAGATATACTGACTTTCCTTGTGGTAGACACAGAAATTAATTTTATTCAGTGACAAATGATACATAGATTTGCATTGAATTTGCTTGGTGGGTTATTTATATGTGCATTTTTATGATATATGAAAAATGTTAGACTTTTGCATCCTCATGGAAGTTATGTGCAAATATTATGATTTTTCTGTATCTTATGTCTGTGGGAACCCACAGAGAATAAAAATTAAGTTAGTTGAGAACTACAAACTTTTATATTGGGATGTGAATAAAGACTATGTCATTTGATACAGATTAATTAACCAGATGCAGGTTTTTCTTTTGCTGTTCTGTATGTGAATATGTATTAAGTTTAGCCTTTGTTCTCCAGATTTTCTGTATTTTAAGTACAGAAATATGGTTTTGTAATTGTTTACAGGGAACTAATAGTAACCATCACAAGACTGATTACATCCATATTTCATACATTGTGTCAATTTGATAATTTTTGAGTACTGGTGAAAATTACATTTTTAAAATAAAAATAGTTTCTTGTCCTTAACTATTCTAAGATGAAAATAGCACATATGATATTTGGGGAGATAAAGATGATCTGTGTGTGTCGTGCAGATGTATAATCTCATATAGGTTTATGCATTTTGCTAAAGTGCTTCTTTCAGTAATGGGCTCATTATCCTAGCCATATGTAGTCCATTTCAGTACTTAAATTGCCTATAAGTAACCTGAAATTTCTTCGTGCAACTATGCACTAATATCACTTTTGCACTGGCTTTGTTTGAATAACCTTTGATTCTAGACAACATGTAGACCATAAACCAAAAGTGTTTCTTAAAACATAGAAAGGAAAGAGTATTTCAAAAGAAAAAAGGTCATAATTATACAAAAAGAACAATTCTAGCTATGACATCCTTGAGCAACCTGTATAAAATAGCATCCTTGCTAATAAAAATATGGGTGTCCAAGGACATTACTTCCATTTGGGTACATATATAGAAATGAAAGGAGCTTCTATATGTAGGATGTGTGTGTCCAGTTATTTCCTTCCTTTGTGCAATTTGGTTTATGAAGAGTTAGAAGAAAACACTTTATTTTACTTACTGCTTCTCCTAGTTCTCCTCTTTCTCTTGCTCGTCCTGTTTCCTTCCATCATTCCCTCCTCCTTCATTTCTTCCTTCCCCTCCTCCTCCTTTTTTGGATCTGGTAGAAGAAATCACAGAAACATTTGAAGAGTGAGGAACATAGGTGATAGTGTTTTTTGGGTAACAGTTTAGAAAATCTGCATTTAAAGGAGATTATGTTAACAATATTTTAACTTTGGACCTTCCCAGTTGGGACTTTGACATCATTTTTCTTTTACCATCCTGTATAACTTTATGCAGACTTATGTAGTTCTTTTTCCAGTTTTGGCAGACAGAAGTCTACAGATATGAGTTCAGCCAGAAAGTTATAGAGTGCTGTTTTATATATTTGTCTTCAAAGAGGAGTGTTGTTATGTTTCTTACAGTGTTTCCAGGTATAGACCTATCAACCTAAATCAAATACATTGATATGATAATGATTTTCTTCTTTTAAACTATTGAATAAAGCATGAATGGATGATGGCAAAATATTTTAAGGGGAAAAATTTCCATAAACTCTTACAATGTTTGAGCATAGAAGAAATCTTAATATAGTATCTAAAGTGTATTGTGTGTATGCTTATGCGTGCATGCTCAGTCATGTCTGACTCTTTGTGACCCCATGGACTGGAGCCCAGCAGGATCGTCTCTCCATGGAATTTTCCAGGCAAGAATACTGGAGTGGGTTGTCGTTTCCCACTCCAGGGAATCTTCCTTATGCAGGGATTGAACCTGCATCGCCTTCATTTGTAGGTGGATTCTTAACCACTGCACCAACTTGGAAGCCAGAAGGGTAGCATATTCAACCCCCAAAACCTGTCTTAAACTCAAAACAATATTGGCATAATCTAGAATTCAATCCTTAATGTTTTCTTCTTTTGCTCTGTTTGCATCTAGTACTTAATGTCTTTCATTTGGTCACATAGGTTTAAATCCTTTTTGCTGATACTTCTCAAATTGCCCTTATCATGTGTGGGAAGAATGTTAGTTCCATGAGACTAGAACTTGGCTCTTACTGTTTTGATTGCATTTTCAAATGATTAGATTCCAAATGTTTCTTACTAATTCAACTACCACGATCCTGGTCAAAACCTGGACTATTTGGGTAGCCTGGTGAATGGTCGTCCTGCCTCCATGCCTGTTCTTCTTATCCCCACATCTTTCCCCTATGCAGTTAGTTCACCTGATAGCCACAGAGACCTTTTAAAAGCATGTAAATAAGATGATGGGCAGCCCATTGCTCAGAAGCTTTTAATGGCTTCCACTGAGAACTCTTTACAGTAGTATATAGGACTGTTCAAACTCAGGTCCCTCCCTGCCTCTCTGACCTCCTCTTTTCACACTCCCTGCTGGAACCTAGGTTTAGATTTGTGTTTTTGGTGTTTTATTCCTGACTCAGGGCTTTTGCATTTGTTCTTTCTTCTGACTAAAATATGCTTCCTTAGATCTTTGCATGATTGAGTCTTTCAGTTGATTTAATGAATCTTTATCCTATATCAGGTTTCCTTGGTTGTTCAGATTGCAGTGCAGGAAACCTGGGCTCCATCCCTGGGTCAGGAATATCCCCTGTAGAAGGTATGGTACCCACCCCAGTATTTTTGCCTGAAGAAATTCATGAATAGAGGAGCCTGATGGGCTACAATCCATGGGGTTGCAAAGAGTCTGACACGATTGAGCAACTAACAGTTTCACTGTACACTTTTATCTAATATCACCTCTTTGTGGGTGTACATGGAATACCTTATCTAAAATTGCTTCCCTTAAAACACTATTGGGCTACCTTCTTACCTATCTTAATTTCATTCTTAGCTCTTATTACATACTTAAAGTGTGTGTGTGTGTGTGTGTGTGTGTATGTCTGTGCACGCTCACACAGGCATTTGTATAAACAACCTTGAAGGGACCTATGTTTTATCATACTTGCAAGCTAAGAGGTTAGACTGCTACAACTTTATGAATGCAGGCAAAGCACTTGAGTATCCTGAGACCTAGATGGTGGCTTTTGTTAGTCACACCACACCAAGCAGCATGACTTCAGGTTTGTATAGATTTACCTTTCCCTTGAAAACCTTGGCTCAGACAGTAAAGTGTCTTGCTTTCAATGCGGGAGATCTGGCTACGATCCTTGGGTCAGGAAGATCCCCTGGAGAAGGAAATGGCAACCCACTCCAGTATTCTTGCCTGGAAAATCCCATGGACGGAGGAGCCTGGTAGGCTAGTCCAGGGGGTCGCAAAGAGTTGGACATGACTGAGCGACTTCACTCTCACTTTCTTGAAAACCCTTAGGGCCATTGCCAGGGGGCCCAGGTAGATGATGCACACAACATGGATTGGCCCCACAGTTGAGGAGCCCTGAGCATGGAAACCAGAATATTTTAGAATGGGCCTTAAGGAAATGTGCCTAACTTTTGGCCTGGAGGGAAGCTTTATCATGACTATATTAGATAGTAAGCCAAGCTGCTTTCTGTTCTCAAGGGAGATCACCTACATTTTAGAAGATTTTTGCTGTATGTGTATGTTAGTGTGTTTAGTGTCTGCTGCTTCCACTGAGCTTCTGGGGCACGGACTTGGCTTTGCCTCTTATGTTTGCCTGTGTTCCTCCTTTACCTGGAGTACAAGATGACGCATAGAAGAGTCAGCTATTTGTCGAATCAATGAAAAGGTGCTTATGGAGTGCTTTTGAAATGTTTATTTTCATGCCCTAGCCAACACATGAAATATTTACCATTTGAACTAGGTTTATTTATTTATTTGGGGGTGTGCATTTCTATGTATCTCTCTAATTCTGTCCCTCTAGAGACAGAGTTACCAAACATGCATATTTTGACATAAATGGCATCGTGATTTTGGATGAAATTTAATATTCCACCTTCACCTGACAGGATATATGGGAGTGACAGTTTTCTTTGATTTTCTACCATGGTGGCTTACATGCTCACTCTGAATCCCCATACTAACACTGCTGTGTGTTTTAGCACACTGTTGCGTCATGTGTTTATTTTGACAAGGCACTCCTTCAAATGATTCTAATGTTCCTATTAGGACCACACATGCTCTCATCTGACCAAGGAATGTTGACTGATTTTGATGATATCTGGCCCAGAAATCGAGACTTTTCTTCATATTTAGGTCAACTTTTTATTCAAGCATTAGCAACAACAGCAAAAAGATTAGTTCAGGGATAGAATTCAAAAGAATACTCCAATTATACAGCTCTCAAATTGAAAAAGAAGAGGAAGATTAAAATATCTGCAGCAATTAGTATTAGCCTACCCTGCCTACTGTTGAAATCAGGCTAGAGCCTTGTTTACCATCACTAATACTAAACTGAGATGAACTGGGTTGCCATTTCCTCCCGGGGATCATCCTGCCCCAAGGGTCTACAGTCTAATTTTGGAACTTTTTTGTTATCCAAGAAAAGAAACTCTGTATCCTGCTTCTTATCTATCACCCCTCTCCCACCTCTAGGAAGAAATTAGTCTACTTTCTATCTCTATAGATTTGTCTGTTTGGGGAATTACATGTAAATAGAATTATATAATATAGGATCTTTTGTGACTGATTTCTTTCCTTTCATCTAATGTTTTCAAGGGTCATCTGTGTTGTATATCAAGACTTCATTCTTTTTTATTGCTGAATAGTATTCTATATCATTTATCTTTTGAATTATTAATTCATGGACATTGGTTATTTCCACTTTGGGAACAAAGATTTGTTATAAAGATTGTTGCTGTGAACATTTGTGCATTAATCTTTGTGTGCACACATGCTTTCATTTCACTTGGCTGTATACCTAGAGTGGAATTGCTGGGTCATATGAAAATTCTATGTTTAACCTTTTGAGGAACTGCAGGACTGTTTTCCACAGCAGCTATACGATTTTATGTTGCCACTGGCCATATATGAGGTACATATATTCTTTTAATTTGCTCACAGAAAGAAAATGTTGAATGGCCTTTACAACCGAGATGTGAGGTTTGTAGTGAAACAGTTTTATGATAATATGCTTTAAATTCCCAACAGTCCTAATTTCTAATCCCTTCAGTGCTTGTCTTCTTCTGTTGCCCTGTAAAGTTTTACAAGTGAAATTAACCCAAACTGAACTTGTCACTTTTAGCAGTGACTTCAGCAATACTAAATGTAAATCACAATATGATGACATCTCAAGGCTAGATGAGGTTTTTGCAGTTATGCGGTACAACTCTTTCATTGGATGGAGAACTGAAGTTCAGAGTTTTTACGCACCTTGTCACAAGGCTATTGATGCTTAGTGGTAAACTGAAGCCAGAGTCCAGGGATGTCTTTCTATCACTATACTTTTCTTGAAAGATTCTTTCCGACATCTCAACCCTAGAATTCCTTAACAAGAGTTCCAGGGTCTTCTAAGTGAAAATGACCAGCTGTTTTCTAAACATGTAAACAAGGGAGTTAGCTTAAGATACCTTGAGGTTTTTCATTTGATTCAGCTTTCTTAGCACCTATTTATAAACAAAGCACCTTACTGAGGACATTGTGAGGAGCATAATGAAGTTAAGTAGTTCCCACCTTCAGGGAGATAACTCTTTACTAGAGAGGATAACAAATATTCACGTTGTTAAAATGAAAGTAGTATCTGGTAATTGGGGGTTGGGGGCAGTTGAAGAAACACACAGCATAGTCTGGGAACCCAGGGAAAGAGTAGATGATTTCCAGCTCTGGGAAGGGTCCACACCACATGGGTCCCTTAACATGGTTTTTAGAGGAATAGTGGAGTTTTAATAGATGAAAAGATTGAAAATTGCATTCCAACAAAAGGAATAACAGAAGGAATGGCATGGAGATAACAAAGGTATTCTAGAGCAAAGGCAATGAGTCTAGTTTAAGTATAACATAGTTTGTAGAGGATGAGAGGTTAGATAGCATCACTGACTCAATGGACATGAATCTGAGCAAACTCTGGGAGTTAGTGAGGGACAGAGGAGCCTGCTATGCTGCAGTCCACGGGATTGCAAAGAGTCGGGCAACTGAATGAAGTTTGCCCAGAAGGGAAGAAGTGTAACATGATTACTGAAAGACAGTTGACAAACACTACTGATTTACAGCAAATAATTTAACCATTCTCAGTGTCCTTATCTTTAAAATTGACATGGTAAAATTGTCTTCTCAAACAGTTGATATGAGGAATAGATAAATATATATATATATATATATACACACACACATGTATATGGAGTATATGTATATACACGTTATATATGAAATTAGATGCGTATATATGTATATATCTGTATGTTACATATATATATAGAAATTATATTAAAAGTTTTTTTGAACAGTGCCTGATAATAAATCCCAATTAAGTGTTACTTGTTATTTTTATTGGTAGTAGTATTGTTATTCTGTCGTTATTTTCTTCTTAGCATGGAGCAGAAGTACATTTACAAGGACCATTTCTATTGGGCTAATTATGAACTATATTTGAGATGTGTTTCACAATGATTTTCATATAACTTTTCAGGCATTAGTCTTTAGGTGACTGAATAAAAACTCTAGTTGCCTCTTAAGGATACTCATCTGAGGCCACACCTATGCATCTGTGACAAACGTGCTATGACATGTGTGTTTCCGTTGCATCATGTACTGATCATAGAGCAAATAGGATTCCCGAGTGAGTGGTATTATGAATGAAAGGAATAAACAAGAGAGGCATGCTACAAATAGCAATTTGTAACAAGCAGAACAAGCTTATAAAACTCTGCATTTTGGTTCATGTTGACCGATTTATGTTTTATCCAGAATAATTTTCCCTTGGTGCCTTTAATATAAAGTACCATGAGGATAAATATTGTAGGAGAAAAAGCTTACTGGGTTTGAAGAAAACATTCCTAGTACAGAATTTTTTTTTTTAAATTAACCTTCAGTCTCCACTCAACATCCTTTTTCATCCAGTATAGCCATCATTGATCTTGATATTTTTTATAATTATTCATTAATCAGATTTGCATGTTGAACGGTTCTGTAAATTAAAGATAACCTGAACAAAGCAATTTAATTGCTGTTGTAGAAGGGATACACCAGGGGTATTTGGAAGCTGTGTACTCCGTGTAAACATTTCTACTAATTGTATGACTTCAGATTCCTATAAAAATAGTATTTGGGTACTCTCCAGTGTCTCACTTAGTCTTAAATTCTCTTATTGCAAATCATTTAATTAAATGCTCTATCTCTTGCATTATGTTTGAGTATGATTAAAGGGGAAAATTTAGCCTGGAAAAAAGTTATACCAAGCCATAAATGTCCATCTTTGAAAATAATCATGACTTATTGTTCAGTCTGCATGGGGGCTATATTTTGATGTTCACTTAATGATGGTAATATAGATGATAGTCCATGATGGTCCAAATACACTAGTCTTAGAATTCATGTCTACTTTTGTTCATTAATGACCAGTGGTACTTACTGTTTCTTTATGAAAAAATGGGATTAAAATTTTTAATATTAAAAATTAAAATAGTCTTAAACCAGTGAACTTAGGCACTGTAACTAGAACCATCTGTGAGAGGGCAGTTTTAGCTCAGGTGGAGAGAGTTTATTTAGCTCAGCACTTTCTAATTTCTGTTGTAGGACTGATGTGGGATCTCTTCCCATAGTTTTTGGTCCCAAGCCTTTTCAGAAATGAGCTGGAGAACATGGAATATAACTCAACATTTTCATTACACTGTTTTTCAAGTTCAAACTTCAACAACCAGAAAGCCATTTGGAATTTAAAGAATTTGTCTGAAACTTGTACAACAGTTATATAACCAATTACAGTGTTCCGAAGTATGATTAAAAAGCAAGAACTTTCGACTTTCAAGAAATTAAGTCAAGGTTCTCTTTATAAAGAAAAGGTTGTAAGTTTTCTTAATCAGTGTTATAGCCATGCTTTAACAGTTCAGTTCATTTCAGTCACTCAGTCGTGTCCGGCTCTTTGTGACCCCATTAATCGCAGCATGCCAGGCCTCCCTGTCCATCACCAAACCCATGGCCATTGAGTCAATGATGCCATCCAGCCATCTCATCCTCTGTCGTCCCCTTCTCTCCTGCCCCCAATCCTTCCCAGCATCAGGGTCTTTTCCAGTGAGTCAACTCTTTGCATCAGGTGGCCAAAGTACTGGAGTTTCAGCTTCAACATCAGTCCTTCCAATGATTTCCTTTAGGATGGACTGATTGGATCTCATTGCAATCCAAGGGACTCTCAAGAGTCTTCTCCAAAACCACAGTTCAAAAGCATAAATTCTTGGGTGCTCAGCCTTTTTCACTGTCCAACTCTCACATCCATACATGACCACTGGAAAAACCATAGCCTTGACTAGATGGACGTTTGCTGGCAAAGTAATGTCTCTGCTTTTTAATATGCTGTCTAGGTTGGTCATAACTTTCCTTCCGAGGAGTAAGCATATTTTAATTTATATAGTTCCAAATACTAGTGAACTCTGGAATATGTTACACTAATTTGTTAAGGTACATCTGATGATTACAAAACCTAGTTTCCAGGGTTACAGCAAATTAAGGGAAGTCAGAATGAACCTAGCAATTAGCATTCTAAATTGTGTTTTGTGCCTGTCATCTCCTGCATTGGCAGGCAGCTTCTTTACCACTAACACCACCTGGTAAGCCCCTTTTATTTTAAAGTGAGCTTTAATGTATTGTCAAATAATAGTTACAGTTATTGAAAACTGAGTTAACTTCTGTTAAAACTATAGTCAGCATTTCAGCTTCCCCAACCTTAAATATGCAATAACTTGTCCATTCTAAAACACTTTTGCACATCAGCAACTAAAGCAATCAAGCCATCACCCAAATGCCAATTATGGGAATACTTCCCTAAAGGGATCATTGATGAGAGGAGATGCTGAATAAGAAGAATGTAACCTTTCAAAAAAAAAAGTGCCCCATAACTTAACATTCCTTCTCATTTTTTTATATTCAAAATGGACTGTGAAGAACTGGAACATTGAATTTGATGGTTTAAGAATAATTCTTTTTAGATGCAATGATAATCACAATAGTTAAAAGCTAACAGTGAAAAAGTATGCCCATGGTACCTGAGCCCTGTACTCACAAATCTTCAAGCTGTCATTTAGTTGAGGTTTGCAGCCTTTTTTTCTTCTCACAGATGCTATTTAATAACCTTACCAGATAAAAAGTGCTAACTTCAACTGTAGAGTTCCTCACTGGCTATCCTGAAAACACGTAGGTGATTTTGTAGCTAAGTATGTTTTTAAGTGTTTCAATCTGCTTTTGTGATTTGAAAGCCTGGATAACATCAACTTGTAATGCAACATGAAAGAAAAAAGAATGGGAAAAATATGTACAACATGTGGGTACAGATTTTGGGCAAAGATGATTCTTATTCCTCCACCCCATATACACATGGCTGTAAGATTTGAATAAACTTCATGGTTGTTCGTTTGTTGCCTGCTCTCTACTCACCGTCCAACAGACAACTTTTTATTTTATGAAGTACATTTCCTGGGCTATGAATTATTATTGTATTTTTCTGTTAAGCTGTAACACCTGTAGTGTTCATCAGTTGGATCTTATGAAACTCATCGAGATTTTTGAGCTGCTCGGTAAAATCATCTCATCACATTAAATTCAAATTCCAAGTTTGTTTAACATTTCAGAAGGTGATTTTTATCTTTTTATACAGCAGCTAACCATGGCTTGTGAATAAGACCAGGCAACTACTTTTAGTCTTTCTCAAGATGAAATTCTAAGGTTTCTGAACTTAGCGAGTTATAGGAGTGACTTTTGCATTTGAAATAGTCCAGGAGGTGCAGATGTACCTGGGAGAGGCTGTCTCTATGAACGATAAGGGATGAGGGGGTGTTGGAAAATTGAAAAACAGAACATTTGAATGAAATGAATTGGACCAGCATTGGAAACTACTGTATAGCAAGTGGACAAGCTGATATTTAGTTCTGTGGGTTGTTAACATTCACATAAAACAGAATCATTTAACATTTACTGAATCCTTTTTGATAATCAATTTGGGATCAAATGCAAAAGAACATGTGTCTGGCTTTGTATGACCCCAGATTCTTCTGTTTTCCCTTTGAGCAGATGACATGCCTTCTTTGCTGCCTGATATTGGTTGCTAGGAGAAGTGCACTGGTCTGGTCTCCTCTTATCCAGCAGTAAAACTAAAGAGTGTATTGAGTAAGAGAAAGAGAGGCGGAACACAGTACAGGCCATGAATCATGACTTGTCTCCAATATGTCCACTTTGCTCCCATTTTCTTTCCCTTTAAAAACTTTTGTTTTTACCAGTGATGCTTTCTTTCAGCTGCTATCTATAATCCTTTTGGAGCCTGAGGGAAAGAGGGCTGCTAAAGGGAGGCTGTCTGCTAAGAGTCCACTCAGAGGCATAATAAAAGCCTTGAGAGTTATTCATGGGGCCACATTAGTGAGAATGCCCTACCCAGTGAATAGCATCAGTCAGCTGCTTTTGAAATCGAGTGATTAATACCTTCTGTTTTTAATGGGGGGAAAAGGCAGACAAGAAAGGTCTCCATACTACTTTGGCTCTTTTGCAAATTAGATCTTATACATTGTCAATGCTTTTGAAAAAGAAGTTGCTAAATTTTCAATACCTGCAGTAGTCTTTAAAAGAAATAGTGTTTCATGAACTGTTAATTGTGGCTACTGTCAGATACAACTGAAATGGTAAAATGTCCCAAATGAACAATTATATATATTAAAAAAAAAAAAGCAGGTAACCATTCTTACATTTTGGCAATGTTTTGTGATGACCGTCAAACTAAAAACATGATGTTAAGTGATTATATTCAAAACGTTGTCTATGATGATCCTATTTCACAGCATCCAGATCACATTTTTGTTTGTTTGATAAAGAAACTAATTACAATGCTCTTGAGATTTCAGAGAAACATCTAATGAGAAGGTGTGAAGGGTGGCAGGTGTTTGTTTCCCATGAGCACTTGGATATAAGGGATAGTTTGTGATTTACAAAGAAGTTATTATATATATATATATATATATATGTTTATATCTATAGGCTAGATTAGCATAAGGGATTTGGGATGTTGTGACTATAATCCATTCCTGTTACCTCTCTTTAAATCTTTTTTGATTGCATTGGGCACATGGAATGGCTCAAATAAAATTGCTTAGTGCTCAGGAAGCTTGCCAATCATCTGAGGTGTGTAGATAGAAAAGCTTCTGGTTTTGGTGGCCTGTGGAGGCAACTAGAAAATGTAAAGTGATGCTTATTCATATTATTTTTCAGCATGATTCTAATGTCATCTAGATTGTTGTCATTTAGGAGGCAGTTTAAGCCAAGCCTCAGTGTTCCTTTGAAATGATTCTCATTCTTCTACTCACTTTACATTTTAAGTTTA
Organism: Antilocapra americana; assembly: GCA_007570785.1. Classification (NCBI taxonomy): domain Eukaryota; kingdom Metazoa; phylum Chordata; class Mammalia; order Artiodactyla; family Antilocapridae; genus Antilocapra; species Antilocapra americana. The sequence goes on along the minus strand of ML664170.1, from coordinate 5,278,741 downwards.
TTTTTGATGTAGCAAGCTAGTCTGGCTCTTCATTATCTACTCATGTTCAATAAAAAAAGAAAACAAAAAGACTTTACTGTCATTTGAATATGAAAACATACATTTGAAGAACTCTGCATAATGCTTCCTGTAAACTGTTTTTTACCCTGTGGAAGTGAAATATCTTGTTAAGAGGTGGTAATACCCAAGGGCAATCAGAGATGGAATTGTAACGATTTGGTGGGTGATGTCTAGAGATCAGCTTCAAGTGAGGTCTCATTTAACAGCTTTATTAGTGGTATAAAGAAGAGAACAAAATGATAAGGAAATTTACATATTTTAACATTAGAATGCAATCAGGAACTTTTTCCCCAACTACCTATCCATAGCCCCTAATGAACATAAAAGTGACTTAGAAAACTTTAGAGAGTAAGTTAGCAGACTATGAACTGCTTGATTATCAACTGCCTTGTTTGGTATATACATGTAAAGTAATTCTTCAGGGAAATAATCAGAAATCTAGGTATCTAGCTAGAGAGAGAAGTCAGCAAAGTAATAAAAGTGAAAGGGCCCAGGGGATAAAGATGGAGTAGCGGCAAGGAGAAAATGCCATTCACATTAGGAGTGTAATGTCCCAGTTTTAAAGGTCAGGAGATTATAGTGCCCATTTAGGTAGCATTGCATCACTGACAGTGGAGATTTTCTTTCAATGACAGTGGCTTAAGTGCAGTTGAAATAGTTCTTTCATTTTGTACCTCATCGCTAGAATGCGGGAATGCGAGAGAGATTTTGGCAGTATAGAAGTAGGAGTGAGTACAGACAGATTCTTTTGGAAGATGTCTGTCCACTGAAAAGCAGAGACGGATGTAGTTGGTGTCTCTGTATATCCTGACCTATATAGAGGAGAAAACAACATCATGATGGATCCTATTAGACATTTTCAAATATTGAGGGAATGTAACAGTATGTAACCATGTTTAAAATATTTCACCAGTCACTTTTCAGAGCTAAATCAGAAAAATTTGAAAGCTATGAGTTATGCTCAGGTGGGAAATACTCATATTTTAAAATTGTGTTGATTTAAATGATAGGAGATGGTTAAAGCAAAGTTGCAGTTTTCTAAAGGAAAGGTAATAATCAATGAGTCCACTATGTAAATCGACAAGAATTGTTATCAGACTCATTGACTGAACAGGATCCAGAACATAATACTCTTTAACTCTTTGAAAATTAGTGATGTCATTAGACATGCACCCTTTGGGGTTATACCGTTTAAGAGAAATGTGAACATTTGATAGTCTCTGTTATGTGTGTGTGTGTGCATGCTGAGTCTCTTCAGTCATGTCTGACTCTGCACAACCCCGTGGACTGTAGCCCACCAGGCTCCTCTGTCAGTGGGATTCTCCAGGCAAGAATACTGGAGTGGGTTGCCATGCCCTTCTCCAGGGGATCTTCCCAACCCAGGAGTTGAACCTGCATCTCTTAGGTCTCCTGCATTGGCAGGCAGGTTCTTTACCACTAGTGCCACCTAGGAAGCCCTTCTCTTCTATAAAGAGCTGCAAAATGGTAACAGGAGTGGAAAATATTATATAAAATTGGCCTCATGAGTTGTCATTCTTTTTTTGTGTTTTTCTTCTGGTCCCATTATTTTGAATAAATTATTATGAGGGGGCAGAACAACATTCTGTTATTGGATTTAAAAATCATCTTTCTTAGTTTCAGACACTTTTAGTTATTTGATAGCCATCACATACAAGCTAATACTTTGGCTTTGATTATTTTATATCATTAATGATAAGCCTAAGAGAACAGAAAGAATGCAGAGCTGAATGCTAATGCTGATCAGCACCATCCCATGCTTATAGTCGCCTGGTACCTATGTTAGGAAAAGGAGCATGATAATGTGAATGTGGTGCTTTAGTACTTCAAGAGCTAGGTAATAACTATTTCTCGCTTTGCTGGCCATAAATCTTCCTCTGCCTTTGCAGGGAGAGATGATGTAAATGAATGGCAGAGTTTTGTTCCAATAAAATTTTATTGATGGACACACACTGCATTTTTAAATATTTTTCCATTTCACTAAATATCATATTCTTTTGACCTTTTTTTCCCCCTATGACTTGGAGATGAAAAAAATAATCTCCCGCATCATCATAGCAAAACCAGGGGTGGGCCGGTGTTTCCCTGAGCGTGTGGTTTGGTGCAGAATATGAACTATTCCTTTTTTCATTAGAGGAGCACAAGAAGAAAGGTGAGATCTTGGGGCAGGAGGCCGATGGAATTAGAAGATGAACACCCTGCCCATATTATTTCTCCAACTTCGCCACTCTTCATCCATTCTTTCAGCAGATGTTTGAAGTGTGCCTACTATGGGCCATGAATTGAGCTCTTTAGATCCCACACCGTCTTAAACACTGTGGCTGCCCTCGAGTCCTGCTGCAGTTGAGGTGTTTGTACAGTGTGCTGAGAACCTGCCAGGCTGCCTGGAGCCTTCACCGAAAGCCTCCTTACTGATTCTCCCAAATCCCTCCCCAACAAGAGCGCTCCTATCTGTTGTTGCTCATACCAATAGTTCAGCTCAGAAGCAATGGAAAACTTCATTCTTTTTTTTTTTTTTAATGTATTTTTCATTGGAGGATGATTGCTTGACAGTGTTGTGTTGATTTCTGCCATACAGCAGCATGAATCAGCCATGAGGATACAAAAGAGGGGCTTCTCAGATGGAGCCAGTGGTAAAGAACCCGTCTGCCAATGCAGCAGATGCAAGAGATGTGGGCTCAATCCCTGGGTTAGGAAGATCCCCCAGAGTAGGAAATGGGAACCCACTCGAGTATTCTTGCTTGGGAAATCCCATGGACAGAGGAGACTGGTGGTCTACAGTCCGTCCATAGGGTAACAGAGTTGAATATGCTGAGCACACACACACACATACACACACGTTTCCATCTTAGTCCATTTAACATTTGCCGAATTGTGCAAAGTATGGCTCAATGTTAGATGAATTAAATTTGTCCTTTATAGACAGTTCTTTACGCAGAAGCCAATAGAGTTTATGCCACCTGACTGCAAATATTTTCAAGAATCAAACTTCCTCTTGATATCAAGGATCTAGCTTTCATCTAGTAAAAGGAAAGTGTAGCACGGAGTGGAGCAAGCCTGAACAGAGGCTCTTCACACTAAATATAGTCCCTGTACCAGTTTGATAGTAAGCTACTCGGCTGGGTGATAAAGGCTAAGAGATTTTATAAGGGAAATTCTGTGCTTGCCATACAATTATATGCTGGCTTCTTTACCCCTGTCCATGGAATTCTCTGTATTTATTGTACCTGATGTAAGAGAGTGATAGAAATAGAATGGATCCCATATCTCAGTAATTTGAAAGTGAAAAATAAGATTGACAGTGAGGTGACAAAGGGCAATTCCTAGAGCTTAATAATTAACTTTATTTTGTCAATTTTATATTACTGGCATGCTGTGGGACCATATCAGAGCTAACATTTGAAAGCAAATGGGCCTTGTGCCATAACATCTGCAACCAGTGACTGAGAAGAGGCTAACTTGATACAACTTCATCAGTATATATCTGTTTTATATCTATATATTATTGCTTAAAGTATAATATACCAATAATGAAATATGAGTTCCAATAATTGAATGTCTACATGTTAAACTTGGAGTTATGGTGCAGGATAGAGTGGCATTCATTTGTATTTAGGAATAACATATACAAAAAAGTATTTTCTTGGATCTCACCATTGTATGATTGTATACTACTTTTATAGTATGATTTTTTAAAGATTTTTTTCTCTTTGGTCCAGTTCCACAGCCTCTTTTTGTTAACATCAAACACTTTTGCATATAATATTCATCATGCTGTCACACAGAGCATGTAATATTGAAAAAGATGCTCCTGGTATTAGAGGTCTCCGCATAAAATTCATTCTCTTGGCTTTGTTATTAAGTCAGTAAATTGCATATTGTATTGATGAAGGGACTTTCATTCTTATAATAGCCTGTGAGCTCAGGAGGGACTAGTTTGCTGACAAGGCATATATAAATGACTGTAACTATAGAAAGTCTCATAATGAATCTAGAATAAAAATATAGAAGCTTGTAAAGAAAATTCAGTAGACTCATTTGGGACATATATAAATGACTAGAATTATAGAAGTTCTCATAATGAATCTGGACTAGAAATACAGATGCTGCAAAAGAAAATACACTATGCTCATTCTCTTTTATCTCCTCTTTGTTGTCATTTCCTAAAATCCTATCATGATATTTTTCAGTACCTTCAATTTCTATCCATGTAAGGGTTATAGAGAGTTTGAGAAATATACATATATATTTGGAGAACTCATTTAAGTACAGCATTTTTACATAAAAACCAATATAAATTGGATTGGGCTGTAACTTCTGTAATATAAATTTAACCAAACTACGTTTTTGTACCCCAAGGAACTAATCAAAACCAATGGGATAACTTTATTACACTCAATCCCAATCAATTTATTTCTGTAAATTCGTATAATTACCAGATCATGTTTTACCTTTCCCCCTCTAATTTCAAGTTTTAAAAGTAGGGTCAAGTTAACCAAAAGAATGTTTATGAGGTGAATTCGGTTTGGCAAAATGGTGATTTTTATAACACATCCATTTTAAGTAGCATGAGTGTATTAAATTTAAAAGGTAAATAGAGTCCTTGAACTGTTCTTATAAATGAGTGTGCAGTGCTAATAATATCTTTTGGGAGAGGATTTAGGATATGTTTGGTAGCTATTTACCTCACACTAAGGGGAAAGTGTCTTTCCATGAGAAAACATTAGATCACAGGAAGGCCAGAAATATTTGAGTCACAACTTTGTGAAGCTACACTAAGTCTAAACAAGTTCTAGCAAGATAAAGTCCTCAGAAAAATAAAGAGAATGGCCACAAAGATCTATTACTGTTTCCCAGATCGTTTCTGTAATGTTTGATGAAGTCATCCTTTCTCTATTCATTTGTGTAAAACCCATTCTCCCCCTTCCTTTTTCCAAAGGAGATGGTGTTTAACAAATTTGGTAGGGCTTACCAAGACCTAATTTTGTTTGATTTGATAATCACTTGGATTAGGCAATAAAAATAAAGATGTAAATTTGTAAGTGAAAATTTTTCTAGTTTATTGTTAGTATCTTAATTCAAGATGTGCTTTTATTTATCAGAAGACTTGAGAACTGTGTAACGTTTTATTTTCGATTGTGAGAAACTAGCAGCCTCTCATTTCTTGAAATTAGTTTGAAACATTAAAGACTGGAAAATACTGGGAACTGAGCATTTAGGAAAAAACTATGTAGTACTTAGTGTAATTTTCACAGCTCTAAATAGGTAGGTAACTCAAGACTTAGGTGGAGAAGGCAATGGCAACCCACTCCAGTACTCTTGCCTGGAAAATCCCTTGGATGGAGGAGCCTGGTAGGCTGCAGTCCATGGGATCGCTAAGGGTCGGACAATTGAGCGACTTCACTTTCACTTTTCACTTTCATACACTGGAGAAGGAAATGGCAACCTACTACCAGTATTCTTTCCTGGAGAATCCCAGGGGCTGACTATGGGGTCGCACAGAGTTGGACATGACTGAAGCGACTTAGCAGCAGCAGCAGCAGCAGCAGCAAGGCTTAGGTAAAAGACATACAATTTTTTGGTAATTGCATTAAGGACTATAGATTCAATAACATAAAAATATTTTTTTTCAAATTTACTGCTTAATGTTTCTAACATGAAATATAAAATGGTTGAGTTGAAGCTATAGCCATAATCATAATCTGTAACCCGTGCAATGTGTTTTGTAGATCAAGGAATATGCATGTACATGTATATGTGTTATATATGTATGTATAAATGTGCATATATGTGCACACATGTACACAAAAATGCATGTAAACGCACACATACATACATACTTACAATTTAGTTAAAAATTAATACAACCAGGTTGAAAGACTTTAGCACTTTTATCCTTTTTTATTAACAGTCATTTGAGTTAGTTACTAGCATGCATACCATGTTTTCTTATTATAGTTTTTCTGTTTTATATGAACTCGGATTGGGATTACAGTTGAACTTTTTTCATTTTGTATATGTGTATATGTGTATGTGTGTGTGTGTGTGTGTGTGTGTTGTTTTTACCATCAAAAAAGGAATACTTACATGTCTTGCTAATTTGCTACATACAGTATTAAGAAAATTCCATTACAATACTGGAAGTAAAAATTGTCTTTAATGTCTTTTATTAAGCTTTCAAATATCACGTGAATAGAATAAGTTAATAAAAACCTTTGGGCATAGATGCTTTTAGCTTAATAGCAAACTAGCTTTATTCAGTTGCCTTGAAGCAAAATTCATGAAAATTAAAACTTCAATACTTTAATGTTCAGTTACTTGAAAGTTCCAACCAAATGTAAGTAATATCCACAATAACCTTGTTATTGTAATTTAAAAGACAAAGATGATTGATTGCTACCTGGAACATCCTGTTCTCTGTTCCATAGCATCCCTAAGAATGACTTTGTGACTCCTCTTAGGGCTAGTGAATATCTATTTATAGAAGTCTTGAAAAAGTAAAGGAGAAAACATATCTGTGGAATATGGCACCAAGGGGTATGTGTGTGTGTGTTAGTCGCTTACTCGTGTCCAAGTCTTTGTGACTCCATGGACTGCAGCCTGCCAGGCTCTTCTGTCCATGGAATTCTCAGGCAGGAATACTGGAGTGGGTTGCCATTTCCTTCTGCAGGGGATCTTCCTGACCCAGGCATTAAACCCCGTTCTCCTGCTTTGTAGGCAGATTCTTTACCATCTGAGCTATAGGGAAGTCCCTTGGCACCAAGGGATGAGTTGTTGTTTTAAAAAAATATCATCTTAGCTATTTCCAAGTTTACAACTATTAGTAACTACTGTGACTCTTATTATTAGATGGTAGCACAAATGTACATTATTCATTAGTTCTTTCAAAAAATATTTACTATGCCTCTGCATTATGCTGGGTACTTGTAATAGTGTGCTGAGCTTTCAGTTTAGTCAGATAGATAATAATCACATTACATATGTTTGTACTTATAATTGACTTTAAGTATTATAAGAAAAAAAGTGTAGAACGTTTTACATAGACTAAAATGTCTGCAAATAATATTTATGCTGAGGCCTGTGGATTGGAGATAGTCATGTGAGAAGTAGTATCTGGGAAGAGCATTTCAGACTGAGAGAAGGTCCTGAAGAGAGTCGGGGTGCCGGGGAGGGGGAACTTGTCATCACTGAAAATCTAGAAGAACAGTAGAGGGGGAATTTGTGAGCCAAGGAAAGGTAGAAGAAGGCTAGGTTGGATGGTGCAGATTAAATAGGTGAGGATTCTAAACTTTATTCCAGAACAAAGAGAAGACATTGGTTTGTTTTTCTCCTAGGGAAATTTCCAGGCTAGTAGAAGAGATCCAGTGGTAAATCTGAATACTACAGAATGTAGTTAGTTGTTAGCTGTGGTTTGCTGTTAGCTGAGATGGCCTCAGGAGGCTCTGAAAGCATATTGGACTGAAACCATTCTTGGTGGAGAGAGGGGTGGCAGGGAAAAAATTCTGAAGGGAATACCTTGGGCTGAGTCCAGAGTGTGTATTAAGTAGCTTCAGTTGTGTCTGACTCTTTGTGACCCTGGTGACTATGGGCTGTATTCCAGCAGGCTCCTCTGTCCATCGGATTCTCCAGGCAAAGATATTGGAGTGGGTTGCCATGCCCTCTTCCAGGAGGTCTTATTGACCCAGGGATGGAATCTATGTCTCTTATATCTCCTGTTTTAGCACATGGGTTCTTTACTACTAGTGCTACCTGGGAAGCCTTTAATAAGAGTTAGCTAGAAGCATTGCCCAGTCCTTACCCCAGACATTAAAAGGCTAGGACAGAATCCTGGGTATCTGTCTTCTAAAAGCTCTCTTATGATTCTGGGCCATTCAAGATGGACAGTGAGAACTTGGTAAGGAATATACAGGGAGATGTTGCCAAGGAACTAGAAGTCAGTTGGTAAGACAGAGGCAAAGTAGATGATGAAGGGCTAAGTTAGAGATATACCTAGGATTTTGGCCAAAATAACTAAATAAAATATTTATTTATTATGAGGAGGCCTTACAATTAGCTGTGAAAAGAAGAGAAACAAAAAGCAAAGGAGATAAGGAAAGATATTTCCATTTGAATGCAGAATTCCAAAGAATAGCTAGGAGAGATAAGAAAGGCTTCCTTAGGGATCAGTGCAAAGAAATAGAGAAAAACAGCAGAATGGGAAAGACTAGAGATCTCTTCAAGAAAATTAGAGATACCAAGGGAACATTTCATGCAAAGATGGGCTCGATAAAGGGCAGAAATGGTATGGACCTAACAAAAGCAGAAGAGATTAAGAAGGGTGTCAAGAATACCCAGAACTGTACAAAAAAGATCTTCATTACTCAGATAATCACTATGGTGTGATCACTCACCTAGAGGCAGACATCTTGGAATGTGAAGTAAAGTGTGCCTAAGAAAGCATCACTACAAACAAAGCTAGTGGAGGTGATGGAATTCCAGTTGAGCTATTTCAAATCCTAAAAGATGATGCTATGAAAGTGCTGCTCTCAAAATGCCAGCAAATTTGGAAAACTCAGCAATGGCACAGGACTGGAAAAGTTCAGTTTACATTCCTATCCCAAAGAAAGGCAATTCCAAAGAATGCTCAAACTACCGCACAGTTGCACTCATCTCACAAGCTAGTATAATAACCCTCAAAATTCTCCAAGCCAGGCTTCAGCAATATGTGAACTGTGAACTTCCAGATGTTCAAGCTGGTTTTAGAAAAGGCAGAGGAACCAGAGATCAAATTGCCAACATCCGTTGTATTATTGAAAAAGCAAGAGAGTTCCAGAAAAACATCTACTTCTGCTTTATTGACTATGCCAAAGCCTTTGACTATGTGGATCACAATAAACAGTGGAAAATTCTTAAAGAGATGGGAATACCAGACCATCTGACCTGTCTCTTGAGAAACCTGTATGCAGGTCAGGAAGCAACAGTTAGAACTGGACATGGAACAACAGACTGGTTCCAAATAGGAAAAGGAGTACATCAAGCCTGTATATTGTCACCCTGATTATTTAACTTATATACAGAAAACATCATGAGAAATACTGGGCTAGAAGAAGCACTAGCTGGAATCAAGATTGCTGGGAGAAATATCAATAACCTCAGATATGATGACACCACCCTTATGGCAAAACTGAAGAGGAACTAAAAAGCCTCTTAAGAAAGTGAAAGAGAGTGAAAAAATTGGCTTAAAGCTCAACATTCAGAAAACTAAGATCATGGCATCTGGTCCCATCACTTCATGGGAAATAGATCAGGAAACAGTGTTAGACTTTATTTTTTTGGGCTCCAAAATACTGCAGATGGTGATTGCAGCCATGAAATTAAAAGACGCTTACTCCTTGGAAGGAAAGTTCTGACCAACCTAGATAGCATATTTAAAAACAGAGTTGTTACTTTGTCAAAAAAGGTCTGTCTAGTCAAGGCTGTGGTTTTTCTAGTAGTCATGTATGGATGTGAGAGTTGGACTGTGAAGAAAGCTGAGTGCCAAAGAATTGATGCTTTTGAACTGTGGTGTTGGAGAAGACTCTTGAGAGTCCCTTGGAGTGGAAGGAGATCCAGCCAGTCCATCCTAAAGGAAATGAGTCCTGGGTTTTCATTGGAAGGACTGATGTTGAAGCTGAAACTCCAATACTTTGGCCATCTCATGCAGAGTTGACTCATTGGAAAAACCCTGATGCTGGGAAAGATTGTAGGCGAGAGGAGAAGGAGACGACAGAGGATGAGATGGCTGGATGGCATCACCAACTCGACATGGGTTTGGGTGGACTCCAGAAGTTGGTGATGGACAGGGAGGCCAGGCGTGCTAGGGTTCATGGGGTCGCAAAGAGTTGGACAGGACTGAGTGACTGAACTGAACTGAACTAAATAAATATATAAATGAGTTTCAAACGTATTCTGCAATGAGGGAAGCAAATAATGATTGACAGGATTTACTATCCCATCAACTCCCATAATTCTTCATCTCCATGGATTACATCTTATTTTACTTGAATTGTAATAATTTATGTATAAGCTTTATGAATCATAGTTATGTTAGGCAACTTCATTTCAGTAGCTGTTTTCTTCGTGACTTGCTATGCTTCTTGTGAGTAGGAGAGAACCGTACATTAAAAGTGTTCAATAAATATTTGCTGGGTTAAAATGGCCCACTTCATTCAAGTCTTCTTTGTCATTACTTGTTGTAGAAACAGCAAAAGCTACTCTTTTCCTTTGGTTTTATCAGAATTCATGAATTGTGTGTGTAAAGTAAAGATGATCTATTCATCACTTACTGAATATAGTCTTATTTATGTATTCTGAATTTGATTGGGCTTTCTGCTGTCTATATTTGTGTGATTAAATGCAATTTCTCATTTAAGGATATTCATAATGTATACTTTTTATTTTAATTGTTATTTTACTTACCTGGATGGAAGGGAAAATCTGTTTTCTGTACATTAACTTGAAAGCCTACTAAGAAATTAATTTGCTTATATTACTATTGTTGATTTTTATATGTCATGAAATTTTCTTGTATTATGTGTCAATTTTTTATTAATTTTCATGATTTTTGCTGTAAGAAGTTGATATTACTCTGAAAATTACCTTTAGAGAATTCCCTAGCAGTCCATTGGTTAGGACTCTGTGCTTTCACTACTGAGGGCCCAGGGTTTAATCTGTTAGGGAAACTAAACTCCCAAATGCCCTGTAGCATGGCCAAAAGAAAAAAAAATACCATAAAAGGAGAATATGTTAAATTATGTTAGCTTATCCCTTTCAAAGAAAGAAGATTAAAATATAAAGACTAGTTTATGAGAGTTTCTAAAACAAAATTTCAGAATATGAAAAAATTCTAGTAAAAACCTTTTGTATAAATTGTAATTTTATGTTATACATACTGTAATAAAGTTAGTAGTTGAATACTAATGATATTTCAAAATATAATAAAAGCATATTTTACTCCTGAGTAAAATGTGCAGAAGTTTGTACAGGTTAATAGTTTGTGTTGTTTTAAATACTCGAATCAGTAATACCACAATTTATATACTAATGATTTGTGCTTATTCACTCAAATATTTTGGTTTTGTTTTCTGAGGAAAAAGTAAGGGTGAATCATCTTCTATGATAAAATATTTTTAGTAATGATTGATATTTCATTTCTCATTTTTCCCTAAGTTTGATGACCACTAGGAGGATATGGAAGTCTTGACAGCATTAATGTTTCAGGCAAGAAATAGTTTTTTGGTAAGTGAGCAGAATTATGTATATCCCAGATTTGGGAGGCAGGGGTACTCACAAAGTATTTTTATTCAGTGATTTAAATGCTGAAGGTGAGTCCAGCTTTGTCAAATACACTGTATTAATCTAGGAAAAAAAGACCATTTGCAGGAACTGCATATAAAATAATAACAATAATGTTTCAGAATATTATCCTAGTCTTTCCCCAGGAGCTTCAAGCACTTGGATATTATCTCATTAATTCTCAGGAACTCTCTGGGAAAGGGTATGCCAATAAATCACATGTTGAAGAGAAGATGATTTAAATTGGATACTTAGAAATAGTTGGATTTAGTTGGATTCTTAGTACATATAGATTGATCAACAAAAGTTGCAACTTCTTTTCCTGGAAATACACTTCCTTTTTATAACTAGAAGACATGAATGACCAAACAAAAACTTTCTTTAAGATTAATTGTGAAAAACAGCTCATTGTTTCCCGTTGTATTTTCATTTAAATGCAATTACCTGTCATTCCTATGACCTATTTTTGAAATTCCATTAAAGTCAGCGAGTAACAAGATTCTCAGCAATCTTTAGTCAGGTGTCATTTGACTATCGGTGATCAAGATTGAGAGCACATTAAATGGGGAGTTTAAATCAATGGCCATCATCCATACTATTGATTAAACACTTTATTACCTTAGTAATGACCCAAATTTTAAACATTTCTTAGAATTGATTAATTTTAAGAAACAATTAAAATAATAAAATAATGTCATTGTTTGCATAATTAATTGAAAAATTAATGGAATGTGAAGGTAAATATATATGTTTCTCTTTAGAAGTAGTGCCTTGTGCACTATAGGATATACAGATGACCTTTCCACTCTGAGGTCAGAGTTCAAATTAAGCCTTGGGTTCTAAGTAAATTGAGATGAATGGCTTGGCCTGTGTCCCTTGTGTAAAATAGTCCATATCACAAAATCACCATACATCTGTTTTTGCAAAATTGGCATAATTGGCATTCTCTTAGGATTTTGTTGGCAATGAAGCTGAAGCTATTTCTTACTACAAAGGAAAATTCTTGTATAGTTCATGGATTTATTTATAGTGTTTGTAAAAATGGCCTAGAATAGGTCTTTTTTTTATGAGAAAGGATAATTATGTCCCATCATCATCAATTTGATAATTGATAATAGCATAATAGCAGTTTGATACATTTACTAAGATGGGAAATCCTAAGGGAAAAGGCATGATAAAAAATAGAAATAATTTTGAAGAGGCCACCTTCTTGATCTTATTAGTAGTTTTATAACTATCTTCACTCATAATGAGAAAAATAAAGATTGTTTTTTATATTTTAATGATATAGAAAAAGGTAGAAATTTATTTTTATTTAATATAAATTTTAAAATGTAATGCATAGCTATGATATTAGATGTCAAAAGGACTATTTGGCAATTATATTTCTGACAGTATTAACTGCAGACCAAAAAAATGGTTTAAAAATCAGCTCTTTGTTCCACAGGTTCCTCTGTTAATAATCTATATAATTTCTCAAAAATTTTAGTCAATTTGAAAAATAACCTTAGCCAGAAAAACTATGTCAGAAAGCTGTTTATATATACTTTCACCCAAAATTTCACCATGTAAATTATACAATAATGTGCATACAATAAAATAAAGGGCTAAGAATGGGGAAAATAAGTTTATATATAGAGGTGAATGTGCTTCCCAGGTGACTCTAGTAGTAAAGAACCCACCTGCCAATAAAGGAGTTATATAAAGAGACACTGGTTTGATCACTGGCTGGGGAAGATCACCTGGAGAAGGGAATGGCTACCCACTGCATTATTCTTGCCTGGAGAATCCCATGGGCAGAGGAACCTGATGGGCTACAGTCCATAGGGTCCCAGAGTCAGACACAACTGAAGCAACTTAGCTTGCATGCACATAGACATGAATACATTAATGTTAAAGATAGCCATATTCAATTATATAATTGATCTAGATTTTTGAGGGAGGATGATTGTTTTTATATTTTAATAGTTTTTGATAATACCATCAAGGAAATCTAAAGAATTTTTAAGGAATGATTACTTAGTGCTGAGAATTGGAAGATTATATTACAACATAGAACAGTTACCCCCATTATTTACTCAAAATATATCTTTGGTAGCCTTGAAGTAAATTTTAAAATTAACACTCATGTTTGGGTCAGGAAATTTTAATCTCTTCATTTGCTTTTGGATTCAGTATCGTTTAGAGAAAAAGAAAAAACTTTTCCTTCCTCCCCACCTCTCACAACACATACACACCCATACATACATACTCCCAAACAAAACGACAAAACGGTGTGTAGTTGTTGGTAGGCCTTAGCAATTTTTTGAACTATTTCAAGAATTGTCTGTACTTCATTATTAGTGACCACCAAGGTTATCGTTCCCTTTGCAAATCCTACCGACAGAAGCCAGAGTGCCTTCAAATATACACAGCTCATAGGGTCTTTCCCAGTGTGGTGGGCTCTACTGCTCCTGTGAGTTGAAGGTTATACTGAATAAGCCTCAGTTCTACTCTCTTAAACTTTTTTTGGCTAATTGTTCTCAATATTTTCATTATCTTTATTTGACAAAAGTAAATCCAGAGGACAGCTGTGAGTACAAAAAAAGGAATTTTATCCATTTATACCAAATTAAAAAGAATTGGAAAAAGAAAGAAGGAATAAAAATAAAAGAGAATTGGCTTATGTGTATATAAACAGCTTTTGAGTTGGATATGAACAGCAGACTCAAAAGGTTGGGGAAAATGTCATGGAATTTGTGTGAGAATATTAACTAAGATAACAGGTGAAAACAGCCAGTGCTGAATTGACTATTTGTTTCTTCTTTTCATTAATTATTTGCTGAAGGGCATCTGTTTCTTACTGACATATTATCATTAGCTTTAGAGGATACAGACCTTTAGTAGAAAGTAGAAAGAAAATCAAGATGGCTGTTAGTATGAAATTCTGGGGAATTAATCCTACATGTCATGTTTCCATTCACAGTTATCAGAGTAGCTCAGTTTTTAAAGAGGATGTAGAGGATGCTTCAAAACTTTTATTCTTTTTCATTTTACCAATGACGACTTCATATATTGATTTTTAAAACTGTCAATATTCTTACACGGTAGACTACTTTAAGATCTTTTCTTCAACTCTAAACACCCATGTCTAAATCTTTGTTCTGTTTTTCTTTGTGTTTTTTTTTCTTTTTTTGTTCTTGGCACTATTTTAGATGTTCTCATAATAATTACAGGTGTATATTTGCAGAAATGTCCAAAAAGACACCATTAGCCTTTGTTGTAGTTTTAAAGTCATAATTGGAGGGAAAGGGCTGTCTTATTTTTGTAGCTCCCCTTCCTTCTCACCATTGGGAATGCACAGGCTTCTTGGTTGATATTTATGCCAAGGGTGTGAACCTTAATTTGATAGGAGAAAACATATTTTTGTGATGAGAGAAAGCTGTCAGTCTTACGTGTTGGAAACAAAGAATCAAATTAAGACTGCATTTGCAAAGATGTTTCCTTCAGCTGTGGCATCATTTCCCAAGGGGAGCAATAGAGGCCATTTTGTTTTGACCTTTTTAAAATGAGAATAAACAAGTTACCCTATCTGAGAATAATCATTGTTTAGATGAACATTGTATAGAATAAAGCATAATCATTTTTCCCCATTGCTGATATCCCAAAACTCCTACCAACCAGTCATTTAACAGTCCCATTTAATTTTCATTCTAAAGGAAAAAAAAACCAAAAACATATCTTAAAAATAGAATTCAAAAACATTATTCATTTGTAGGAGAGGATTGATGGCATCATAATGGCACAAGACAAAGTGGAATTGGAAGCTCAGTCGGTAAAGAATCTGCCTGCAGTGCAGGAGACCTGAGTTCAATCCCTGGGTTGGGAAGGTCCCCTGGAGAAGGAAATGGCAAGCCACTCCAGTATCCTTGCCTGGGAAATCTCATGGACAAAGGAGCCTGGTGGGCTATAGTCCATGGGGTTGCAAAGAGTCCGGCACGACTGAGCTACTAACACGTACATGTGAATAAAGACTGCAGTGATTTTGTGAACATTGAATTAATTCAATGCAATTCCACCGTATGGCAGCCTACTTCCACGTACTGTGGAAGCTTTCCTAGGCTTCCTTACAGAACACATGATCTAAAGTAGAGGTGGACACCAAGTGGTCAGTGGGCTGATTCAGTCTGCCACCTGTTTTTGTGTAACTTCAAACTGTTGTAATTATTTTTATTTTTTTACATTTTGAAATATGCTGGGCTTTGTTGCTCAGTCATGTCTGACTCTGTGCCATTTGAAATAGTTGAAAAAAAATTAAGAGTAGAATAGTCTTTCATGATAGGTGAACATTTTACTCAATCTGATTTTCTTGTCCACAAAGTTGTACTGGAACCTGACTGTGCTCATTTGTTCACACGGCTGTGTTCCCGCTACAAAGGCAGAGAGAGTTAAGTCCCTGTGACAGACAGGGTGTGATACACAAACTGTAAAATATGAAGTGTAGTTCTCATTTTAAAAAGTTGGCTGATTTTTGACTTAAAAGGGATGATCCTTGTGCTTTAAAGTGTGTTCTTAGACTGTATATGAAACTGCTAAATTTTAAGGCAGAAATAAACTGGAATTCATGTAAGGAGATCACTTAGAAGACAGGAGGAGGGCTAAGATGGATTTTGAAACATGATATGAGAAAGAATTGAAAGAATGATGATGCTTTGCCAGAAAAAGCGGTTGATTGGGATCACAGTCATCTTTAAATATTTGCTATCACATGGGAAAATGATTCGTCACATTATATTAAGGGGGTAAAGCTGACGTTAGTGGTAGGTGGGAGTTTCGCTGAAAGGTATGTTGATTCAATGTTGGGAAAAAAAAGAATATACTAATAAAATTATATTCTTTTAATTGGATTTTTTTTTTTTTAATGCATCAATGACTTTAGTACTTCTGATTATTCAGCCATAGGTCAATCCCTTGACCATAGGTTAATCCCTTGGTCAAAATGTCTGGAAGAGGTTAGATTGAATGACTTTCTTATTTTCTCATTAATTAGTATAGCAAATATGCATTGAAACCTCTTTTGTTTCACTCTTTCAGGCACTGAAACTAGAGTGTAAGCGTCACAGACTCTCTTTTAGACCTGACAGCCTGGAGTCCTTGAGGCAGAGAGAGACAATATGCAAGGAATCAAAACAGTTGTTAGATAATTTTTGAGGACAAATTGGTGATTTGAGGCTACCGTATGGTATTATTACTGTATCAGGCAGGCCAGGCATTCTTAGGTAGAGTCATCAGGAGAAGTCTTACTAGATGGAAATGTTGAGCCAAGGCCTATATGAAGGCCAGCCTTGCAAAGATCTGCAGGAAAAGCATTCCAGGAGAGGTCAGGGCCTGTGCAAAACCCCTAAAGTAGAAAAGAACTTGTGTTAAGGAACCAGAGAGGAAGCTGCTGTGTTAGCTTTCTGACTGACAAATAACAGAAACTTCCTGGCTCTGCAAATTCTAGAAATTTTGGCCTTTGATAGTAGCATAGGTACAATGTCTGGGAAACAGTCAATTAAATGAAATTTATTGTCTCATAGTTCTGGAGGCCAGAAGTCCAGAATCAAGATTTAGGAAGGCTCCTGATATGAATTGAATTGTGACCTCTAAAAAAGATTGATCAAAATTCTAAGTCTCAGTACCTCAGAATGTGATCTTTTTTTTGAAAATAATGTTTTTACAGAGATAGTTAAAATGAGGTCACTAAGGTGGCTTTGGTCCAAGGACAGTATGACTAATGTCTTTATAAAAGGGGAGGGGGTGGTTTGGACAAAGAGATACAGGGAGAGTCCACATAAGGATGAAGGCTGAGATTGGAGTCATTTATAAGCCAAGGAAAGCCAAAGATTGACAGCAAACCACCAGAAACCAGGAGAGAGGGAAGGAACAGATTCTTCTTTTTATAGTATACAGAAGGAATCAATCCTTCCAGCATCTTAGATTTTGACTTTTAGCCTTCAGAATAACGAGATAATATTTTTCTGTTTTTTAAGCCACCCCATTAGTGATACTTTGTTATGACTGCCCAAGGAAACTAGTACACATTTCTTGCCTCTTTCAGCTTCTGGTGGCCCCACGTACTTCTTGGTTTATAGGGGCACAACTCCAATCTCTGTCTCCATTTTGCATGGACTTCTCCTTTGCATCTCTCTGTATCTTTTCCTATCTCTTCTAACAACATTCTCATTGGGTTTAAAGATCATATCTCCATCCTTACCTTAATTACTTCTGCAGAGACCCTATTTCCAAATAAAGTCACATCTTGAGATTATGGGTGCCTTGAATTTGGAAGAACACTAGCCAACTCACAGCTGACATGCCTAGAGAGGTGTCAGCAAAGAGAAAGGGTTGATCCAAAATGAAGGTCGAGAAGACAAGGGATGTGATGTGCAGGATATTGTACATCCCGGCGAGGAGTCTAGATTTTATTTTAAACATGAAGAAAATCTCTTGCATGGTTTATAAGCACAGAGGTACAATGATATATTTGCATTTGTAGAGAGGTATCTTTGATTGATTGTTGTGTAGAGGATGGTCTGTAATGGGACAGGAGTGAAAGCGAGGAGAATCGTGTTTGGCCCTTGCGGAAAGGGGTCCCAAGTGCAGAGCAGAAATGGAAGGAAGTGGGGCCGAGTTTGAAAGACTTGCTGGTGGAATGGATATACCCAAAATGTTCGTGAGTGGTGTGATACAGAGTGGGGAGAAATCATGGACGGTTTCTTTATCGTTTGCTTGCTTATTTAACTTCATTTATTTATTGGAGTATAATTGCTTTGCAATGTTGTGTTAGTTTCTGCTGTACAACAGAGTGAATCAGCACTGTGTATACATATATCCCCTCCCTGTAGAGCCTCGCTCACACCACATCATCCCACCCCTCTAGATAATTACAGAGCTTCGAGCCAAGCTCCCTATGCTATGCAGTAGCTTCCTATGGCTTATTTTTTTAATAATACTGAGAGTGAAAGTGAAAGTCGCTCTTTGACTCTTTGGGACCCCATGGACTATACAGTCCATGGATTTCTCTAGGCCAGAATACTGAAGAGGGTAACCTTTCCCTGCTCCAGGGGCTCTTCCCAACCCAGGGATAGAACCCAGGTCTCCCCCATTGCGGATGGATTCTTTACCAGCTGAACCACAAGGGAGGCCAAGAATAATGGAGTGGATATCCTATCCCTTCACCAGTGGATCTTCCCTACCCAAGAGTCGAACCCAATCTCCTGCATTGCAGGTGGATGCTCTACCAGCTGAGCTACCAGGGAAAGAATCTGCCTGCAATACAGGAGATCTGGGTTCGGTCCCTGGGTTGGGAAGATCCCCTGGACAAGGGAATAGCTACCCACTCCAGTATTCTGGACTGGAGAATTCCCATGGCTCATTCCATTGGGTCACAAAGAGTCGGACACGACTGGGCGACGTTCACTTTATAGCTGCTTTACAATGTTGTATTCGTTTCTGCTGTATAGCAAAGTGAATCAGCTATTTGTATACATATATTAATAATACTAGCAGATTATAAATCTTTAGAAAGTCCCAGAAGATTATACAGGGAAAAGAAAGTCTCCCACTTATTTGTTTCTCCCATTCTCTACTCAAAGAACAAATGCAAATTAAAAAAAAAATTAAGTGAAGATAATTTCTTTATGATATTTTGATGATTTTTGCTATACAGCAACATGAATCAACCATGGGTATACATGTGTCCCCCAATCCTGAATCCCCTCCTCCCACCTCCCTCCACACTCTATCCCTCTCTACATTCTTCTGAGGATATTCTCTGTAGAATCTTCTCTTTTAAAGTTGAACCATATCTCCTTCTCAATTAGAGTTATTCTTTTTCTGTAAAATTCGGTTAATGAACAAGTTTCCAGACCAGAAAACTTACATTTTAAAAACAGCTGTTCTTTCAGTAAAAAAAAAAAAAAAAGTTATGTCAGTAAATTCTAAAATAAGATGAAATTAAAATGAAAGCAGTAGTTTTAGTATAAATGTCCCTTTTGATTTTTGTATAATGAATATATTATGAATTTACCTAAGACTTCACAGCCTAAACTTTTGCCTAGAAATAAGAAAAG
The DNA here is from genome assembly GCA_007570785.1 of Antilocapra americana. Classification (NCBI taxonomy): domain Eukaryota; kingdom Metazoa; phylum Chordata; class Mammalia; order Artiodactyla; family Antilocapridae; genus Antilocapra; species Antilocapra americana. The sequence goes on along the minus strand of ML664170.1, from coordinate 5,259,257 downwards.
CACCACCTTCCCCACTTAGAAAAATCATAAATGAGGGATGAAATGGATTCTCTTTTCCATTCTTTCTCCTCCCACTCCTTTGAAATGAGTGACCAAAGTGTTAGAAAGCATGGTCATGAAGCAACTTCCCCAAGGGACAGGGGAGTCCCTGGCAAAGTCCATCTGAGGTGAAGCCTGAAGTTGGTGGTATGTTTAGGTGTTTCCTTCTGTGTAGACTGCTGTCTTCCTGCTTGTTCCAGGGTGTTTCTAGCCCTTTTAAAAAGAGGTTAGGGAATCGTCAGGTTCCTGAAACAAAAGCATCAAAAATGAAGATTCCTTGCTCCCTGAAGCTGAGCCATGTCCTGCTAATTTTGTCTCCTTTTAAATAATGAATCTGCTCACTTCTCTCTATCCTCACATGTCACTCTCATTTCTTATCTAGGTTATTCCAAGAGCTTCCTGGACTCTTCTTAGAGAAGGCAGGGTGGTTTTTGAAAATGTGAATCAGATGATAGCCTCTGAGATGTTTCAAATATCTCTATGGTTTCTGTCGCACTTATGATAGGATTGTAATCTTTGATATGACCTTATAATTTCCTACATAATCTTAGTCTCACTACTTACTTTTTAAACTTTATTCCACTACTCTCTTCTTTCCCATATATTCTAGCTACATGGATGTTATTTCAGTTTCTAGAACATTCCAGGGTCATTCCCATTTAAGAGACTGCCTATGTTAGATATCCTACCAGGTATATTCTTTTGCAGTTCCTCCTTTGGGTAACTCAATTTATCTTTCAAGACTGTGCTTGAGTCACTTAGAGAAGACTTTCTTGCTCAATAATCCAAACTAGTTCTTTTTTGCTATATTTTTCTTTATAGCATTATACACAATTTAAAAAATGTATTTATATGCTATAGAGTTATATACTAGATATGAATCTCTGCGTGTCTCTGCTTTGTTTATTAGTATATACCCAGTGTCGGCTGGTAGTAAGTACTCACATATGTATTCGTGAATGAACGTATTTTATATTTAACATATAGTAGAGATTGTAAACATTCATCATCCCTGAAGTTTGTGTTATTTGGGTCTGTGTCCCATATTAATTTGTTTTTGTTTAAATCCAGGATTGTATTTATATTATTTACTATAAATATAACCATGGAGTTTACTTTTTTCCACAGAAGGACTCTAAGGCCATCATGATTTATTCAGAGCAATGATTACTAGAAGTCAAAAGGGAAATCAATTAAAACACACAAATAGGAAATGAATCAGCTAAGACTTTATTATTTTGCAGTATTGCAGCTTTTGAGCTATTTTTGTAGATAGGTTTTGAGGAAAATGCTTAATAGATTTGAAAACAATTGCCTTTTAAAAATTACAGCAAATGAGTATTTAATCCAAAAGGGGTTAATAAATTGCTCAAGGGAAAAGAGTTGTAATTATATTTAATCACTGTCATTAAAAATAGTCTTTAACAGGTTGAATGCTTTTAACTCAGCATTCTGAATACCAGGTAAACATCGAGCATTATTTTTCTAATGTTTACTTTGCCATAAGATGTGAGCAGAGGGAGAGGAACACATTTATATTTGCTAAGAGAAAAAAAGGCATGCTGTTTTTGAAATCACCTGTATGTAGGGTGAAGTAATATGAGAGGGAATATGCCTTACAATTGTTTGAAATTCACTGAAAAGATTGCTTTTCTATACAAAAGAGGAGAAAAGGTTGTAAGAAGCACATTACAGAAAACAAAGATCAATGGGACAATATGATTAATTTGGAGTTAGAGTAAGGAAGGTCTCTCATTTGTCACCCAGTGCCAATTTGCAGTAAACCTTAGCATTTCATCAAAGGGTTGCTTGTGAACTACTTTAAAGCAATCAACTTTCCTGGAACTGGAACCTAGGGCCTTCTTGAGTCTTCTTTGAGAGTGCAAAGTCCCCGTGATTAATCTTCTCTTCTGTCAACATGAATATTAAGTGATTTCCTCCCTGGTGCATTATTAAGTTGTCTTATTTAATGCTACTTTCTGAGGACTACACAGCTTGACCCTCACACTGAGGGGAACAGATAGAATTGTTCTATAGGCATGGTGTTCTCCTTAAATGTGAAATTATGCAGATTCATGTGGTTTTATGCCTAGTCGGAGCTTATGCCCTGCAAATATACACAAAGAAAAGGAGTAAATGAAGTTAGTTAACTAGATCTTACATTTCATCTTAAAAAGTGGCTTTCTTGATAGCCACTTCTGATATATATACTGCTATATATGAAAGTGTGTGATATTTACATTACAAATTGAAATTCTGTATAGTACAAATGAATGCATTCTCATGAAACAGATAATGTTAATATTACTTTTTATTACTATCACTATGAACATTGAGGAATTGCAAATGCAGATTCATATTTAGATGTGGAATAAATATTCACTTTTGCTCTTTTCTTTTTTTAAAATAAATATTAGTATGTGTTGTGATTGCTTTTTCTCTTCTCCATTGAAGACTACCTCTACTGTGTCACATTATCATTTTAACTTATATTCCTTCATCTTTCTTTTCTCTAAGATTCAGTTTTAAAATATACCTCCTTCCACCTGTACAGTAATTCTAGGACATAAAATAAGTAGTTAGGAACAGATGATTTTTTATGTGTCTTGTTTCCTTGCAAATATTTACAAAGGCAGTTAGTTCCATGCCTGAGATGGTCTTTGTATTTATTATATTTTGAACAAATCAAGTCATACTCTTTTTTTTTTAACACATTAGGGTGTTTATTAGTTCAGCTGTTATGCTGACAGATGGTTCCTTTAGGACAGAAGAAGAACTAATACAGCTATTTCAATTAAAAAAAAAAGTCTCGCCCAAGGTGAGTTCATGACTTTGTGTTTCTCTCCAGTTTTTAGAGTAAATTTTCCTAGAAAAAGCGTCTCTTTTATTGTTTTTTGTTCTTGCTGTGAAGTGTATTAGTCAGTGGAACTTTATCTATAAATACATAAATGATGAATGGGTGAATGAATTCAATCCTTTGAGGAAATAATGTTATTTCAGCACAGCATAAATGTCCCTAAGGGCAGGGTGAGATGATAGTGTAGCAGTCTTTTCCACCAAAGGAAGTATTCTTTCATGAGTATTTAAAGTGCTGTATTTTTCTTTACCCATTCTTGAGAGGAAAGACCCAACTTTGTATTTTCACTGTTTTCAAATAAAGGTTTCTGTTATGTTCATGTCACATCATTTAAACTTTCATAGTGGAAAATTGAGTACATTAAAATCTGACTTATGAAAAATGGATCGTATGAAGAAAGAGAGAAGTCACTTTGCTTGTGTTCACACGAATAAATGCACGTAAAGGCGTTTCTTCATATGTGAACATTATGCTTATATGTTAGCATTTTATATTAGCATTTTAGAATGACCAACCAGTTTTATTAGCAGTCAAATCTTTCCTTTACTCCTGGGAGACCCAGATTCTATCCCTGGGTTGGGAAGATCCCCTGGAAAAGGGAATGGCAACCCACTCCAGTATTCTTGCCTGGAGAACTCCATGGACAGAGGAGCCTGGTGAGATCAAGTCCATGGAGTCACAGAAAGTCGGATATGACTGAGTGACCCTTCACATTATATCTTTTCTTCCTAATTTCAACTGAGAATTTGGAGGTCTTAGCTGTATCTGATGGTACAGTATGTGGAATGCCATGGAGTTGCCCTTCAGTATCCATGGGCAATTGGTCCAGGACCCTGTGAATACCAAAATCTGGGGATGCTCAGGTTTATAAAATGGCATCATGCAGGTGACCATCTACATCCACAGGTTCTGGATCCATGGATTCAGTCAGCTGTGGATTGCCCCACAGATGGGAAGTGGATGCCTTTATAGATACAGCAATACTTCAGATGAACATACTGATACATTTAACTAATAAAAGAAATTGGGAAAACCAGCAAGATTTTAAAATAAAGCTTTCCTTCTCTTACCAAGGTGGGTAGGATTTTGAGATGATTTGGGATATATTTGTTAAAAACTTAGAGGTCAGTAGGGAAGGAGTACCCTAAGATAGCTGATGTGGCCAGGATGGGCCTAACTCTCCTTTAATCAGTAAATTCCTCATGAAAATAACTAACAGAAAAAACTAACTTTTTTGCATTTTTATGTTAACATTTATACCAAACTATGGTGGATATGTTTCCTATAGGAGGGATGCTTTAATTACATACTGTTATTTCTTCTGGCACACTAATGGGACTTAAAAATTACTGTTCTTTGCTGAGGTCAGGAAATAGTAATTGGCGTGAAAACAGTTTGAAAAGCTCAACTATATTTTGCTATCTTGCAGTTTTATTTAGAAGGAATTATTTTTTCCCATAATTTTCCTTTTTGACTGCATAATAAGATGTAATGTATAAATTCTGTATTTTTTTCTTGTACACTGTGGTACTGATTTTATTATGCATTCTTTTGCTTACTGCTTTGTCTTATTAACACATTTTAACTTTTTAGGGATTACACTAAACTGGTTCTTAAAAACAGCACCTAATTTAAATGTTTAAAACTAACTTGGCAGAAGGGATATCTTTTAACATATATGGCACAGAAACGTCTGACAACAATTTTCTGTTTCTGAATCTTTTTGCATAAAAGTTTGCTTTTTTAAGTGATAGAGATTTTAGAAGGTAAAGAAAACAAGTAAAACCGGAGAGAAGACAAGATGTCTGTCTTCTTTTATTAAACTATATTTCACCAACCACCTATAAATAATTTCAAGGTGAAACTGTATGAACTCTTTAAGAATGATTACCTTAAAATTAAGTAAAGATTTTCAAATAAATATTAATTATAGTTTCTAATATAAATAATATAGCAAATTGCATCATATACAACTTGGTATCATGTACAGATAAATCTAATGAGGCATTAACAGTTTGCCTCAATTAAAACTATAGGATTGGCATTTATGGAGAATTTTGAATTTTGAATGTACGTTTTCTCCAAAAGAGAACTTAAAATTCTAAGCTTTCAGTTTGCCTTAAAGATTTCAGCAAACTAATACTGATCAGTGTAAATTTTGTAATGAACTGTGTAGAGGAGGACAAATATCTTTCCCCCTACACTTCAAGTATTTTTTTTTTTTTGCCTAAAGTTCCTGTAATAAAACACAGATTAACAAGAGAAAAGGATATACATTTATTTAACATGAGTTTTACATGACACAGGGGACTTTATAAGGAAATGAAAACCTAAAAAGTGGTTAAATCTAAGTGTTTTTATACTTGGTTTGATGAAGAATGGAGAGTCTTGGGAAAATGTGATAGGACAAATGGTATGAGGGAAGTGTAGTGAACTGGAGGAACCCTAGGCATGTGAAGAACTGTTCCTTCACATTCCTTTCTGTGTCCCTTAGTCTTTGGAGCTAAAAATGCTCCTTTCGTCCAGATATAGGGGGGCTCTTGTCAAATGAAGGTCTTACGACCTTCAGGGAAATCTCACAAAGCCTTTCTTGTACCTACCATTCCTCAAAATCATTTAGATTGAAAAATTCAGTATGCCAGTGCCCTCTTTGGCATGTTTAAACCCTATTAAAATTTAAAACCGATGATGCTAAAGTTTTTAAGGAAAGGATTTGATGATTAGGTGCTTCAAACATGGTGCTAAAATAGCTCTCTTAAACAAACCTTGCCTCTTTTCCTGATAAATGTACTGTCTGCTAAAATCTTGGGCAAAAAATGCACATTGATGCAGCACATTTAAGATACGTATTCTTGTCATTTGAAAAGTAGGACCCAAAATTTTCTATTATGTATTCATAATCTTGATTTCTGTGGATATGAATCTAGAGAAAGTATTTAAATTCTTGGATTTCTTACCTATAAAGCAGGTATAATTATACAAAGGTTGTACTGAGAATGAAATAAAATAGTCTTTGTAAAGCATCTCCTGCAAAAATTTGGCAAAGTGCAGCTATACTGATAATTATTTGCTATTGTATATTAGAATTATTGAAAATGATTTAATGATTATCACAAATGTCCATACACTAGGATACTGTGCTAGGCTCCAAAAATACTGAGTTAAAACCTGCAGCAGAAATAAGATTTATATAAATAACTAAAATGATCAATTAACAATTGGTAAGATACTTCCTGTATTCTTGTATGCAAGTTGCTGGCAAGCCTGGTCAATTATGGATTCCATTTCAGTGAATGATTGCTGGGGAGGGACTTGGCACTGAGAGATCATTGGTAAAATGTTAGAGAAGAAATGACTGAAGTCAGCTCGGACTGCAGTAGTATGGAGGCAGATGAGACTGTTGTCCTTCCTCAACTGGACTTTCCATTTTTCTTTACATTTTCAAGGTTTTTTCCTTCAGAGTAGCCTCTGCAATCCCTGCTGGTTATTCTTCTATAATACATGTATGTGTGTGTATGTATGCATGCTGCGTGCTGCGTCACTTCAATTGTGTCCAACTCTTTGTGACCCCATGGACTGTAGCTCTCCAGGCTCCTCTGTCCATGGGACTTTACTGAAGTGGGTTGCCATACTCTCCCCCAGGGGATCTTCCTGACCCAGGAATCAAACCCACAGTGTCTCCTGTATCACAGGCATATTCTTTACTGCTGAGCCACAGGGGAAGCCTGTGTGTGTCTATGTGTATGTGATTTTATATATATATATATAT
>ML664170.1:5112660-5252192 GCA_007570785.1 Antilocapra americana | reverse complement strand
TATATATATATATTATATATGTATTAGTAATAATACCTCCCTTATAATCCCATGATGGTGGTCATGATGCCTCCACCCCCACCCCCTGTGCTTCCAGGGGCCCCTCCAGTCTGAGACCTAGGTTCTGGGCCCCCAGAGCCGACCGCCAGCCACCAGAGCTCCCAAGTGGTCATGGCCAACCCCAATGGTAAAGTGTCTTTCTGCAACACAGAAGACCCAGGTTCAATCCCTGGATTGGGAAGATCCCCTGGAGAAGGAAATGACAACCCACTCTAGTACTCTTGCCTGGAAAATCCCATGGACAGAGGAGCCTGGTAGGCTACAGTCCATGAGGTTGCAAAGAATCAGACACGACTGAGTCTTCACTTCATTGTTATTATTATTACCCATCAAAGGCAGTTCTAAGCCTTACCAGAGGCAGTCTTTGAATATACAGGTGCTCAGCCAAGTATAGAATCGTTCCCTGTTTGTTCTGGAATCCTTACCTATTTTTATCTTTACTTTCTTATTGAGGCCAGGATAATGAAAGTTGTTTTTTGATCATTACTTTTACAATTCTGAGTCAGTTATATGAGCATCAGCATTCAAGGAAGCACATGACATGTCTGCTCCTGATATTTTACTGCCCAGAGGGAAAAAGGGTTTAATTAAATTGCCAGGGCCCAAGACTCTGAACTCCCTAAGGGTGGTACTCCCTTCCTCTAGCACGATGCCTGGCACATAGTATACAGTAAGTATTTGTTTCAGTAATTAATAAAATTACTGATACCATTGAGGTTACTATTTTCATATGGAAGTCAATTAAAAGTATAATAATAAGCATGTTTTCTTTCCACTCTATCGTGTTGTTGTGCAGGCCCTCAGTTGTGTCTGACTCTTTGTGACCCCATGGACTGCAGCATGCCAGGTTTCCCTGTCCCTTACCGTCTCCTGGAATTTGCTCAAATTCATGTCCATTGAGTCGGTGATGCCATCCACGGACACCTCCTGTCTTCAGTTTTTCCACTCTATAGATAAACATCACTGCAGCACTTGGAATAGTTATATTCTTACAACTGAATTTGCCTCTTATTGAAGAGAAGGCAGTTGAAAAAATAGACACTGTTCTTTAGGTACTGAACTATTAATGCACCTCTAGATTCATTTGAGAAATTGTGATACAAAGTCAAATTTGTTAGCTTTTATCCTTTAGCTGATGTTTATGTTTTCATGAGGTACTTTTTCTAGCTGTTCTTTTAGACATGTTACATATATTAATTCATCTCTTTTCTCATAACATGAGGTAGGAGAGATTATCATCCCTGTTGCACATTGAAGTACCTGAAGTCTAAGTCTGAATCTCAAATTTGAGTCCAGAGTCCATGTTTTTAAATGACCTTGCTCTGGGATCTTACATTTATTTATATGGTGCCTGAGAATTCAAAAATTGTCTGTTATGTGAATCACTCTCATTTCATCCTCACCACAATATGTAAAAGCCGACATAAATTTCAGTCCATTTTGCAAATGAAACACCTGAGGCTTAGCGCAGCGAATCTGAGATTGAGTGGGGTCCAGAAGTGCCTGGTTTTATACGCTGTTATGTGTCACCCAGTGTCTTCATGCTGAGATTGTAGGATGGATCAGTGTCTCTCACTGTGCCCCCATTTCAACAGTCCTGCCAGTCTCCCAGAAGATACAGTGCTGTACCCTCTGACTTCTCTGTTTATTTTATAAACTGGGTTTCTCTGTTTATTTTGAACACTCAGTGACCCAGCCACCTTGCCTGTTATATCTTGCTCTGGTCAGAACTGTAGAAATAGATTCTACATTCATTGTATAATCCAACTATTTATGCTTCATATTATGCTTTATGAAGGTACTTTTATGTTTTTCTGTTTCATAATTAATGTGAGTGAGACTGATTTATTAAGAATTCTTAAAAAATGGATTTTTTCACTCAAAAATTATGTTTTAGATTTAATGATTTTCTAGGGTAATTTTCAAGTTTTTCCAGCAGCAAGTCTTCCTGAGGCTAAATACTTATTTGGGCACATTGAACACTTTAGTATTTCTGTTCATAATATCTTGAAATTTGAAATACTTCAAATACTTGAAGATGTAATTTAAAAATATTATTAAGACATGCTGGTTGTGTAAATTAATGAAACCAAGTCACCTATGATAATCAGTTCCACTTCAAGATATTTCAGCATAGTTTTGTCCTTATGTCTTGGGTCCGTTTATTTATTTACATTTTTGTTAATTACTATATCTCCAGAATGATATTTATTCCACAGGTAGTGCTGTCCAACTTGGTCATAGGGGAATGTTTAATTTGTGGCATTAATTATGTATCACAGTGAAACTTCCTTGGGAGTTAAAGTCAGTGGTAGCCAGGGGCTGTGTTGTTTATATCACATACGCTCCAGTGAATAAATTAGTGCATAGTTCCAAAATTCAGAAGCTTACTTTAGGAACATGGTTGTCAACCAGAGTTAGGTCTCAGTATGACTTTGAGATGACGGGACAAAACTCCTCATCCCATACCCTGCAGAGAGTAGGTAACTTTTTGGACCATGTGGTGTTAAATCATATCCTCCCCTGTTTGTTAACCTAAACAGAAGACATACTGAGTGGTAAAGCATATTTGAGAAATAAGCACATTTTGCTCACTTCCTGGAGTTTGCTTCTCTTGGCTTTTGTGTCCAGTGCTTCTTCCCAAGCAGTGTTATGCAAATGAACCAATTAATGACATATCAAATGGTCTTCCTACCTCACAGAGTTCATAACTGGAAGGGCAACAGCGTAAGTCACGTACCTATTCAGCAGATTCTATAGGCCACTGCGAGGGTCTGATTAGCTTGACTGTGGAAGACAATCACAGAGGCATCTGCTCGGTTAATTTTGAGAGAAAATTTACCAGATGGAGGCTGAAGATTTAAGTGATTAGAAGGTAGTAGATTGGAATACAAATTGGATTAAAAGAAATTAGATTGATATAAATCGAATTGAGTCACAACAGTTTGTGTTGTGCGTACCAAGAGGCAGAGGATTATGGGAGAAGCAGATGCTCCAATGAGATAGGAATTAATGTGGCTTTGACAGTCCATCTGCGAAGGTCTGAATATCGAGTACATCCCTAATCTCTCTCTCCATTTATCAATGCCATAATGTTAATTAGTACTTCATTCATTAAGTTACTTACAGAAGAAAAAATCTCACGCCTGTCCCCTCTCTGCTTGAGAATTTGTTATTTTGCCAAGAATTGGAAAGCTCTCTTCAGCTGAGCTAGCTACAGTTGACTCTGAGGGTAGACCTGTGTCCTTTTCCTCATGCATACAACTAACTGCCTTTGGTAGGAGTGCAGTAAGCTTGAAAATTTTTGCTCATATATCTCTGTTCATAAATACATAGTCATTTGAAGTTCTGTGTTAATGGCATGGTTCCACTAAAAATGAGTATATTAATTTGATAATAAAATTATATATATTTTATATTTGGTTTTTATAAGATATTCATTGGAGTTATTTTTTTTTAATGACTCAAATATTTGATGTTAATGTTGAATGGGAAGAAGGGAAGAATGGGAAAAATCTTGTTCCCATAATTCTATGATTGTGTTTATTACCCATATATGTCTGTTTTTGTATGTATGTGTGAGTGATGTCTATGTGTTAGTTTATGGGAAATTTCAAGTCCATTTTGGTGTATCGTATTTGGACCTGATCAAAAGAAGAAAGCGGAATGAAATGAAATTAAAAGAAACACATCATTTTAAATGCCTTTGCTTATATTGGAAATATGACCTTTTCAAATCCAAGGTGTACTGACATGGGAACCTGATTATTACACCATTGGCCATAGCAATGAAACTCAGCATAAGGCAGTTGAGACTTGGATCCTGTCCAAGGAAACAGAGCCAGTGGAGATCTGAAGGTGATCTCACCTCTCAGGCAGCCCAAGGGCGTGGACTCTAAGGACAGCCATGTAGAAATGCCCCTGTGTATTCATAATAATCAGGCAAATACGACTTCTAGAGACTAAAGCAATGAGAAGGGCAAAAATGGAACATCAAATCCTATGATGCAAACAGCCTATCATTAAAGGTTGTGCCAAGTCATTCAGAAATAATCATAGTACGGGCAAATGTGGGCTGTCTGCCAGTGCACAAACATGAAGAATTTCTATTTTTACATGGGGGAAGGCAGTGGCTTATGCAAAAGTGTGATAAGTATTTGAAATTTTTGACATTTTGAAGAAAATTCTGTGTGCAGTGATCTTCAGGCTGTGTTCTTAGTGTAGCAATAAGATATATACATGGATATGTGTGTGTATGTGTGTATATATATATGGTATATATGGGCTTCCCCAGCAGCTCAATGATTAGGAATCTACCTGCAATGCAGAAGACCCAGGTTCCATCCTTGGGTCAGGAAGATCCCCTGGAGGAGGGCATGGCAACCCATTCCAGTATTCTTGCCTGGAGAATCCTATGAACAGAGGAGCCTGGCAGGCTTACAGTCCATAGGGTCACAAAGTGTTGAATATGACTGAAGTGACTGAGCATGCACACATGACATATATCTCCTATGTATTTCCTATTCATATGATATATTAATATAATATATTAGCCTGGCCACTCCACACCCAGGCTGATCTGGGACTTCGCCTCAGTCCTTACTGGACCCCAATACAAAGATAACTTTCTTAGTCACTATAAATATTGGCTAAATAAGGTGATGCTCCTATCTTCTACTAAGAAATAATCTGCTCTTTAGGAGCTAAAACTAAACCTGAGGTCTGTCTAAATCTAGAGTCTTTGCACTATCTGCTTAGGCCCTATGTGTAAATACTGTTTGTGGCTCATCTTTCTAATTGTATAATATATCCATCGATACACTTTAATCATATGAAAGAGTGTATCAAGCTAGATTCCAGCAAAATTTTGAGTGAAAAAAAGCTAGCATATAAGCCAGCAAGGTATACAGTGTGAAGGAGTTTCTCATTGTAGTAAAGAGCAACCCCCCAAATCCATCTTTTGTTGTAAGAGTGATTAAATGCCACCTAAAAATAATTTAGTATCCAGGGGTCAGTCCCTTGTTCTGATTTTGACACTTCAGTTTTCAACCTAATTATAAATTGTTTAATTGGTGGCAGTTGTCTTCATTAAGCACCATCAGTACATCAAGGTGGTGCTCATTGAGCCTAGCAAAGTCAGACATTGTGTTCTTATTCATGCCTTTGTTTCCGTAACTGATCATTGGGTGTTTAATACCTTGTTGAGCCCAGTGAGGATAATTACAGAAATCACTTGGTTGTAAACTAATGACAACAGATATACAACCTGCTTATTTCCTGATTGTTGATAGACTTTACACAGTGGGTGTATTTTCACTAAATTGTGTTTCATTGTTTCTATACATTTGAGTTCAAATTCCACGTAGTAGACATATAAATGCTGAGGTTGATGAAGGCCTATTAACTACATTGAAGCTACTATACTCTTTTTTTTTTTCCTTAGTTTTTGCTAATTATCTCACAAGGAGTGCTTAGAAATTAAATTAAGGCCCTTAGTCATTAGGTGGTATTTCATTATTTTATATTTAAAGGTACTCATGAGTAAAATATATAAAAAAAAAATCAGCTTATCAGTGCCTACATCATCATTTCAGGATTCATGTGAGGAAGATGTCCCATAGGGCTGATTTCAGTGTGGGCAGTTTAGATGCTTTTATCAGATATAAGCTACCTCGATAAGTAAGGATTTTGCACCTCATTTTTCCCCCTGCAGTCAATATATTTTTTTCAAGTTTGCAGTGAACTCAGAAAATGGAGAGACACAGCCAAGTTTTAATTCAGTAAGTGATGTTCTGGCACCTCTGACTATAAATCAGTGTTGCAGACACTGCAGCAGCGTGAGTAAATGATGTCCAAATAAATGCCCAGCCTTGGCATGATGGTTCAGAATTTTGTGCTTCATCATAAAACTCACAAGGCAATTTGCTTAATCCTGTCTGCATAAGTTGGACTTAGAAAAGTGCAATTTGTAATTCAGCTGGCTGAATAAATGGATTTCTACTGGCCAAGGGAGTGAGAAGAATTTAGAGCACTCTATGAAATTTTGAGAAAATTTACTTGGCTAACCTACTTCTTTGTTTGTGTAAAAGAAAGTTATATCTAGCTCTCTAAAATCCAAATATATTTTCCTAGGTATAGAGTGATGAAGGAGAAGCATAGGAAAATGCTTGGAACTGAGAAAGTATAAGGCTTTTGGAATACTAGTGGTGTGAAATAGAGTCTAGAGAGGGACAGAGGTGAGCAGCAGACAGAAAGTAAGAGAAAAGATGGAAGAATTCACAGGAATCTGTGCCTAAGTGGATATGAAAGAAATTAAGGGGTTAAACCCTGAAACTATGATTTTTAGTATTGGGGACCTGAAAAAAGATAGGATTATGTGGTGACGGAGAGAGGGATGAGGTATATGACAGGAGACAGGCTAAGGGTCCAGTTTGAGAGCTGCAGAGTTTGAGGTTATGAATGAGCATTAAAGCAGGCCCCTGAACCAAGCCTAGAGGTTTCTTAACCTGAAAATACTAAACTAGAGATTCGGTTCTTGTTGTCATAAAAACCTGAGGCTATGAGAGGGAATGAGTTCCCCATAGAAAGCACTGGAGACAAGAGCCAGGTCTGCAGCAACTTTATTGTTGTTCAGCCTCTAAGTCATATCTCACTTTGCTACCATATGGACTGTAGCAGGCCAGGCTCCCCTATCTTTCACTATCTCCTGGAGTTTGCTCAGATTCATGTCCATTGAGTTAGTGATGCCATCCAGCCATCTCATCCTCTGTTATCTCCTTCTCCTCCCGCCTTCAATCTTTCCCAGCATCAGGGTCTTTTCCAATGAGTTGCTCTTCGCATCAGGTGGCCAAAGTATTGGAGCCTCAATTTCAGCATTGGTCCTTCAAATGAATATTCAAGATTGTTTTCCTTTAGGATTGACTGGTATGTTCTCCTTGCTGTCCAAGGGATTCTCAGGAGTCTTCTCCAGCACCACAATTTAAAAGCATCAAATCTGCGTCAAAGCATCTCACATGTAAGAATGTGAGTGTTGGACTATGAAGAAGGCTGAGTGCTACAGCATCCTAAGAGGCCTTAATGTCTCAGACAGAAATGATTTGACTTAATTCAGATTTCTAGTGTGATTGTTTACATATAAGTCGAAAAGATCGTTTTTCTTTGTATTGATAGAAATTTATAACAAAAGTAACCAGTGACAGCGTTCTTTTTTTTAATGTCAGTTTGTCCAGCTCTTACAAAAAAGGACCCCAATGTGCTTATTATTGCCTGTTTTGAAAGTAGCATTCCTACATTGAATATTAAGCAAACATCAATATACTGTTTTTAAAATTCACACACCTTTCATTTTCTTCCAGATTTTCAGTTGCTTCTTGTTTATAAATACAACTTTTCAGAGTGTGATGTATGTGTACTTGACTGTAAAACCAACTTCCTACATTAAAAAAACAAAAAAACCACACATTATCTAAACTATTGTTATTCTTGTCTTTCACAGTTGCTATAACTCTATACTTTCTTATTCCTCTGCCTGTCAGCATTTTCTTTCCCTTCCACATAATCCAGAATAATTCTTTGTGTTCCACTCCTTTTACCTTGTGACAAGAAAGCATTGCATTTTGCAAGTGGCTGGATGGAGGTTAATTCCATGTCCTCATGGTAATAACCTGGGAAAACCTGAGGATGATAGGTTTCATTTGATCCCTCATCTGATAAGGCTTCAAAGTAAATGAACTGAGTGGAAAATAACATTTTCCATAAGTTTTCTAGGAACTGCAGACATTTTTGAGAGACCCCAGGAACTGAGTCTCTGATGTATTTTTGCGGAACATAATTCAAGTAGAACAGGATCATTTAAAAACATTTACAGCACTCCCGTTTGCTGCTTTTCTCCATTCAGCAGAAAACAAGCTTGTTTTTCTCTATGCATACAAACTCTTTTAAATGCAAACTACACTCAGTATTTCTGCTGCAGCAATTATGTTATCTGTGATCATTTGGCTCTGAAACAGAAGATACCCCTTGAAAGGATATTTAGAGTTTTATTAAATAACTCGCTTTTAAAGAGGCATCAACAGATAGCATAAATAGACAAAAATTAAGAGAAAGTAGATTCCTAAATGAAAAGTATCCTCACAATTAAGATAACTCATATTCTTTGTCAGCTAGGCTAAAACTCCCCTCATTTTCAGTCTAAATTTAACCATTTGTATGCCTTACAAAGAGAAGTCAAATCATTATGATTTACTAAATCAACCTTTTTTTCTTAAAGAGGGACCTATTTAGGTTTACATTTGTTTTTTGTTACTTTAATGCTGTGCATAAAGTGAGGGACAAAGTACCAACTTTGAAATTTTTTGAGAGTATGCTAATGATTTGAAAACAGATTTAATTCCAAGCCTAAGTAAGAGCTGTTTGCAACTGATTAAGCGTGGCCTCTTTTTTCAACCTATTCTGGATCAAAATCTTGTCCAACGTGTATTTCGTGGAATAAACACTTCAGGAGTGTATTTAGATGCCTCTCTTGCAAATACCTCCAAAGAAATATGATGCTGTTACTTCCATTCAGTTTGGTGAACTGTGAAAGCTCATTAACTCTGAGGTTGATCATTAGAGACAAAGCAATGAGTATAAGTTATATTCAGATACCTTTACAAGCCATTTTTACTCTTCAAGGTATTGGCTTCAGAAAAAAAAAAAAAATCCCAACATGCCATTGTGTGGTAATAAGAAAAACTAAATAAAATAAGGCTGTTCCCACTATGCAAGAAACAATCTTTAATCTTTGACTTTTTTTTCCTTTTCAATTGCAAGAGGCCTTGCCCTTATTTTAAAGATACACAATGTCATGAAAACTGTAATCTAGAGACTTCAAGGAAGAAATATGTTGCTTTAAAAGTGAGAAAATGGTTTTGTTATCACCACTGCTTTAAACTAAGTGTGTGTGTGAAAGTCACTGAGTTGTGTGTGACTCTGCAAAGCTTTGCAGCCCCATGGACTTTTCAGTCCATGGAATTCTCAAAGCCAGAATACTGGAGTGGGTAGGCGTACCCTTTTCCAGGGTATCTTCCCACCCTAGGGATTGAACCCAGGTCTCCCACATTGCAGGCAGCTTCTTTACCATTTGAGCATCAGGGAAGCCCTTAAAACTAGGCAAAGATTAATTTCAAGATAGTGTTCTGATAATACTTTTGTTTGTCATTTAATTTTGATCATGTATTGTTTCCTCAAAACATTCTTTTGATAGTCCTTATTTTTATTAAATTTATAATGGAAAAGTAGCCAAAAGTTAGATTCTTCACATGTAATAATCACGCAATGGTTTCAAGATTAACACAAAGAAAAGTTATCAGAATTGGTATAACCTATTTCAATAAAATAGAGAGATACAAAGAATTATTAAATATTGATATCTGATTAAGTTTCAGTGAATAAAATTTACGGGTAATTTCTTCAGCATGCCTAGAGAGTGATGCCTGTACTCAAGTACCCCCCATCCAATTTGTCATGAAACACAGTAGAACCAGTCTTTAGTTGTTATGGAATTTTTCTATCAAAATCTAGCTACCTATAGCTCCACTGACAGAATGGCTAAAGTGATATAGTCATGCATTTATATAAAATATTGATTGAGCACCTAATATTTTCATCTTTGGAGCTTGATAGAGTATGTGACAAATCTAAGGCACAGAGGTGTTGAAAACATAGACTTCAGGAAAATGTAAGTAAGGTATAATTCAGCATGACCTTTGATTTGATTGACCTTTGCCCTTTTGTGGTTTACAAATTACTCTGCATTTCACTTCCCTGATAGCTCAATTGGTAAAGAATCTGCCTGCAATGCAAAAGACCCCAGTTCCATCACTGGCTTGGGAAGGTCCCAAGAGATTGGAAAAGAGATAGGCTACCCACTCCAGTATTTTTGGGCTTCCCTTATGGCTCAGCTGGTAGAGAATCTGCCTGTAATGCAGGAGACCTGAGACCTGTGTTCGATCCCTGGGTTGGGAAGATCCCCTGGAGACGTGAGAAGCTACCCACTCCAGCATTCTGGCCTGGAGAATTCCATGGATTGTATAGTCCATGGGGTTGCAAAGAGTCAGATACAACTGAGCGACTTTTACTTCACTTTGATTTGTGGGTAATAACAGGCAGTAGTATAAAAATCATAATAGATAAGCAGAAGCTGTTTTTTGAATGACTTATTATTGAATCAAAAATGACTTACTCTTGCATCTGTCTTGTAGATGGTAGTCTTTGGCTTTGTGTGGTCACAGAGTCCTGTGAGCATAGTGATAGACATTATATAATAAAACAAGTATACATTGTAGTAACAGTAATATTGGTGAATAGTCACTGAGTGCTTACTGTGTGCTTAGCACATTGAAACATCTCACAGTGTTCATCACAAAATTAGGTCCGTACTGCAGTGTTTCATAGATGGGGAAACCAAGGTGTGCACAGGGTAAGAAACTTGCCTGGTTTTATACTCCTATCTTGTCTTTGGATAAGAGCAATTGCAAGTTAAACTCCTTTTAAAGACAGAGAATCTATATTAATTGTAGAAGTTACACTTTATTATTTCTTAAACACATACATACATGCAAACAAAATTTTGCCCCCAATATCTGAGGTGTCATCCTCCATTCCATAGTTTACTTCTATTCCACATAAAGCAATCCATATTTTAAGAACTGTATTTTAAAAAGATAATGGTGTAGTGCAATGAGATTCATACATTAGGCCAACTTCTTCAGTAGTCAGATGGCAATTAGAAGTGAACAAGTCTAAAATTAATCATTGTGCATATGATTTTGAGATGATACAGCTAATATATATGACATTATGTATTACGACAGTTGTAATTTTGAGGGTAATGATTTAGCATTATACTTTAAAGAAAATTTCTGGATTGTATTAACATTCTCTAATCTGTTTAAAAACTCCTTAGTAAACTATCAAGTAAGTGAACTTTACAGTTTTGACTGTGGTTAATGAATCTCAATTTAACTTTAAAATAAAATAGTTAGATATGAGGAAACTATGTCGAGTTGTAGGCAAATTATCAGAAATTAAACATTTAGCAAAGCTCTGCACAGGGGTAAAAATATCAGTGCTTGTACGAATGGTGTTTGTGATAGTGACACCGGGACCTTTGGCTCTGCATTTGCTAGGATGAATGCCACTGCCACTGGATTTTCAGAATATCAGTACTTAGGAGTGAGAATAGAAGGCCAGAATGTTATCAGTCTACTAGGAATTTATGTAAGTCGAACGTCTTTTTCTGGAAACCCGTTCGGTGTCTCCACCAAATACATTCCGATGGTCTTTAGAAAATTAAACATTTTTAAGCAGTTCAATGAAGGAGATTGTTTCATCGCATCATCTTTTGTAAAGCCAAATGCAATATTAAACCACATGAAAGTATTATATATATGACAGTAAGAAGCTAAATTTCAAAGATATCTTCCTGAAATATTGTTTTTGTCACTAGAAGGCAAATCTGCATAACCCATGGAAATGCTCTGATTTGATGGCAAATCACTCTTTAAAGAATGCCTTCAACCGTGGGAAGACGTAACAAATTGATTTGAAATAGTTTTGGATGAATGTCCAGGTTAATACGTTGTCTCCTCACTGAATTGTTAGAAAATGAATTTATAAAGTAGGAAATTATTTTTTTTTTATTTCTCAGGAGGAAACCATTACTATAAGCTTACTGGAAACTTAGAGACTTGTGGTTTCAAATTTTCTCTTCAGTTTTATAATAGGTGTTCTCATATATTTAACCCCCGCTTTTGATTGCTTTCTGCTTTTGTTTCTAATTTACCCAAACTAGTCCTGCCTTCCCTCTGGTTTTCGGTCATTTGGGCCCACCTGCTCACAAGAGGTCAGTGGCTCAGTGTACTGGATGTAGGCAGCCAGAAAATGAAATATTACAATAAGAAATTAAAACCTTTGTAATTAAGGCACTGAATAACCTGAGGTGGTAAAGAAGAGGGAATATGTGTTCCACTTTTAATATTTTTAGTAATCTCTTCTAAAAATACAGAAAAACCTGAAATACAATTATGAAATTCAGAGAAAACATTTTATGAAGTCAGCCTTAGTCACCTTATCCTGAAGTAGCAAATATTCACACTGAATGAGGAAGGAAATTTTAAATATCTTTGACAAGGTTTATATTTTAAATAATTGATGGGCAATTTACTTATAAGTATCTATGCTTTGCCAGTTGGTCTTTGGTTTAAATGGTTTATAGCACTGTGTATTTATTGACAATGTAAATAAATTTAACAGAAATTTAAGAGGAAATGCCAGATGTGACATGAATTGCTTTTTAAACATAAGCTTTTAAATTATTGATAACCTTTGGAGGGTGCTCTAAGAAAGCATTTTGATACCCATTGCTTTTTGATAGTGGACATAACCCTATGATGGGCAAACCTTTCCAATCTCTACTTATATTAAAAGTGTGAACATTAATCTATAGTGTGTATCTTTAAAAATGTGCTCTGTGGTAGTAAATTTAAATTGCTACCTATTATCTTTTCTTATGGGTATGTCCATTATGATGTGATGTCCATAAAGAGGGTAATCATGTTATAAAACAATGAACTTGTCACAATTTGCTCTTCTAGTTGCCTCAGTTTTGGGGTGAAGAAATGGTACCATAGGAAATTTAGGCAACTTGCTTAAGGTCACATCCCTAGTGACACAATGGGAAGGAAAAAAAAAAAAAAGCGCAGCAAGCTAAAACAAATTAAAAAAACCCAATAAAAGAAATCTAGTACTTAAGAATTTATTTTATTAAAAAAATAGTTATATATTTATTTGGCCATGCTGGGTTTTAGTTGTGGCATATGGAATCTTTAGTTGTGCAATGTGGGAACTAGTTCCCTGACCAGGGATGGAACCCGGGCCCCCTGCATTGGGAGCATGGAGTCTTAGCCCCTGGACCATCAGGGAAATGCTGAGAGTTTTTGTTTTAGACTTTTATATCTTTTTATATTTTTAAAAATTTATTTTTAGTTGGAGGATAATTGCTTTGCAATGGTATGTTGGTTCCTGCCTTACAACAGCATGAATCAGCCTTGAGTATACATATAGCCCCTCCCTCCCACCTTCCCTCTACCCCACCTGTCTAGGTTGTCACTGAGCACTGGATTGAGCTCCCTGTGTTCTACAGCAGGTTCCATTAGCTATTTGTTTTACATATGGTAATGTATATGTTCAGTCCTACTCTCTCCATTCATCCCATCCCGTCCTTCCCCTGCTGTGTCCACAAGTCTGTTCTCTTTGTCTGTGTCTCTATTCCTGCCCTGCAAATAGGATCACTGGTACCATTTTTCTAGATTCCATATATATGTGTTAATATGCAGTATTTTTTTTTCTCTTTCTGACTTACTTCCCTCTGTGTAGTGGGCTCTAGGTTCATCCATCTCAGTTCCACTGACTCAAATTCATTCTTTTCTGTGGCCGAGTAATATTCCATTGTTTATATGTATCACATCTTCTTTATCCATTTTTCTATGGACATTTAGGTTGCTTCCATGTCCTGGCTGTTGTAAATAGTGCTGCGGTGAACACTGGGGTATGTGTGTCTTTTTGAGTTACGGTTTTCACAGGGTTTATGCTCAGTAGTGGGATTGATGGGTCATATGGTAGTTTGATTCCTAGTTTTTAAGGAATCTCCATACTGTTCTCCATAGCGACTGTATCAGTTTACATCTCCACAAACAGTGCAAGAGGATTCCCTTTTTTCCACATCCTCTCCAGCGTTCTTGCTTGTAGATTTTTTTATGGTGGCCATTCTCACTGGTATGAGGTGGTATTTCATTGTAGATTTTCTATTTTAGACTTATCCAAAATATGGGAAGAAGGAAGAATGATAGAGAAGAAATACAAAGCGTGGACTCACAGCTGAGGCAAAGTATTCGAGTCTCAGGTTTGGGGAAAGAAACTTTGATTATTGTTTCTATATTTTTGCCCTCCTTCTCACCTGTAAAATGGGGTTTGGGACACGAGGTAGCTGGTAGCTCAGTGTTTCACCTAGTTGAACCTGGAAGACTGGGTATGGGGGCACGAAACTAGATGCCATACTGTACAACTGAAACTTTCAGGGTTAAGGCTGCCAAGTTTGAGATTAAATTGTCTTCAGTCTTTGTCAGTTCCCTTCCATACCCTTGGCCCTTTAGTTTTATGACATTAAAAGCCATTTAGAATTTTTGTAATACATAGTATTTATCAGTCTCAATGTAATGTTGGTATCTTTGTTGATTTAACCTTTTTTTTCCTTTTTTTAAACACTGCTGCTGTGCTTCCAGAAGAAAAGAGAATATTATGTCTTTAGTTCATTGCCAAATTAGATCATCTCCTGAGAGAGTCTTAATAAGATTCGAAGGGATAAACCAGTCTTTGTGTTTTCCAAACATAAGCTTTCCCACCACATCTTATCACATCATAGGAAAAAGAGTTTTTTATATCCCTTTTGTTTTCCTCTCTCTCATAAGGGAAGTACACTGTAACTTTATCATCAAGAAAAATTCAAGGACAGTAAAATTCCAAGTACAGACTTGATTAGCTCATTGATCAATGTGGATAGCCTTAGTAATGGTACTGGGGTATGTTTCTTTCTGTGGAGAAAATTTTGAATAGGGTTTATTTCTGTAAAATGGAAACCAGTAACAGCTTCACTTCTTTTGAAATCTAGTGTAAAGTGATCAGCCTGGTCTTGCTAAAATTTACCATGAAGAAAAAATTACCATAAGAGCGACCTCAGAAAAGAGATACTTGTCAGTGTGATTCATTTTAAGGGGCACGTTTTGGAAAGAATATCTGTACTTGTTTATAGAAGAAAAATGTGAGATACACTGGATGCTTACTACATCTGTATGCGTGATATCTTTTAATGGATCTAAACCAACCTGTGAGACATTGGTCATCTGATTTGTATCTGGTAAAAGTGAGGCATAAATATTTGCTGGTCAACAATCCATTCCTTTAATCCTACCACACCACCTCTTTTTTGTAATGGGTCATCCAAGCTTCACTTTTTCATGTTGTACTATGTACCTCTCAAACGGGTGGGGGGATACCTTCAGGAGGTATCTCTGGTCACATGCAGAACTGGAGTAATCATAGAAAAATCTTGTCACCTTATTTTACTATTTTAAAAAATAATTTGTTAAAACATACTTTTATGCAAGTAAAAATGTTCTTCACTCAGTCGTGTCTGATTCTCTGAGACCCCACGGACACCAAGCTCTTCTGTTCGTGGGATTCTCCAGGCAAGGATACTGGAGTGGGTAGCCATTTCCTTCTCCAGGGGATATTCTCAACCAATGGATCAAACACTTCTCTCCTACATTGCAGGAGAATTTTTTACCATCTGAGGCACAGCTGCCACACATTATAATTTATGTTTTTAAGAAAAATAGCCACTGCACAGAAATTTTATCGGAAGGAAAATTCAGAGAAGTTTGAAAAGTGTCACTTAAATAGATATAGCTATTGAGTATATGAATGAAAAGTAATGTTTAGAGCCAAGAAATATTATATTCCAATTGAATAAGGAGGTAGAAGCAGTTTACTTTCAAATACAAGAAATGGAATCAAAAGTATTCAAAGTGCTTTGTCCTCCTTTATTTTATTATATAATTTAAATCACTTCTGAAGATATAGTTCTATAGCACTCACTGCAAATGAGTGAGTTTTGACTAAATAAAATTAATTTTAAATATATTCATGAATTAACGATTTTTTGCTTCACCTCTAATTCTTCAAAGTTTAAAGTGCTAATAAACTATTAAATTTGTTTTTTTTTTTTTTTACTAAATATTTTACTAAAATCATTGCAAAATCAATGTTTGAGAGTCTCTGGTGGCTCAGAGGTTAAAGTGTCTGCCTGCAATGTGGGAGACCCAGGTTTGATCCCTGGGTCGGGAAGATACCCTGGAGAAGGAAATGACAACCCACTCCAGTATTCTTGCCTGGAGAATCCCATGGACGGAGGAGCCTGGTGGGCTACAGTCCACAGGGTTGCAAAGAGTCGGACACGACTGAGTGACTTCACTTCACTAGAAGATTATTCAAAGATGTATGTTCGTTCAGCTTACTAATTTGATATTTCTGTGGACTGCTTGCATCTAGCTAGGTCTAAGTGCATGCACATCTCCTAGTAGGCATGCTATAACTGCAGCTTCTCAGACCCTTCCACTTGTAGCTCCTTCCACTTGCTTTCTGCTCACCATAGAGACCAAGAATCTCCATTTTAAAGAAATGTTCCAGGTGATTTTGATGCCAATAGTCTGAGAATAATACTTTGACAAAACAAGATGTTCTCTGGCTGTATTGCCACTGCGCTCATGCTCAGTTGCTCAGTTGTGTTGGACTCTTTGCAACCCCATAGACTGCAGCCCACCAAGCTCCTCTGTCTGTGGGATTTCCTAGGCAAGAACACTGGAATGGGTTGCCATTTCCTTCTCCAGGGGGTCTTCGCAACCCAGGGATTGAACCCACATTGTCTGCATTGGCAGGCGGATTCTTTACCACTGCACCACTTGGGAAGTCCTTATATTGCCATTTGACTCATTTTATTAAAATAAGTTTTAGAGGGGGTTTTGCAGTTAGTCACGTGGTCATGGGCATGCGTCACTTAAACTTCAGCATTTTCAAAAGCCTAGTACATTTCAGATGAAAGGCCTGGAGTTCTAATTCTGCCTCTACCAGCTATTCAGTTATGGACAAGTCACTTCACTGTTGTATAGCTTGCTTGTTTATACGGTAAAAATAAACATTTGGACATTCACCTATAGTGCCCTGTGACTCATTTTCATTGTGTCTTTATAATAGTTAAGAACAGTTGAACACAAATTAAAACTTGGCTATTTTATCACACAATTCATAACTGAGATCTACAATAATGTCCAGACTTTGCAAGCAAAGTTAGAATTGCAGATAGTGATTCTGATACAGTGCTTAGCTGTCTGACCAATAGAGATGCTGAATATTTCCCATGACATGAGCATCGTGTTTTTTTCCTCTGTTGATTTTTTTTTTCATGTGAAATCTGGAGAAAAAAGTCCTATGATCCTGTATAAAAAATAAAGTTATTGTTGGAAATTAGCAAACAGGTGCTCTAGAGTGGGATTGGTAAGCTTTTCCTGCAGAGAATCAAATCGCAATGTTTCAGGCTTTGTAGACAATGCATAGTCTCTTTCTTCTTTCACCTCCTGCTTCTTTTTTCTTTGTTCCTCCTGCTTTTTTTTTTTTTTTAAAGCAACAGGTAAACATGTTAAATCATTCTTAGTTCAAGACCATATTAAAAGTGTTTAGAGCAGTGCTTCTCAAACTTTAACGCACATATGCACTGCCAGGGAATCTTGTTAAAATGTAGATTCTGATGCTCTGGGTCTGGGATTAGGCTGAGGGTCCTGTGTTTCTGATATGCCCTTGGATATCAAAGCTTTAGAGGCTAATAGCATTTCCTGTAATGAACAGCCCCCTCTACTGTTCTGTTTTTAATCCCCAGTGACTAGCGGACAACTCAAGCTATTTTTGTATTTTAAACAAATAATGGGGTTGTTTTAGTCATAGTACTTTAATGATTCTTCGTAATTTTAAAGCCTCTGACCTCTGAAAATTTAGTGAATGCTCTTGTCCCACTAGCCACCTCTCCCTCCTGCCCACAAAAAAAGGCTCGTTTTTATGCACAATTTCAAAAGAATTCACAGACATATGTAAGGCTTATTCATCCTACAGGTCACGTCTATAGATGTGTAATGTCTGAATTTAAGAGAGTTCAAAATTAATTAATTTACATTGAAAATATGTTTTTGCATGGGCTTCCCTGGTCGCTTAGTGGTAAACAGTGTGACAATGCAGGAAATGCAATTTAGATCCTTGAGTTGGGAAGATCTCTTGGAGATGGCAATGCAACCCACAATATTCTTGCCTGGGAAATCCCATGGACAGAGGAGCCTGGTGGTCTACAGTCCACAGGGTTACAAAATAAACAGGTTTCAAAAGAGTGACTAAATCACAACAATGTTTTTGCATATTTCCAATTCTGTCTACCTATCTATCCACCTACTTACATGTCTATCAATCACCTATCTGACTTGTAAGACCTTTTATTTTATGCCCTATTAGTTATTGCTGGCCTGGTGATCACATTTAAAATGTAAAACTGTAAATGAGGAAAATAACCCAACTGTTGGTCAGAGTGAACCTGAATTGTTACAATGCCTTGTATTACATTTTCTTACAGTGGCTTTATGTATGACTTTTTAAAAACTACTTCATTGAGATACTATCCATACATACTTTACTCATTTAAAGCATACAATATAATAGTTTTTGTTATTTTCATGGAGTTTTCCAACCATCACCATTATCAATTTTAGAATATTTTCATCACTCCTCAAAGATTCTCCAGTCCCCCTTCACCTCTTGTCCCTATTTCCTACCTTAGACAACCACAAACCTTTTTGTTTCTATGAATTTAACTATTCTGGGCATTTTATGTAAGTGGAATCATTTTGTGACTAGCTTCTTTCACTTAGCATAATATTTTCAGGGTTCACTTATGTTATAATGTTTATCAGTATTTCATTCATTTTTACTGTTGAATAATATTCCATTATGTGGATATGTAACATTTATTTATCCACTCATCTCTTAAGAGACATTTGGGTTCTTTCCATTTTTAAAAAAATATTATGATTAATGCTGCTATGGATGTTACAGTAAATTCATAAACAGGTTTTTGTGTGGCTATAAAATTTTATTTCTCTTGGGCTATGTGCCAGGCAGTGGCATTGCTGGACAATATGTTAATTCCAAAACTTTTTGAGGAACTCCGGATAGTTTTTCAAAGTGGCTGAACCATTTTGCATTCCCACCAGGAATATATGAGACACTGACTTTTTCCACATTCCAGACAGTACTTTTCATTTTACAATTTTCAGCTTATTGCCATCCTAGTGGATATGAAGTGTATCTCATGGTTTTAATTTGCATTTGACACATAAGATGTTGAGCATCTCTTCAGTGTTCATTGGCCTTTTGTCTATCTTTTTGGGATGAATGTCTTTTCAAGTCCTTTGTCCATTTAAAAATTCGGTTATTTACACTTTTATTGAGTTGTGAGATCTCTTTACATATTCTAGATATAAGTCTTCTATCAGATACATGATTTGTAAATTTACTTCTTGATTCTGTAGGTTGTTTTTCCTTTATCAAATCGTTTTTTCGAGGACAGATATTTTTGTTTCATATGATTTTGGTGTCATATTCATGAAGGTTTTGACAAACTCATGTCATAAAAGTTTCCTCCTATAATTTCTTTCCATTGTTTGATAATTACAACTCTTACATTTAGATTTTAAATATTCTTTTGAATTTTTTATAACAGTAAAGTTACTAGAATAATACCTAAATGTGATAGCCCTAGAATAATTTACATATGTTATAGTAATAAGTGAGTAAAATTCTCTGAGAGCTTACTGGGCATATGCTGGATTCTAAATTCTAGTGCTAAGTTGTTTAGATGTTTTGCCTCTAGTTCTCTTATTAGTCTATTATCTCGTATTTTATTTAATGTGTTAGTATAGTTCAAGTCCCTTTCAGACCTTATACAGGACAACTACCTAATAAGGCAGTGAACTGTTAGATGTAGTAAACTAGCAGTCCAAAACATGGATGGTTAACTTGTTTGGTTTAATAATAGAACAGTTTTGGCATTAGGGGGAATGTAGATGACTGCATATGGAAGATTAGAGAAGAGCAGGGAAGATACCCAAACAAGATGATTGTCACTACTGTATGCCTTTTACATGAAAAGTGACATATATCTTTTGCTGCATTTCAGCATCAGTTTCTATTGTTGTATATGTTTAGATGTTTACATTTAGAAATATGCTACTGATTTGCAAACTATGATTAATTTTCATATTGAAATACTTTGACTTCTTATTTGATTACTAGTTTTTAAAGCAGTTCTTACTTTTTATATTCTACAAATTATTGATTTTTTTTATTAAACATTTTTTTTATTAGTTTTGCCAAACAATGACATGATATCACCATGGGTTCACATATGCTCCCCCTCCATAACCCCCTTCCCTCCTCCCTCCCCCCGGGAAATCTCGTTGCACCAGTCCCAAGCATCAATCCTGGGCCGGCTATTGCTTAGACATATGATAATTAGCATGTTTCAATGCCATTCTCCCATATCATCCCACCCTTTCCCTCATCCACAGAGGCCCTGAGTCTATTCTATACATCTGTGTTCCTTTTGCTGTCTCGCATGCTGGGTTCTCGTTACCGTCTTCCTAAATTCCATATATATGCGTTAATATACTGTATTGTTGTTTTTGCTTCTGGCTTACTTCACTCTGGATAATGGGCTCCAGTTTCATCCATCTGAGTAGAACTGCTTCAAATGAATTTTTCCTTAATGCTGAGTATATCCCATTGTGTATATGTACCCCAGCTTTCTTATCCATTCATCAGTTGATGGGCATCTAGGTTGGTTCCATGTCCTGGCTATTGTAAACAATGCAGCGATGAACATTGGGGTACACGTGTCTCTTTCAATTCTGGTTTCCTCGGTATATATGCCCAACAGTGGGATTGCTGGGTCATATGGCAGGACTATTTGCAGTTTTTTAAGGAACCTCCACACTGTTTTCCATAGAGGCTGTACTAGTTTGCAATCCCACCAACAGTGTAAGAGAGTTCCCTTTTCTCCACATCCTCTCCAGCATTTATTACTTGTGGATTTTTGGATTGCAGCCATTCTGAGTGGTGTAAAGTGATATCTCATTGTGGTTTTGATTTGCATTTCTCTGATAATGAGTGATGTTGAGCATCTTTTTGTGTGTTTGTTAGCCATTTTTATGTCTTCTTTGGAGAAACGTCTGTTCAATTCTTTGGCCCACTTTTTGATTGGGTTGTTTATTTTCCTAGAATGGAGCTGCAGGAGTTGCTTGTATATTTTTGAGATTAATTGTTTGTCCGTTGCTTCATTGGCTATTATTTTCTCCCATTCTGAAGGCTGTCTTTTCACCTTGCTTATAGTTTCCTTTGCAGTGCAGAAGCTTTTAATTTTAATTAGGTCCCATTTGTTTATTCGTGTTTTTATTTCCAATATTCTGGGAGGTGGGTCATGTAGGATCCTGCTTTGGTTGATGTCAGAGAGTGTTTTCCCAATGTTATCCTCTAGAAGTTTTATAGTTTCTGCTCTTATGCTTAGATCTTTGATCCATTTTGAATTTATCTTTGTGTATGGTGTTAGAAAGTGTTCTAGTTTCATTCTTTTACAAGTGGCTATCCAGTTTTCGTTAGGGCCTTGTGTGCACATTTGCTAAGTCGCTTCAGTCATGTCTGACTCTTTGCAGTAGACGCCTCTGTCCATGGGATTCTCCAGGCAAGAATACTGGAGTGGGTTGCCATGCCCTCCTCCAGAGGATTTTCCCAACCCAGGGATCGAACTGGCATCTCTTAGTTCTTTTGCAATTGGCAGGCTGGTTCTTAGCCGCTAGCACCACCTGGCAAACCGTTAGGGCCTTAGTACTTACAATATATAACCTTCTTTATTATTGTGATTCACAATGTGTTTTCCTGTCCATTTGTAAATGCTTTGAGTCTCTGTTGTTCCTTTTTTTTTTTTAAATTTTGTCCTGTGCACTGTAAATTACTCTTGCTTTAAATACCTAGTACTTGTACTGTGTAAGTTCCTTTTAGAATCTGATGAGATAACAAATGGTAATCAGCAACCTATGAAAGTTAATCCTCCCCAGAAAAGGAAAGGTTCATTCACTACCAAATTAAATTCCGTTTATTAAATTAAAATATGAATTTCAAATTAATATTGAAAGTAAACAGGAATAACATTGATGAGTAAATATTACTTTTGTTTATTGAGAAGGTATGTGCTAATATTAGGTGATTGGTTTGAAAATTGCAAGAGCTAACTTTTATAAAGCTCATATCTAGATTATCATTACATCTTCAGACAGATTTTTCTTAGCATTTCCTTTAGAATTATTTGCAGCAGCTGGTGGAAACTTTCCACACATAATGACTTTTGACACTTTATAAATTAAAATATTCAAAATAATACGTTATGCAAAATTTTCATCTTAAAATACCAAACGGGTCCTTCTCTTCCTATTTCTTCCAACTTTTAATGGCCCCACTTTCACTGTAGTCAAAAGAAGGATATTGGTACCAGTCACTCTTTCTTACCATATGGAATACCAAATTCTGTCAAGTGTTTTATTTTATGATGTACCTTATATTTTTCTCCTTTTTTCTACATTGTGTTGTTTCTAAATTTCAGGTTCTTTTTTATTGTTCTCTGGGATATTGAGGTAACTCTCACCTGTCTTTTTGCCTCTCTAATTAAAGAATCTTTCTAACACACAGTCATGTCACTGCCTTCTTGAAATTAGTGAGCCATATAGAATAAAAGTCACATTCCATATCATGTTATTTTAAGCCCTGTTGTCTCTGGCCATATGACTGCCTTTCACCCTCACCTTCCACATTAACTTCCTCTATAATTATGAAATGTATTATGTATGTACTGTTATTTCTCTGTCCTTTTGCTCATGCTATTTCTTCATTGTGAATGTCTTTCACCTTCTGTTGACATACTATTTTAATTCTTCACCACCCAATTTATTTGTATTTTTAGTATTTATTTTTATTGGAGTATAGTTGCTTTACACTGGTATGTCAGTTTCTGCTATACAGCAAAGTGAGTCATGTATACATATACACATATCCCCCTTTTTTGGATTTCCTTTCCATTTAGGTCACCACTGAACACCGAGTAGAGTTCCCTATGCTATACAGTAGGTTCTTGCTAATAATCAATTTTATTCATAATAGTGTATTTATGTCAATTCCAATCTCCCAATTCAAGCCTGTCCTTTCCCTCTTGGTATTCATGCGTTTGTTTTGTACATCTTTGTCTCTCTTTCTGCTTTTCAAATAAGATCATCTGTACCATTTTTATAGATTCCACACATATGTGTTAATATATGATATTTGTCTTTCTCTTTCTGACTTACTTCACTCTGTATGACAGAGTCTTTAGGTCTATACACTTCTCTGTCAATGACACAGTTTCATTCTTTTTTATGACTGAGTAATATTCCTTTGTATATATGTGCCATATCTTCCTTATTCATTCTTCTGCTGATGGACATTTAGGTTGCTTCCATGTCCTGGCTATTGTACATAGTGTTGGAATGAACACTGAGGTGCATCTGTATTTTTAAATTAATGTTTTCTCTGAGTATATGTCTAGGCATGCGATTACTGAGTCATAGGGTAGTTCTACTTTTAATTTTGGAGGAACTTTCATACTTCTCCATATGGCTGTATCAGTTTAAATTCCCACCATCGATGTAAGAGGTTTTCCTTTTCTCCACACCCACTTTAGCATTTATCATTTGTAGATATTTTGATGATGGCCATTCTGATTGATGTGTGGTAATATCTCAATGTAATTTTGATTTGCATTTTCCTAATAATTAATGATGCTGAGCAGCTTTTCATGTATTTATTGGCCATCTGTATATCCTCTTTGGTAACATGTCTACTTAGGACTTCTGCCCATTTTTCTGGAAAAGGAAATGGCAACTCACTCCAGTTTTCTTGCCTGGAAAATCCCATGGATGGAGGAGCCTGGCAGGCTACAGTCCATAGGGTCACAATTGTTTTTTGATATTGAGCTACATGAACTGTTTGTATACTGTGGAGATTAATCCCTTGTCAGTTGCTTCATTTATACATATTTTCTCCCATCCTGTGGGTTGTTTTTACAGCCCAATTTAAATGCTACCTTTTTTGGGGGGAAACCTCTTACTATGCTCTAGTTAAAGTTGAGATTACCTTTCCAGATCTTTTCCTATAATGCATTTCTTGGACTGCCATGCAGCACTTATTTCAGCATAGTGATTTAACTTGAGTTCCTCAATCAGAGATACCTAGGGTCAAATCCTGCCTCTTCTGCTTACTTCTTCCACAGTCGTGGGCAATTTCTGTCATTAAACTTCTTCCTTACCTGTTGACTGCAGTTAGTTACTGTTTGTATATAATGTTCTGGGGTTTTTTTGTGTGTTAGCTTTGATAGCACAGTGCCAGCATGATAAATGGTTTCTCTGTGTGTATTCTAGGTACTTGCCCACTTGACTTTCTCCTTCAGTAAATAGTAAGCCCTTTGAGGATAGGAAATTAACCTGACTCATCTTAGTATCCTTTCCATTTTGCTGGTTCCAAAAGAAAATTTCATGCTGTCTTTACTTTTGTTTGGAATGACTTATGGAACATAAACCCAACTCATTAGAATTAAAGTATTAATTTATTGTTATATTGTCTTGTTCCACAAGGAACTTGGGGTGACTTAAGAGATGCATAAAGAACAAAAGACTGAAACATAAATAAAATGGTAGTAAGTGCATTTTGAATGATTGAATAGTTTAATTTCATCAGTGTGAACCCAAGCGAAACAAAAGATAGAGATAAGGAAATATTAAAGCTTGTCTTCATTTTTATCACGTTTTGTAGGATCTCGTCTTCGCCAGGAGGACTTTCCCCCGAGGATTGTGGAGCACCCTTCCGATGTCATTGTCTCTAAGGGAGAGCCCACTACTTTGAACTGTAAGGCCGAGGGCCGGCCAACACCCACCATTGAGTGGTACAAAGATGGTGAGCGGGTGGAGACTGACAAGGATGATCCCCGGTCCCATAGGATGCTTCTGCCCAGCGGATCCTTATTCTTCTTGCGCATTGTGCATGGGCGTAGAAGTAAACCTGATGAAGGAAGCTATGTGTGTGTTGCAAGGAACTATCTTGGTGAAGCAGTGAGTCGAAATGCATCTCTGGAAGTGGCATGTAAGTAAACCTAATGAATCTCATAAACGGCATGTACTTTGATTTATTTTTAGTAAGCTTTGATTTGTTCCCATGTATGCTTAGTACCTGAAGAATAAAAGTCAACACTTTGCCTAATTTTACTATGCCTTCTCCAGAGAAAGCTCATCAAAACAATGTATAGCCAAGATGTTGCAATAGAATTATTTATTGGGCTGGCCAAAAGGTTTGTTTGGATTTTCCGTTATAGTATACAGAAACCTGAACAGATTTTTGGCCATCCCAAAATATTGAAAATGTGGGTATTATATTATTATATTAAAGCGAGGTGGCAATGATGCTGATCATATTTTAAATTTAAATTTTTAATGAGAGATATAATCAAGTATTACGATTGGCAATGTTAAAGTAAAGAGTTTATGTGTAACATGGCATCAAATATAAGGCATAAATTCATTATTGTACCTATTTCTGTATTATTTATATGTACCTATTTTAATATATTTATATATATTATTTTTTATATCTAACTTTTATTGGGCAGCTTTAAAACAAATATACTCTTTAGGTTATATTAACTCTGTTGCTTCCAGGGTAAATTCAGAGATCATTACCCAAGGCATGTATGGAAAAATATACTAACAAAAGCAATTTTTTTTTTTATAAAAAGTACATTGGAGAAGATAAGTGATTTCTGTTTATAGTCAAAATGTTCATATACAGGAAGATCTTGCTTAGATTTTATAATCAGTAATAGCTAATGATGGTCCTGCCTTTGACACTTGATTATACTTATTTATTAATCATGTAGCCCAAAAAGCACTAGTAAATCAATATATCAAGACTTTATGTCTATTTTACCATTGACTCTATACCTTTATTTTTTGAATGGTTTTCCAGAACAAATTTCAGAATACATTAGATTTGTTTTCTGGTTTATAAGTGAAGATTTGATGTCACAATTTAAACAGCATCATATAATTTTGGTATTCTCTATTTTGAAGAAATATTTTATCAAGAATTATTTGTGAATAAGATGGCAATAATTAAGTTTTTTAAAAAATTGTGCTTTTCAACTTCTTGTATGTACCAGTAGGTGTTCATAGATAAGATAACTGAAATATTTCAGAATGCATGAATCATTTTTTTTTCTTTACATAGCTGGAATGGGAGTCCTGGATATAATATTTCATGGGCTCATGTCTACAAATAACTGATACTTTACTCACAGGCTATATGGTATTACATAATTATAAAATTTCTATATATGTGTATTGAAATATATCATTATCTTTATATATGAAAGCATCTTTTAGTAAACAAAATCATACAATTTCTTACTCAGCTGTCTCAATGAAAGTTTTTGTTCTTAAGCATCCAGTATTTAGATTTATGGTTTGTACTAGGAAATCTGGAACCCGCTCCATGCTTGAAATGTGTAAGTCCAGTAGGAAAACACTACAGGAATTCTAAAACGCTAACTTATTCTGTGAAGTACTTGTACTTTGAGATATAAGCATTTTGGTAGCAATGCCATTTTGTACCAGATCAGGTTAGATCCCTGGATTGGGGAGGTCCTCAGGAGAAGGAAATGGCAACCCACTCCAGTATTCTTGCCTGTGAAATCCCCTGGTGGGTTATAGACCATTGCAAAAGAGTTGGACATGACTTAGCTACTAAACAACAATGACAACAAGCTAAGTAATTTCATTTTCATAACTTTCTTTTAAAAGCAGTTAGTTTAAATGCAGTTTAGTGAGATATGCTATATATACCCAAAACCTCAAGAAAGCAAATATTCCTAACTGCCTATTTTTTTTAATTATCTTATATCTGGAACACTTCAAACATATCAAAATATTTCAATGTCAATTCTATTGACTTTCTTTCCCACAGGATCCCTTTATAATAAATGTAACAGGCATTATTTTTTTCCTTTTGTAAATAGAATGAAACCCCTGATGTTTGGGTGACCAGGACTCACACCATAAGTTAATGGTGAATTCAGGATCAGGCCATGTTTGTTCTAATTTCAGTTTTAGAGAACAATGTCATATTTGGAAAAATAATCAAATGAAATCTGGCTCATTTTATATAAAAAATAAAGAAGTTTTTATTAAAAGTTTTCTTTTATCTACTCAATAGCAAATAATGCTTTTTACTTTTTAAATTGAAGTAAGGTTGATTTGCAATATTATAGCCATTTCAGGTGTACAACATAGTGATTTACAATTTTTAAAGGTTAAATTTCACTTATAGTTGTTATAAAATATTGGTTATAATCCCTGTGTTGTAAATAAGCTAACAGGATATTAGCTTATTTATTTTAAGCAAATATCCTGTTAAAGTGTTAGCTGTTTTATTTATTTATTATTTGCTATACTTATAGCAAATAACTATATTTTTAATCCTTAACTTTCTTCTTAATATTAAATTTTATATAAATCAACCAGTCACTTTTTTGCTAGACAGCTATAAACTTATTTTATTTTCTGTGCCTTATCTCTCTTAAAATTGCTTCTAATACACATGCACCTTGCACTTTTATTTAACTGAAAGGACTTCTCTTTTTCCTAGTTGCATCATTAGTAATGAATCAAACTGTTTGAGAAGGAAAATTTTAAACCATGATTTTTTTTTTCATGTAATGTGGAAGTAGTGTTTTTCTTTATTTTTTAAATCAGTAAGCTTTGAGGAATGCTAAAAAATGCTTCTGACTTAGAGATGGGTTCTAAATTGGATTCAGCTAGTGAATAAAATTCTTTCTTCTAATGCCCTGTCAACAGTTCATGCCATTTGAGGCAACATGAGATCAAATAATATCCATTTATATGCTGCTCATCCTTTTCACATTAGCTCATCAGTATTCTTCCTTTCCTTGTGTGTTTCATAAAATGTGTTAATATGGAAATCTAGGTCAAAGCATTGTGATTTGTCAGTACTATTGATAACCAAGGTATATTTTTATAAAATTATAGGAACCATCATGGGTCATAGAAATGTCTGGCCTTCATATTTTAGGATATAACATAAATAATTGCTCAGTTATGGCACATCTATTTGTAAGTCTGTCAAAGGAAAGAATGGAAGCCTGAAAACACTATGTCTTTTGAGAACTGAAGGTAGCTTGATATGAGGTTGGTGGGCAGCGTAAGTTAGATAGTCATGCGGTAAATCGTAAAATCTAGACTTTTTGCTATGTAAAAGGAGAATGTTTGAAAGAAAAATTGAAGATTGGGTTAAAGTGATGAAGACTGAAGTCAGAGTAGAGTTAGAAGCTATAGAATCATTCAGAGAAAAGTATATGTTAGATTTTAAATTGTACAAAACAGTGAGGATTGAAAGAAGGAAAGAGTTTGAATCATATTTACAAACTCTGTCACTTTGTGGTTGATTTGGGAGATAAATGTAATTCTCAGATGTTTTTGGTGGAGTGACTAGGTGTATTATGCCTACCATACAAAGGGATGGCAGATACAGGAGAAATAGCTCTAGTGGGAATAGGAGAGTGCCATCAGTGTGGCTGCATTGTTTGACATACTAGTGAAATGATAGCAAGGTAAAAATATGCCATATTCCATTAAGAAAACAGCTCCTGGAATTGAGAGGTCTTTCCCAGATGGAAGTTGAAGCCATGGGAGCAGATAGTTGTAGATGTGAATGTTCAGGCAAGGTCTTTGTAGGGAGTGGTTGATAAGACCTGAGGTCCTTTCCGTTGTTTGGAACCCTAACATTTAATGGCAGGCAAAGGAAAGGATTCTAGTACAGGAGGCTCAGAGAAGGTATTGAGGTGATAGAATGTGAGGAATGGAGTGACGAGAAAAATAAGCAAATAATTTTAAGAAAGAGAAGTATTTGGCAATGCACATGCCACAGGGTGGTCTAATGAAAAGTGTCTGTGTGCTCCAGGGATGGAAAGAGAGTACAGCAGCTGAAGAATGAGTAGCGGGTGAAGTTGGAGTGGCACATGACCAATGCCTGTTCTTTTAAGAATTCAGCTCTGAATTGGGTCTAAGGGAACCACAGCAGAGTATTCCACCTTTTGCACTATTGCCATTTGTGATGGGGTAGTTCTCTGTTGTAGGGGCTCTGCTGTGCATCGTAGAATGTGTGGCAGCATCTCTGGTCTTTGCTGAGGAGTTGCCAGTAGGACCCCTGCAACCCAAGCTGTGGGCTTCCCTGGTGCTCAGTGGTAAAGAATCCGCCTGTCAATGCAGGGGACATGAATTCAATCCCTGGGAAGTTCCCCTGGAAAAGGAACTGGTGACCCACTCCGGTATTCTTTCCTGGGAAATCCCATGGACAGGGGAGCCTGGCAGGCTACAGTCATTGCAAAAGAGTTAAGACACAACCTAGCGACTAAGCAATAGCCCAACTCATGACAACAAAAGCTTTCTCCAGGTTCTGTCAAATGTCCTCTTGGTGGGGCCGGGGATGGGGAGAGGGTCAAAGTCAGTTGAGAATTGGTTTAGCTGTATATACGGTGCTTAAGAGTATATGGATATGTAGAAAACAAACTTATAAATTTTATTGTGAAATAATTATTGATAAAAACTCTGGAATTTTTGACTCTGCTTCATCTTGATTTTCATTTCAAATTTCAACAGTCTTGCTTCCTGTTGTCATATGAAGTGTGCAGTTTTATTGATAACCATCTATCTTAACTGATTGTATAGAAGTTAGCCTAAGTTTTTATCATACTGTCTTTATTCTCTCTTGTTTTTTCTTAAATAGATAGTTCAGTTTATGAAAGGGAACAATATAATGCAGGAAAAAGCCATTTAGAACTTACCATTGCAGTGGAGATTTGAATCACTTTGCTCATATTTGTTTTTTTTCCCTTCTTGCTTTGGGGGAAAAAAAAAAAAAACAAACCAAAAAAGAATTTTTAAATTCATTTAACTCAAAGGTTTTTTGCCAAAAAAAAAAAAAAAAGTGATATTTACATATTTAGAAAACAGAATTGGAGGGTCTACAAGCAAGGCACTTGGCACTGAAGAATTTAATACATAGTTTTCCGATGGGACCACCAAGAGAGCTGAGGCGTGACTGGTTCAGATAGAGTTTCAGTTTGAACTCCGGTGCTCCCTGTGTTTGGAGCAGAAGGAGCACGTGGGTCCTCACACAGATTGAGGCTGACTCTGATGCAGCCTGAGTCAGGGACAGCCCCTAGAGATGGCAGCTGTAGCCCCAGGTGGTGAATATATGACAGCAGCTTGATCTATCGACCAGGGTAAGACGGGGTTCTGGCCTAAATGAAAATTCATGAAAAATTGATGAAGTCCCCAGATTATTTTTTCCGTTTCCTTTTCTTTGCACTGGGCCAGTGCAGAGAGGGGAGATTAAATGAGGTGCTGAACGCTTTAGTGGCAAGAAGGTTGTGGTTCAAAGGTCAAGAGGTCACATAGAAACCGATCTTTTTTTGTTTTTCTTCCCCTTACTTATAAAGCAAAACTAAAACACAAGAACTTTTCAGATTAGCTACGGTTTACCTTTACTTTGATAAAATTAAAAAAAAAAAAGCTAAATGTTTGACAATTGGCTTTTGATACAACTACAAAAGAGAACAGATGTAGTTCATAATTCAGTTAGGGAACTAGAAGTAGATGGAATTCCATGACTGTGGGATGATTTATTTCTCTTCTTTCATTTTTTTTTTCTTTCCATTTTTTGTTTCCATGTATGAAGACCCATGCCTCAAGAAAGTCATTTAGAGAAGGAAAATGTCTTGCATTATTTATAAGTCACAGATTGCTAGAAGAGCAGAGCTATGGAACACTCTGCAAACATAATGATCCTGTTTGCTTTAAAGCCAAAACTAAATTGATGTTTTATCTGTACAAGAAAGAAAGGTTATAGAAGTAGACTGACTTTAGTAACAGAGGTCACAGGTGGCATTAAAAATGAACCCGAGGTGAATTGTTTCATTGATATTTCCTAATAAATGTGTATTTTTTTTTCTTTTTCTTTTCTTTACATTTAGCTGTAAATGAATGTTATCCAGGCAAAACACCTCTATGCTCCAAAAACACATGAGATAAACTGAGAAAAGGCTGAGCCATGGAGAGCTTTTTTAAAAAAATAATACTTTATTGAGATACATTGTTGTTCAGTTACTAACTCATGTTTGACTCACTCTTTGTGACCCCATGGACTGCAGCATGCTAGGCTTCCTTGTCCTTCACTGTCTCCCCAAGTTTGCTCAAATTCATGTCCATTGAGCCAGTGATTCTATCTAACCATCTCATGCTCTACTGCCAGTTCACATATTATTTGCCCATTTAAAATATGCAACTTAATGTTTTTTTAGTGTATTCACTGGGTTGGGCAACCAATACTACAGTCTAATTTGAACATGTTTGTCACTTCTAAAGGAAATTCTATACCCATTAGCAGCCAATTCTCATTCTCCTGGATCCCTTCTGCAGTATCCCTAAGCAAACACTGATCCACTCTCTGTCTCTATATGTTTGCCTGCTCTTTGCATGTCATGTAAATGAAATCACACAGAACAGGGTCTTTTTTGACTAGCTTCTTTTCCTTAGTATAATGTTTTCAATGATCATCTTTGTTGTAGGATATATCATTACTTTATTTCTTTATATTGTTGAATAATATTCTGTTGTGTGAATATACCACATGTTTCCATTCACTCATGCATTGATGGGAATTTGGGTTTCCACTTTTTGTCTATTATGAATAATGCTGCTATGAATATTCTTGTAAGTTTTTGTGTGACCTGTGGTTTCATTTGGGGATTCTCTTGGGTGTATATCTAAGAGTGGAATTGGTTAGTCATATGGAGACTTAGCTTTTTGAAGGAATTATATGTAAATTTTAAGTGCAGATAAAACAATATTTAGTAGTGTTATTGGATTCAATGTACCTAGCTCCCCTCTTTGTATAAAGCCTAGCTATAAAACATTGTCATTGTCAGTATTTGATGAAATATTCTTGACTGGCTGGCATGTTATACTTCCTTGTACATGTCCATATTTTAATACATGATTTAATTAATTAAAATATAAACTAATTAATTATGTGAAGCCACTGAGTGGTCATGAAGTTTCTATTTTTTCTTTGACCTAGTTATTTAATTCAAATAAGTATGAATTGATGAAATAAATTCTGAAATCACTTCCCTCTGTGAAACTTCTTACCAGACCTTGTTGATTTTGGCCCCAGTTAAGTTGAATAATCTTGCTGTTTGAATCTTACTTCACTTTCTCCCACTTTTTTATTTGTCATGAAAGAGGAGACTATTCTGGCTACTCAGGAGATGACATTATTTTTCCTAAGAATAACTGACATAACCTTTCCTGTTCCCATGTTATTTTTCCTTCTAAAAATCTTAGAAGTCTATGTTTTTTTAATATACTAGGAAGCTTTAGAATAAGAAATTAATGGTAATTGCAATAGAAGTTGAATAAGTAATTCCCGAAGTAGGAAGCCGATGTACTGTTCTCATGGTACAACTTTACTGAAACAAACAAACCTTTCTATTTAAATGTATAGGAAGCAACTAGTCAATTGAAACTGATTTTCATAGATCTTGACCAATAAAAATAGGGGGGGGGCGCTGGCTTTTTCATGATCACTTTATTCATATGACTTAGTTGCTCAGTAGTGTCTGACTCTTTGCAACCCCATGGACTGTAGCCCACTAGGCTCCTCTGTCCATAAATTCTCCAGGCAAGTATATTGGAGTTGATTGCTATTTCCTCCTCTACGGGAATATTTCTGGCCCAGGGATTGAACCTGGGTCCCCTGAATTGCTGGCAGATTCTTCACAGTCAGAGTCACCAGGGAAGCACCTGTTTCTACAGATTTCAACAGAGAATGAAGAGATTTTGTGGGGAGGGTATGCAGACAACCACCAAAAACTACTCATACCTTAACA
Organism: Antilocapra americana; assembly: GCA_007570785.1. Taxonomy (NCBI): domain Eukaryota; kingdom Metazoa; phylum Chordata; class Mammalia; order Artiodactyla; family Antilocapridae; genus Antilocapra; species Antilocapra americana. The sequence continues at coordinate 5,219,347 of ML664170.1, read as the reverse complement.
TACTTGTCCCATGTTATAAACTAAATAGTGGCCCCCTAATTCACTTAGTGAAGCTCTAATTTCCACTAATTCCTAGTACCTCGTATTATGACTGTGTTGGGAGATTGGGTCTTTAAAGGGATAAGTTAAAATATAGCAGTTAGTGTGGGTCCTAATCTGTTCTAACTGGTAGTCTTATAAGAAGAGGATGTTTAGACACCAGAGATGCCTGTGCACAGAGGGAAGACCATATGAGAACACAATCAGAAGCTGGTCACAGTTCTCAAAGAAGAAGAAACTCAAACCACCAACACCTCTATTTTAGGCTTTTAGCTTCCAGACTCTGAGAAAATAAATTTTGCTTTTAAGTCACAGGCACTATGGTATTTTGTGATGGCAACCCTAGCAAATTAATAAAAGCCATTTATCTTATAGCAATCATAATCACTAGTAAGAGACCATATTAAGAAAAAATAATGATAAAAATCAAAATATTGTTTGTGCTCTACAGATCTCATACTGCCTTGTATTCACAGTGTTGGTCCAAGAGTCTGTTTTAAAAGAAATTTGTAAAATTAGTTGACAGTAAAAGCAAGAATGTATAGACACAGAGAAATCAATCTAAAATGTCTTTAACTAGAAACAAAAGACAATAGCAAATGTATGGCATTTTTTTGGTATTAGAAAATAATATTAGAAGGTACATGTGTGTGCCGTGCACACATCTATGTTATGTGGGTGGTTTCGACTTGTGGCTTTTAATTTTGTAATTCTCCATCAAATTATTTGATATAAAGGTTTCTTATTTAATCTTTACAAATGAAGGTGTGAAATTTCTATGCTTGGATTATGTGTTTGAACTTATGAACTACTCAGATAGTGTAATGCTCTGTTTTGATATCATATTTCTGTTGATTGAATTAGCTGTATTCAATCCTTCTCCCTTTACAAGTCTTAAGTTGCCATTCACTCAAATTAGCTTGAATTAATTCTGATTCCGAAAAAGCACACAAAGAAAAGAGAAATTTCAATGTCCTCTTCAAAAGATTATTTCCAAAACCAATTTAATCCTGAGCTCTGTAAACATGTAAATCCTATCCATGGAATGACAGTCAAAAATATTTATAGTTATACTAATGTACATTAAGACAAAGATCTGTTGAATCCAGCTCTTGTTTGCATTCTGAGAATTTTTTTAGGTAAATGTAAGAAATGTCTAACTTACTCCAGTATTCTTGCCTGGAGAATCCCAAGGACAGTGGAAGCTGGAAGGATATAGTTCATATGATCTCAGGAGTTGGACATGACTGAAGCCACTTAGCATGTACACATGCACAAGAGTTGCCTATTTAAGGTTTGGAGGGTTTCCCACCTATAAACCTTCAATTTATTCAATTTCAAGTGGTTTGTAAATATAAGTCGATTCTACTGAAAAGGTATGTAGGTTGACACGGTAATTAGGAAACATAATTTTATACAGCAACGTGTATGCTTTTCTGTTCAAGATATGTGTTTCATCAGAATGACAGGTTTCCAATTTTTATTCTTTAGATTAAATTTGTTTCTGATAATTATAATACACATCATTCAATTCTGAAGCAGCTCCCACAAGGTTTCTATAATTACATAAAGAAGGTTGTGCTTTTTCCATGCATAACTCAGTATGTATGTTAGGCTCTTTAGAGAAGTACAGAAATAAAAACAGCAGGTGAAATTCTTTCAACTCTGGAATTTTCATTTTTTTGGAGAAGTTGGTCACAGCCTGTGACTTAACTGCTAAAGGATAAGAGGTTCAGTTGTAATATCAACATATATTTTTCTGCTCTAAATCGTTGGAATTGGTTTCCCTCTTAGGAGATTTTCAAATACAAAAATAATATTTTCAACCACTTCTTTCTTAATTAGGAGGTACTCATGCATTTTTGTCAATAGGGTATGTATTTTATAAGAATTAATCTAGGAAAATAATATTGGGCCCCTGTTTAGGATTGTTATGAACTCTCTGAGTTTCCCTAGCAATAACTTTCTGGGACTGCTCAGACATCAGTAGTGTCTCTGACTCTTGCAGAAAAGTCAAGCAAGGATTATAAGAGAGGTGGGTGCTTTGATTATATGACAGACAGTTGTTGAGAATCTAGACTTGTGTATATTTATTTTATTTTGCTTTTTTGTGTTTGCAGAAATTCTACCACCCAGAATAACCCATGGTTGCTTACAGGATAGACTAAGCCTGCTAAAAAATTGATCCTCCCAAAGGCTGCAAGCAAGCGTGTTATCCCAGGTTATAGGCAGGAAGAAAAGTCTATTTGACCCAAGTCATTGGCCCATTGAGTAGCATCACAAGTAGGACCTAGAATTCTTGGTGTTGTTTAGTTGATAAGCAATGTCCAACTCTTTGCAACCCCATGGACTGCAACACACCAGGCTTTTCTGTCCTTAACTATATCCCAATTTGCTCAAATTTATGTCCATTCCGTTAGTGATACTATCTGACCACCTCATTCTCTGATGCTCCCTTCTCCTTGCCTTCACCCTTTCCCAGCATCAGGGTCTTTTCTAACGAGTCAGCTCTTCACATGATGTGGTCAGAGTACTGGAGCTTCAGGTTTAGCATCAGTTCTTCCAATAAATATTCAGGGTTGATTTCCTTTAGGGTTGATTGCTTTGATCTCCTTGCTGTCCAAGGGACTGTCAAGAGTCTTTTCCAGCACTGCAATTCAAAAGCATCAATTCTTCAGCTCTCAACTTTCTTTATAGTCCAACTCTCACGTTCATACATGACTACTGTAAAAACCACAGCTTTGACTAGATGGACCTTTGTCGGCAAAGCAGTATTTCTGCTTTTCAATATACTGTCTAGTTTTGTCATACCTTTCCTTCCAAGGAGCAAGCATCTTTTAATTTCATGGCTGCAGTCACCATCTGCAATGATTTTGGAGCCTGAGAAAGTAAAATCTGTCACTGCTTCCTCTTTTTCCCCTTCTATTTGCCGTGAAGTGATGGGACAGGGGGCTGCCCAGGTGGTGCAGTGGTAAAGAATATACCTGTCAATGCAGGAGACACAAGAGATGCGAGTTCAATCCCTGGGTTAGGATGATCTCCTGGAGTATATCATGGCAACCTACTCTAGTATTGTTGTCTGGAAAATTCCACAGTAGAGGAACCTGGCGGGCTATAGTCCGTTGGGCCGCAGAGAGTCAGACAGGAGTGAGCAACCAAACTAAGTAACTTATATGTCCCTTTCTAGAAGACCTGAGAGAGAGACTTCAACTTTTTTTTTTGATATGGGAATGTTATTTGTAAGATATGCAAGGTACATTAAAGAGAGTAAAGGGGAATCAGAACATGGGAGAGTGTGAAAGTAGGATATCTACTTCAAATTAAGGTATTGGAAGAGAAAGCCTGAATTAATTTGATGAGTTAAGTTGATACCAGAAAGATAGGAAGTGGCATTTCAAAGGAAAATTTGTCAGACGTTTAAGAAATGAGTTTGTGATCTAGTGGTGATGCAAATTTAATTTGCTACATTTTTATACAGTACTTTCAAGCTTTGACATACTCAACTAGCTGCTGAGGATTCTAATGTTTAAAGCTAGAGTTGTTTAATAGGTATAGAGTTTCATGTGTATAAGATGAAAAAGTCCTAGAGATCTGATGCACAATAATGTTAATATACTTAACACTACTGAGCTATACACTTAAAAAATGATTGAGATGGTATATTTTGTGATAGCTATGGGTTTTTTTAGCCACATAAAAAGCAGAACAAGGCATGACTCATGCCATCACAGAGTGCTCAACAGTGGTATAAAATGTAAGTCTTGGAGTGAGAAATACCTAAACATGTGAAAACTGAGAGGAAAATAAAGTTGATTTGCAGAGAATTATGGACCAGGTGAAATGAATTTTCTAGGTGGAAAGTTAGTAAAAATAATCACTGATGTTTACTAAATGCCAAGAATTTTAAGTGTTTTATATTCATAGTTTATTTTTAGTATAATTATCTAAACAACTTATTATTTATCTCAATTATATCTGAACCCAACACTTTAACTTGACATTTTTACATAGTAAGAAGAGCAGGATTTGAACCCAGACAGCCTTTGCCTACAGTTTGCTTTCTTTAACTACCATGCTAAATGGTCTCATTGATTCATTTAAACAAACAAAATCATTTGACACACAGAAGACATCATTAGCATTTGTTTTTAGGTATTCCACCCAGAAACTGGCTATCCAATTGTATATATACATTGAGAATGCTGGATGAAGTCTAAAGCTTCATTTTGGTACTATAATTCTGTGATTCATGGGATACTAAAGGAAACAAACCCCAGAAAGAGTAAAATTTTCTTTCTTTCTTTTTTATTTAGTTATGTATTGACATTTGCGAGCTCATTAGTTTATTCAAGTAATTTGATTTTCTCTGTACAGTTCCTAGTTGTCAAATATCAGTATCAGGAAAATCCATCACTTTCAGGTCTTATTGACATGTTTGCAGGCCAAAGCATCTTAGAGCTTAAGAATCCAATTTATAAGAAGAATCATCTATCATTTCATATCTAAAGATAACTTGACTAAGTTTTATAGAGAAAGGAGTATGATAATAGCAATGATAGCCTTATAATACTTTCTGCAGTTCTTTGGAAGTTATTAACATATTAACATGCATTATCTCATGGTTATGTATATTATAAAATGAAGTTCAGTACATAATGTTAACGTTGGTCAATTTGGCTTTCAGATAACTATTTATTTATATTTAACTTAAAGATTGATTAAGGGAAGAAGAGTTATTTTCTCAATAAGTGATAACTTGGAGCAATTTTATATTCAAAGGCAAAAAAAGAAGGTCAACTTACAGTTCAAACATGGTACAAAAATGAATTAAAAACAAACCAAGTATTTTAACGTAAATCTTAAATTTATAAAACTTTTAGAAAATGGGACAAAAATCTTTGATATCTTGGGTTGGTGAAGATTTCTTAGACATGATACCAAAGCACAAACCAAAAAGATAAATAAATTTGGCACTATTGAAATGAGAAACTTTTATTCTCTGAAAGATCTAGTTGCTGCTGATGCTAAGTCACTTCAGTTGTGTCTGACTCTGTGCGACCCCATGGATGGCAGCCCACACAATGGCTTAGAGAGCTCTCAAGGGCATTGTGCTGTGTGAAAAAAGCCATTTCAAAAGGTCACATATTATATGGTTCCATCTATACAACCTTCTCTTAATGACAAATTTATAGTGATGGAAAGAGATTACTGATTGCCAAGGTTTAGAGATGGTGGGGAGAGAGGCATGGGTATGAAAGGAGAAAGGAGAGCAAGAGGGTTATCTTTGTCGTGATGAAATAGTTGTGTATCTTGGTTGTGATGATGGTTACACAAATGGACATATGTGATAAAAAGACACAGATTCACATTCATTGTACCAGTGTTAAATTCCTGGTTTAGGTATAGTACTATCATTATTATGATGTAACCACTGAGCAGAAACTGGCTATAGGATACAGGGGACATGTCTGTACTCTCTTTAAAACTTCCTGTGAATCTATGATTAGTTCACAATAAAAGGTTAAAACAAATAAGTTAAATCCTTAACTAGATATAAGTATATAAAATGTCTTATTAAAAAGCAACAGTTTATTTTATGACTTTGAAATATGAAGTGTTTTGCTTAAATATTGATGAATTCATATTTTTTTGTTATATGATCAAATTCCCTTAAGTTTTATTTATTCAGATTCACAGATTTACTGTTTAGAATGAATAAATTCAACTTGTGGTATATTCTGTGTGCAGTCCTGAGAACTTCTTTTTCTATTTTTGATTTTTGCTCCATCATTGATTTTGCATTTAATTATAGGGTATTTTTAATGAAGGGGAGGGAAGGGAGGGGAAGTTAAAGTAAGAGAGAAGTAACTATTCCTAAGAATAAAGAGTCCCTAATATTTGACCTAATGAACAGGGTCTATGATAAAACTGCCAAAAAATCTCTTACTCTAAACGTCATTAATAGTTCAGATTAAGAAATGTGATCTGGGTTGATTATTTTGCTGTTAAAAATATGGGGGGAGTATCATTAATAGTTCTGAGTACCAGTTTAAATTCACTGTTAACTGGAATACTATTAGAAGAGAAAGATTAAAGATTTAATACTGTTGCGGGTAGAATAAGTGGAAGGAATTGGGATCATTTTTGAGGAGCAATGGGTAGTGCTGGTAGTTTTTGCCAAGCACATCAAGAAGTACCAGAATTGAAAGAGACATGTGTACCCCAGTGTTCATCGCCACATTGTTTACAATAGCCAGGACATGGGAGCAACCCAGATGCCCATCAACTGATGAATGGATAAGAAAGCTGGGGTACATATACACAATGGAATATTACTCAGCATTAAAAAAAAAATCATTTGAATCAGTTCTACTCAGGTGGATGGAACTGGAGCCTATTATCCAGAGTGAAGTAAGCCAGAAGGAAAAACAAAAATACAGTATACTAACGCATATATATGGAATTTAGAAAGATGATAACGAGAACCCTGCATGCGAGACAGCAAAAGAAACGCAGATGTATAGAACGGACTCGTGGACTCTGTGGATGAGGGCAAGGGTGGGATGATATGGGAGAATGGCATTGAAACATGTTAATTATCATATGTGAAATCAATTGCCAGCCCAAGTTCGATGCTCGGGGCTGGTGCACCGAGATGTCCCAGGGGGAGGGAATCGGGAGGGAGGAGGGAGGGGGGTTCTGGAGGGGGAACATATGTATACCCATGATGGATTCATGTCAATGTATGGCAAAGCCAACACAATAAAGTAAAGAAAATTTAAAAAAAAAAAAGAAAGAAAAAAAAAAAGAACTGTCATAGTAAAGAGAGAATATATTTGTTCCATGTAACACTGAGGAAATTAAAGGACCCGGTAAAGAATCTGCCTATAATGCAAGACCTGGGTTCAATCCCTCGACTGGGACGATTACCTGGAGGAGGGCATGGCAGTCCACTCAAGTATTCTTGCCTGGAGAATCTCCATGGACAGAGGAACCTGGTGGGCTACAGTCCATGGGTCACAAAGAGTTGGACACAGCTGAGCGATGAAGCACAGCACATTGCACATGGATGGTGCAGATTTTGCCCCAGCATGCTGGACAATAATTATGGAGGATGTCTTCTTTCTTGGAATTTTAAGGAATTATAGGCAAATCAAGACCAGTATGATGATGTGGTCAGAAGAGAACCTAAAAATTACATACAGCTATATATTTTGTTGTAGCTTTGCCTTATATTTCCCTGAAAGGAAATCAGTCTTCATAATAATGAAACAAGATAACAAAACTTAAGCACTAGTGCCTTATTTAGTCTTATCACCTTTTTATTCACAAGGAATTCCATAAAGTAGAAATGATTCCTTAAATTTAGTATTATCACGTTTCATGAAAAGTCCTTGGAAAAATCTCACTTATGCATATGTCTTACACATCTTATCTTGAAATCCTTTGAGAGTATAAGCAATTAAATTAATTGCATTTTGTATCCAACCACTCGTTTATAACATGTAATTCCCTAGGACCCTCATGTCCAGATTCAAGAGTGACCTGATAGAAACGCTAATTTAGTTTTGTTTTCTTCCTGGATCTGCTTTGAATATTCTTAAAAGAAGGAGGGATATGCTGTGTTTAATATTAATATAGGATTTTCTTTTAAAAGCAGCTTCTCTCAAAAGCCTATTGTTAAATGGGACTACCTAGAAAGAGGTCAACTTACAAAATACTTCTTAACTACTTGTTTGGTACTTTAGGATTGATGGATAAGCTGATAGAATCTAATCTTCAAATGTGTGTGTCATTAATAGAGATGCAAGAATCTCAATTTACTTTGTCTTTCTCTTTTCTGTCACATCATAAGGAAAAGCTTTACTAATGAAGTACCCAATGGTAATAACCCATTATATGCTAGGATCTCTCTTTATATCAGATGACATGCAAATTAACTGTTCTATTTCTGGAGAAAGACATGGAGTGGTCTAGTTAATCATACTTGAGGGCTGCCATAGTTGTCTTCTGGGAAATATTATCATTATTCATTCTTATTTAAGGGTCCTTATCCTGTGCATAAGAAAATCTCCCATTCATTCCATTTGGGTTTGATGTTAATTATAGGGGCATTAATGGAAGCTTTCTCATAAGAAATGGATGTAGGATTAAATCAGGGAGGGAAAAAAAAAAAGCAACCTTCGGGTGAGTCAGGTCATCATAATAAAAGCTGGAGGTTGGAGGAAAGTTAGAGCTCCTTCACCCGCCTTGTGGTTCAGATGTATAACTGAGGCCTTGCGAGGTGAACTGACTTAATCAAAGCCCCCACCTGATGAGAGCCAGGTTCAAAATGACAAATGATGGAGCGAGTCTCATCAGATAGCAGTGTAGGGAAAAGATAATTTGGGAAATTTCTTTACCCAGAAAGGACTAAGCTCTAACCCTTTTTTCTATTAGGTATTTCTATGATTTTGGTGAAACTTTTAACTTCTCTGAGTCTCTTTTCTTGAATTTAAAGTGAAGAGATTAGACTAGATCATTTGTCATCCAGAAAAGAGAAAGTCTATCTGAATTTCTGTAGAGGGTTTGTAAACAGTTACTGGATTAAGTTCATTTAAAAAAGATATTTCCAGCATATCATTTATGTTTGATTTCCAGAAACTGAGAAGAGCCAATCTTGAATATCAGGTGAATTTAGCAGCAGTGTTTTTAACTGGCCCTTACCGTAGTCTGTGAAAAAAACCTTTCTTCTTAGCCCAGATAATATAATTTTTAATATTTTTTCACCCTTAATTCATACAAATTCTGGCTGGCAACAAATAATTGATAATATTGCTGATAAAATGAAGATTTCCTTTAATCATCTATATCTTTTGAGGATTTTACTGATCATAGATCCACATTTATGCAGTCACCAAGTAATTCAGTCATTTTTCTCTTTTCAAATAAGCATCTGGGTCTTAGGTAAATTTTTTTTTTTAAATTTATGTACATTCTAGATCAGTGTTTCTGGTATCTTGATGTTTAATGTAAACAAACGTAAGTTTCTAGTGTGTAAATTGGATCTTGTTTCTCTAAAAGAAACATATGAAGCAAATAAACTAATTTTTGAGACATATTTGACTTACACTTAGTGTAAAAATGTTCAGTAAAATACATGTTTTGCCATTTATTGATTTTCATAATTATATGAAATTAATTTCATAAAATACATTTAAGCAGGCATATATTAGACTGATAGAACATTGCTCTTCTTTTTGGAGCCATCCTATATAAATTACTATAAAAACCTTTATATTATGTGTCTTTTTCTTTGTTTTATTTTTCATTATTTTGTCTTTAATTTTTCTATCTTTTTTCTGGCTATAAATACATTCTTATTTTAGAAATGTTGGACACTAGAGTAGAGTAAAAAAAAAATACCACTGGAAATAAACATCATTATTCCCATTGTTTTTTTTTTTTTAAAATTTAACACTATCACTTTAATAATAGACAATCCATGAAATTGATTCAGTTTTCAAGCTTCAATACAATAAAAGATGAAAATACTATACATGTATTAAAATATATATAATTTTATAATTATATAATCTCTAACAAAATTTGTCTTTATTTAAAAGAACATTTAGAAACAGTCTTCCTGCACATGCGTTAAGGAAATAGGAATAATCTAAATTGCAAACCTTTTTAGTAAGTGCTTACAAATTTTAACATTGTGTTCCTTTGGAGAAGTTTTCATATCATATGTGCCTGCCAGATATTTTGCATCATCTGTAAGATAAGGTATAATCATTAATTTTTCTGCCACAGGAAATTTTTCTAACTGTGGTGATAACTTTGTGAATATTAGTCCTTTTTTCACTTTTAAAACACTACCATTTATAATAGGCCAAATTTTACTTGGTAAAAATCAACAAAATAATTGTTAATTCATGGACCAACTGGCCTTCTATAGATGCTTTAAAAATATTTATGTGTTTTTGCTTGAGAGTTTAGAGGCAGTTTTTTCATTTCTTAAAATCTGCTTCTTTAAATATATAGACTTGGGACTAGAAAACAAATTTAGAGTGATTTTCTTTTCATATGTGATGTCAGTTCTAAGAAAAATTTGTTTCTTTCATCCAACTAGTTTACCTATACCTTAGTCTTCGAATGAAGTGACCTTTGGAGTGACTGGTATCTTGAGTGATGCGGTTAATGAGATCTAGCGACATCATGACACTGACCCCTCCATGGCCCTGGCTCCTCTCATCCATCTTCTTAACCCCGCAGGCTGAATCAGTGTGTAGAATCAGGATTAAACAAGTGTGAATAAACAAGTTCAAGAGCTTTCTGTCATGGCTGCCAGCACATAGAAGTGGCAAACTAAGACACAGAGAACTTAATACTGAGAATGCTCTCTATGCAACTCTGCAAATCCTGCTGGAGAAATCACTAGTGTTTGTGGTCAGTGCAGTGCATCTAATCTCAGTTTGCTCCATTTCTGGACAGTGGTGGTGGCTGGCCTTTAAAATCATGTAGCTGTTGGCATGTTCAATGAAAGGATGGCTGATCCATCGCTTATCCAGTGTCACACGTTACTAAGGCTTTTATCTCATTAACTATGATTAATGTTTGTATGGAATGGGCTTGTCATGTAACTGTTCATATTCAGCAATTTTCAATCCGTTGGCTTACTTGAACAGACAAGAGTTTTATCTTAGGGGCTGGGTGCCTTTATTTGCGATTACTGTTGCAACATGGCATGGTAACTCTGTGATGTAACTCTTCCTTGACCCTTTCCCATTATCGGCATTCAATATGTTCCCTGTCATGGAACTTGAGATGACCTTATATAAGTGCAATCAAATGAAACCTATAAACAGTTTAGTTTATGTAGAAAAGAAGAAATGCAGTAGAATTTTTTAAGGAAATATTTTCCTATTATTTCTTAGCCTAAAAGTTGTTTTCCTAATATGATTTCCTTGTAAGTCCATTTTCTCAAAGCGAGATGGAAAAGGGTAGAGATTAAGGATGTAGTTTTTTTTCTTGCCTTTGGCTGTGGTTCTCGCTTTATCTGTTCTACATCTGACAAATCTTTCCCCTTAGCCCAGGGCACCATTTGATAACTTGACCAGTCAGTGATTAAACATATTTAGTTAGTTCAGTGGGTCAGAGCTATTGCGACAGATAGAAAATTACTGATGAATTATCAATTTCAGCACCTCTGACATCTGGCCTCAATGTAGTCCATCATCTGAGGACTCATAACCAATTTGCTTGGACAATAACACGCTCAGCTACCTGTGTGATCACAGAGCTGGATGATGGAGATATTTTGTGCAGAATTAGTAACACAGAAGTCACAGAAATTAGGAGAGCTCTGCATCTACACTTGAAAACTAAAAATACCCAATAGTTTAGTTTACACAGCTTGGGGCTGAAATAGGAACCATGTTGTACTTTAGATATGCTTTGCTGATTTGGGCAATGTTTTTTATAGTTTATTTAACAAGCACATTTTGGAACTGAAGAAATAGCTATTTGGAAATACTTTGGAAACAATATTACATATGAAAATTAGTCACCAAAATATTTTATTTATAAACTATAATGAAATAAAAAATGGGCTCAAGTTTTGATCTATTGAAGTCAGTGGAATTTCCAAGATAAAATCTCAAATCAGACACTTACCATTGTAATTCTTTTTAATTATACCCTCTGAGCCATGGGTGCCCTTTTTTTAAACAAGATTTTAAGTAGGAGTTGAAAAAAACCTTTCTTCTTTTTCTTATTACTAGTTGAGTGATTCTTTTACTCCCAAGTAAATTATAATGGTCTTGTAGCAAATGCCAATCTAATGTGAAAATAACTCCACTCCTCTGTCCATGTGACTAAAATTTATTGCACTTCAATCTTCTTCACATCCTTATTTCACACTTTCTAATCTTGTGATTAGTTTTTCAAACAAAGTAGATTCAGGTTAGCGTTTGGGTTTGTATTTTAACGTATATTCATGTCTTTTAAAAATTGGTCACACTTGTTAAGAAATTAATAGATCATGACAGATAATAAGCTCTAACTTATTTCAGCTTTACTCTCAATTGTAAATATTTCATGTAATTATCCTTATATTCTTGTATCCCATGTGTCTAATGCCCTACTTTACAGTGATTCTACATTTAATATTTATGCATGCTGTCATAAAAATATTTGTGAAGCCAGAAATGATTCTTAGTCTTCAAAGTGCTCATTTTTAAACTCATTGTTTTGAATCTACAAACTGGTAAGAACTTAGAAATGTTACCTTTGTTCACAAAATAAAGGTTGAACTCATTGTCATTATAATTTGTGTTTATTCACTAAATTTACACCAGAGCTTTGACATAAAATTGATAGGCCCTTTGGAATGTCCAGCACAACGTGTGGTAACTTGGCAGTATTACAGTCATACTAGGTCGTTATTTATCGCTAAAGACTTCCTGATTTGTCTTGAAATTAAGTGAGGTTTCGTCTCTGATTTCATGGAAACCTTTAGTAACTTTAGTTGACTATAGCATTTAATCAACTCATCTCTCCTTAGATACTTCTGAGTTAGTTTGGGAAATCCTTGGGTGAATCCTTGTTATAGAGTCCTCTCTGGAATCTTAGGGTATGGGTCAGTTACACTGTCATGGATGTTCAGCTCAGATACAATTATTAAATGAGGGTGGTGAGATTAGTATATTTGAATTTGATTTGAAGCATTCTTTTGAGCAGTCACAGGGAAGCCATTGTAGCATTTTCCTTAAAGACCAGCCCTTCTAAATATCAGAACATTTCACATCTGGCATTTGCTTCAAGACCGTAAATAAAATTTGTGCTTTAAAATTGGGGATGTTCACTATGTTCTCCATATTTTGACTCACTGTTACCTGCTTAAGTTTGCCTTTCACCTTTGTTCTACACCACCTACTTCCCTCTGAAGTAACAGTTTCTTTTCATTAGCAATTTCTGGCATATAAACTGTATATATGGAGCAGGTCAACAGATAAAACTGTGGAGCAGGTCAACAGATGTAAAACAATCAAACAACAATGGCAAAATGATACACATTATTTGGAACAAATATCCATTACATGAAAGCATGTGATTTAATTAAAATGAAATAACTTAATTCATTAATATGAATTATATATCCAAGTTTCTTTGGAGAAAGGGCACATACATAATTAGATTGCCAGGTGCTCTCATATAGAAAGGGATGCTATTATCTGTTACCAGACAGTAAGACTGAGAAATTAAGCAAAAAAAAAAAAATGCATTTGAAAGTAACTTGCAAACTGTAAAGAGCTCTAATAATATGAAATATGTTATTTTTAATGTTGTGTGTGTTTGTTGGAACAGAGATGATCGGGATAAAATATGTGACTAACCATTCTCAGTGGATTCTGTGCCAAAAGTCTAAGACTTGCAGTTTTATAGATTTCATGCTGTTGTTCAATTGCCCAGTCATGTCCAACTCTTTGCAACCCCAGATTACAGCACTCCAGAACTTCCTGTCCCTCACCATCTCCCAGAGTTTGCCCAAGTTCATGTTGATTGCATTGGTGATGGATTCCAGCTGTATCATCCTCTGATGCCCTCTTCCTCTGCCCTCAATCTTTCCCAGCATTAGTGACTTTTCCAATAAGTCAGCTGTTTGCATCAGGTGACCAAACTACTGGAGCTTCAGCTTTGGCATCAGTACTTCCACTGAGTATTCATGGTTGATCTCCTTTTAGATTGACTGGTTTGATCTCGCTGTCCAAGGGACTCTCAGGAGTCCTCCCCAGCCTCACAAGTTTGAAGGCATCAATTCTTTGGCTCTCTGCCTTCTTTATAGTCCAGCAGTCACAACTGTACGTGACCACTGGAAAAACCATATCCTTAACTATATGGACCTTTGTTGCCAGAGTAATGTCTCTGCTTTTCAGCATACTGTCGAGGTTTGTCATCGCTTTCCTGCCAAGAAGCAATTGTCTTCTGATTTCAGGATAGCAGTCACCATCTTCAGTGATTTTAGAGCCCAAGAAGAGGAAATCTGTCACTGCGTCCACCTTTCCCCCTTCTATTTGCCATGCAGTGATGGGGCTGGATATCATGATCTTAGCTTTTTAAATATTTAGTTTTAAGCCAGCTTTTTCAGTTTCCTTCTTCACTCTCATCATGAGGCTCTTTAATTCTTCTTCGCTTTATGTCATTAGATTGGTATCATCCTTACATCTGAGGTTGTTGATGTTTCTCCTGCCTATCTTGATTCCAGCATGTAACTTATCCAGCCTGGCATTTCTCCTGAAGGGCTCAGTGTTTAAGTTAAACAAACAGTGTAACAACACACAGCCCTGTTGTAATCATTTCTCAATCCTGAACCAATCAGTTGTTCCATACTGGATTCTAACTCTTGCTTCTTGACCTGCATACAGGTTTCTCACGAGACAGGTAAGATGGTGTGGTGTTCCCATTTCTTTAAGAGCTTTCCACAGTTTATTATGATCCACACAGTCAAATGCTCTAGTATAGTGATTAAGCAGTAGATGTTTAGATGTTTTTCTGGAATACCTTTGCTTTCTCTCTGATCCAGTGAATGTTTGGCAATTTGATCTCTGGTTCCTCTGCCTTTTCTACCAAGGGGAAAGTAAAAAGACAGTTTTCATATTGATATATACGTATTTTTCATGCAAGGATATCAACTTTGGCCAATTTCATGTACTGAAATATAATGCATGAGAATGCCCCAAACCACCATTTCAAAACATTGCCCTTTAGATTGCCCTTGTAAGCATTTGAATCAGTAATTTGGAGTGACTTTCATCCTCAACTATTTTTTTTCATAAACCCTATTAAGTAAGCATCCAAGCTTTTTTTTACTCTTTTTATATTATTGAATTAGTGCTTTGCATTAACAACTTTGATTTCAGCATTGAAATTCCAGTTCTTAATGCGATGAATAATTTTGGTAACAAGTAAATTAAAGCATGATTATTTTAACTTGTGATATGCACTAACATCTATTCCAGTATGTCCAGAATAAAAGTTTTTTCACAAATGTATAGGACATTTGGGGAAGATATGGGAAAGAACTAAGTCAATGAAGTTGATGTACCTTTGCTTTGATAACCTAAAAGGATGTAGATGCTGGGGGAGTTTGGGAAATGATAAAACTTCTAAAGTTTATGATGAAGAGAGTCAAGCTAAATCACTTTCGTCCCCTGAGCTGTGTTGATTCATACTATAATTACCTCTCAAAAAAACTGATGGTGTGTTAATATTCAATTGATAGTTGTAAGTTGATAAAAACATTTTAAATGTGGAGTTGCTACACAAAGTATGGAAGGACAACTTGCCTTTAGTCTTTGAATTTGTGATTAGCCTGGGATAATTATGATTTCTAACAGGAACAAAGATTGAATTCAGTGGCATAACTGGAATTAGAGTGATCGCTTTGGCTTTGAAAAAATACCAACATTTCCAGCTAATTTTATTACCCTCTTTTGTGTTCAGAATATTATGCAATTCAGCTAAGTCTGAATAGAGGCTTAAAAAACAATTAAGAAAAAGCAACTGAGCGGTTTTTTAATACTGAGTTAAGAGGCCATTTAAAAATTGTACCTCGCCAGTCTTGTTTGACAGAATTCTTACACTTAGGAATCCCCAAATTTCTTATAAACCTGTGTTTGGGAAAATTAATGGGAAACACACTGCAGATGTTTAGCAGTATTATGCCAACATGAATATATACTCAGAATTTGATAGTCTTTGTAAATGATTGAAACATTTTTTGATATTCTGTTAGCAGAGTAATTTAGCTAATAATTTGATTAGTTTCACCATCTCCCCATGTTAAGTCTTTCATTGCTTGAACCTAGTGAGAAATGGGACATTCTGGTTTAAGTATTTTCCAGTTAACTCAGTTAAACCAGATTTCTTTGGTTTATTTTGTGTAAGCAGTGGTGCTCTGTTGGAAATTGTTCTTAAAGTTTTTACTTTATATTATGTTTTAGTTGAAATTTCTTGAGTGATTAAGGTCTCATCTGTTTAATTATTATAAACATTAGATCTCTTTATATTATGAAATCTTATATATCCTATGGTATTTCACAGTGAAAAATTCAGCCTTTCCTTTACGTAAGTTTTACACTAATGTTACTTTGGAAACTTCATACACCGTTCCATCTTCACTTCAAACCACTGATGTTTAGGATATTATTTTCTTTTTTTGTTGTTGTTGTTGTGAGGAAATTAAATGGCTAATTAGACAAAATCTTTGCCCACAGCCATACAGCTTGTCAGAGGGGATTTTTGAATCCTTGTGTGTCAGTACTCTGATCTGGATTTCTTTCCGTTTAAAACAATAAGACTTCCCTGTAGATCAAATGGTAAAGAATCTGCCTGCGAGGAAGGAGACCAGGGTTCAGTCCCTGGGTTGGGAAGTTCCTCTGGAGAAGGGAATCAGTATTCTTGCCTGGAGAATTCCATGGACAGAGAAGCCTAGCAGGCTACAGTCTGTGGGTTTGCAAAGAATTGGACACGACTGACTGACTAACACAGTCCTAGAGTATTTGGTCTAAGAGAGATTTCTTAGCGTTGACCTCTTTGTATGAAGTGCAACAAGCAGTTCTGATTTTGTGAGTTCAGAGTCTTGGTTTATTGAGATATGACTCTCATTCTTTGTAGATGAAGTAGATAACTGTTCATAACACTGGGTGTGTGTGTGTGTTTACAGGAGAGAAGAGAGAGAAAAAGTTACTCAATACTAATCTACTCTCCTCAACAATAGAAACGTGGACTATTTGCTTTGTGGCCACAAACATAGGCACTTTTTGTTTGATTTTACAGTTCAGATTAGTGCCCCTTGCCACGTAAAGCTGCAGTGGTAAGTTTGGTGGTGATCTGTACAGATGTGTGGGCATCCCTGGGGTAAAGAATCCTTCTGCCAAAGAAGGAGACACAAGAGAGGTAAGTTTGATCCCTGGATCAGGAAGGTCTCCAGAGGAGAATATGGCAGCCCACTCCAGTATTTTTGCTTGGGAAATCCCATGGATAGAGGAGCCTGATGGGCTACAGTCCATGGGGTCGCAAAAGAGTCGGACACAAGTAAGCGACTAAGTACACACACACACACACACAGGCAAAAGGTTGAACTTATAATTTAGCTCTCACTGTCCCTCTCCTTTTGTGTGGACTAAAATAGTTAACATGTAAATTCTTCATTAGCATTCATAGTCAAATAATATGTAGAAATCCAAAAAGTTAGCTATTTTAAATCAATTATTGCTATACCAGTGCTAGGCTCATAGAGAATAGCCATTCAAAAGGCTGAAGTCCAGTCAGATATCTATTTTACCATGATGACAATGTGAAAAATGAAGCAATGCTGTTTCCTCAATGCTTCCTTCTCGGATCTATTCCACATGTGATGTTGTGGTAACACTGTGAGCAGTGAAGTATTAGAACAGTTTTGTTTTCTGTTCTTTCATTATGACAGGCCAATGACATAATGTCGACAAGCCATGTCTGACAGATTCAAAATTAAAAGTGAATGCCCTCCTTCTTTTCCCTAAGCTTGTACCTAAATGACCTTTGAGCCAATGTTCAATTTCACTGCTTCCGACATAGTAAGTCTTCCATGGTAAGTCTGGGAACAGCTGGTGAGGGTCTTTTCTCAGGCTGCAGAGGGTGGTTTTATCAAAACCATATTACTTTTGTTATTAAAGGAGAAGAATGAGAGGACTCAGCACGAAAAACAAAGACTAATTCAAAGTCTGAACTCTGAAAAGCAGTTTGCTGGTAAGGATATTACCATATATAATAGATGCCATATATGCATAATTTAATACTTTCACAATAAAGTCAGCCAGTTGATTTTCATTAACATGTATGGAGCAACAGCACTGAGAAAAACAAAGATAGATATTGACTCTGTGAATTTTAGTCCTACACTGCATTATACAATCATAGTAAGGAAGATGATCAACAATGTATGGAACCAAGACTTTAGATTCCTGGCATGTTTTCTCTGCTACAGCTTTTCCTCTGAGTTGAAAGTTTTGCTCTCTAGCTATATAGTTAGAGGTAATTTATACAATTCTTGCTTTTACAAAGACATATGAAAACTTAGAGCATTTAGAAAATAATTGAGTTTGGTTATTAGAAAAGTTTATGAGCATTTTGTTAATTTATTCAATCCATCAAGTAGAACTTATTATGAACCTAGCCTGTTTCAGTATGTTTGAAAGTGTGGCCTTAGCTTTTTGACTGTTTATTTACTGCTGCTGCTGCTGAGTCACTTCAGTCATGTCCGACTCTCTGCGACCCCATAGACGGCAGCCCACCAGGCTTCTCCGTCCCTGGGATTCTCCAGGCAAGAACACTGGAGTGGGTTGCCATTTCCTTCTCCAATGCATGAAAGTGAAAAGTGAAAGTGAAGTTGCTCAGTCGTGTCCGACTCTTCATGACCCCATGAACTGCAGCCCACCAGGCTCCTCTGTCCATTATTAACTGGAAGAAATTAGACATATACATATGAAAATGTTTGTCATTTCTAGGTAGGAGGGAAGAAAGTAATAAATATGACTAATACTATAGGACAACAGCTTTAATACATATACATACACACATGTACATACATGTGTATGCATGTGTCTATGTGTGTAAAACATTTGAAAGAAATAATTTCTTAAAATCTCATCCGAAATCCCAATGTCTACAGTCCAATTGGATGAAAGCAAAGGTTGTTAATTCTTTTCTTTTTTGAATCTTTAGAGTCAAATGGTTAAGAACCATTTTCTTAGGATACCAGGGAAGCGTGAGTTGAATGTAGGCTATGGGATAGAGAAGTTGCAACCTTCCTTGTTGGGGAGGTGATTTTTTAATTCATAATATTTGAAAAGTTGGAAGAGAGGAAAATGGGACATATTGGAAGGGAAGGCAGAAACTTGAAGCTAGAAAGAAACAGTGTTATCTGAAGGGCTGGCCAACCAGGCAAAAGGGGATTTTATAATACTGATTTAAAGAGGAGCCTAGGTCAGGTGAAGCCAAGTTAACAGGAACCACAAATGCCAGGCAGAAGTTTTTTGGAGTATCCAGGAGGCAAAATGAATGCATTCAGATTTTTAAAATGAACAGAACATGATGAAATCAGTGTTTATGTACTGTAATATGTGGTGGAGTTGTGGATATGAGTTATTGTGCAAAATAAAATCAAAAGTGGGAGCAGAGAATGGAGATGATTCTTGTGTTCAGTTTTGAAATAAATACTAATTTTGTGAATGACAGTGAAATTACCTTTATTTTCGTTCCATCTATTAGTCATAAAAAAGTGTACACCCTTGTATACATCTTGTTTAAGCAACTGTTTTTAGTGTCATTTAAAGTAGCAAATTGATTTATCCGTTATAATTGCTTTCAGCTTTTAAGGTCTTAAATGTTTCCCCCTTGCCTCCCTCCTTTCATCTTTTATTTTCTATCTTTACCCTCTTTCTGTTTCTTCATCCTTGATTTCTTCTAACTATATTTCTTTCTGTCATATAGAATACTGGTGTTTTAATTATTATAAATATTAAACTCTAATGTAGTATTGTATCCTCATGATACAGGAATATCAGGGTTGAAAGAGGAGAATCCAGGCACTTTGCATATATTCAGTTTGAATAATGAGAAGTCCCTGTTTTTACTCATTTTCCAGGTAGTGTTTAGATGCAACCTTTATTTGCTATAATAAACTGTAGGCCAGAAATCCACACATAGTGGAAAAACCATATTACTATAACAGCTGTGGTCTGTCTGCACAATATCACAATCACGATCATATGAGTGTTTCTGGATTTCTACCTCTTAGAGCGCTGTTTAGGTAAATCCAGGTGGTTTTGTTGAGGGAAGAGTTTTGCCTTTAAAGCATAAATCACTATAGCGCTCAACCTTTTCCAGGGCTTCAGATAAGTTGATTGGTGTTTGTTTCGTTAATTAATTTGCGTTTCATTCAGATGCAGTGCTATGGTTTTAAAAGATTAATATTAATGCTTCTCAATTAAGGCTCTAAGTCTCTATTACTTATTTTACTACTCTTTCTTCTCCTCAACAAAGAAAAGACTGTGAAGTGAAATAAAACAGATACTGTCCAGGCTGCTTACGTTTACTTGTGTCATTATGCTTGATTAAAGGCATGATGTGAATGAACCTAAGCTTTTCATTACAAGGAAATATGAAAAAAAAATGTTTTGGATATAGAGTTTCCTTTGCCATAATTATAACCTTTAAAATTTGCCAGCTTTTTAGTATATAATATTTTTATGAAATTTTCCTGGTACAAATATTTCCTTGATAAACAGCTGATTTTACAGAATGTAGTTGTCAGAAATTGCCATCATAGAAAAACATACGCAGAACTGTCATAAAAATCTGCCCATATTTAGTTTGTTTCTACTTCTGAAGTACTACTAGTTGTTGTAGCTTACATAATTAAAGGAAAGTGTGTTAACAAAGGCTACAGCTTGCAAATTCAAAGCAGGTTATTATTTATTCTGCTCCCAGCGATTGCACACATTTGACCCTAAATGACAAAGTAAATGAAAGCCCTTTTTCAAAGTAATACAATCAGTTCAAAAAATATTGTGCTAATAAAGTTATACATTCTAATTGAAAGATTGATGGCAATCCATTTAGTTGTTACTAGGTTATTTGTGACAGACAGATGCAGAGTAACCTCATTACAGTCAGAATTGTGATGACTTGTAGCTGAAGAGAGGAATAAAGCTTTAAACTATTGTCACAGTCCATTTCCAAAATGTATTCAGAAAATGATTTAAACGAAAATATATGACCATTAAATATAAGTTTGAATTGGTTACCTAGCAGTGTTATTAGAGAAGCAATGAAGTAATCATCTGTTTGATCCATAATTGGCCTACTTAAAATTCACAAATCAGATTTACAGATTCCAGTTTATGAAAGAGAAATGCAGGAGCAAAGACTGGATTGAAAACATTATCCCTTGTGGTTTGGTATTTCCAGCTCATATTTTTAGTTGTTTTCTTCATGATCATTAAGTCTGTATCAGTTTATTTTAGACATTTCTGTCCACAATCACCAATTCGTGATAAATTATTCAGCACTTTTCATCTGTTTGTTCCCTAGTAGTTTAATGTCAGGCTTTCAGCACAAGTGCTCAAGGGAATTTGATCAACATTTTGAAGTTATGTGGTTGGGAGAAAGAAAGAAAATGAATTCACAATCATTTTTTCCTTGTGAAAGATGGTAAAATCTTTGTGGGATATATTTTCTGTATATTTGATCTTAGAACTTATTTTTCTTGATTAGTTAATAATAAAGTAAAAATTTTAGCCTAAGAAAAGCTCTGTCTTCCTACGGTCGTCTTACTGTAAGAATGTTTCTCTAGAATTTCTCACATTCAGAAGTATCATCAATGTCTCTCATATAAAACCCATTTTATTTTATCACTTAATCATTTCTGGTTCAATCTTACATGTAGGTGCCTTGCTTCTTTCATTTACACTTTCTCTTATTCTTTTTTGGGGCTCCTTACAGTTACCACCATGCCTTTCATGAGAGTTTATCTCTCATCATGATCTAAAATTCTTTTATATTGACAGAGATACTCATTTTATAAGAAGACTGTTTTAAGCTTGATTTCAGGTTGACCCTAATTTTTTGAAAAAGTTCATTTACAAAAAGGTTTTCATTGAATAAATCATTTATGTATTGGGTATCTATAAATTTAACATAATGTTCTTTTTAAGACAGTGAATCTACATAGGGTTGACATTTTATCTGTCTTAAGGAATGCATTAAGAGGAAGTTTAGGGTGGTGCTTCCTCTTACCTTCTGTCAATAGTTAAGGCTGAAGTTTTGAATTATCAAAATTCAAGTAGAATTCAGGAAATTGAATTAAAAATACATTTTAGTAAGATCCTAACACCATTTGACAGAGAATGAGATGGTTAGATGGCATCACTGAAAAAATGGACATGAATTTGAGCAAACTCTGGGAAGCCTGGGGTACGTAGTACATGGGGTCGCAAAGAGCTGGACATGACTGAGCAACTGTACAACACTGAGGTGAGGGCTAAAGTGGCAACAAAGGACCTTTCTTTCAATTCTAGCTATAGGTCACTTCCTTGCCATAAATTACCTGTTAGCTTACTGACCTCAGGCAAATTATTTAACTTTTAGGTCTTAGGATTTTTCAGCTGTAAAACGGGATGAAGATTCTAGCCTTACAAGGTAGTTTTGATACTTACAAATGTAATTTTATAGTTATACGAGATTGATTCATTTATGATTAATAAATATTGGAAATATTTCAAAAATTAAACATACTTTTCATTTATTTAAGGAAATGATTATAATGTACCTACTGTGTGCCAGATTTAGTTCTAGGGTATATTAATGAATAAACTAGAAAAAAATCATGGCTTCATGGAGCTTAAATTCTCAGTGCTTACATACTCAGTGCAGAAACTTGAAATATATATGAATGTTAATATATGAAAATAAAATCACTTAGAAATCTGGTGTTAATAATTTGTGGATGTCTATATTTTTGAATGTTTTATGAGTATCTGTGTTATGCAGTTTTTCAGCTTATCATTGTAGCTTGTGTCATTTTTCTTATTTTTATTTCATAAATATTTTCTCATATTATGTTCTTCCTCACCATGGTGTGTAGTAGTGTACTTTTCATCCTGTAGTATATGCTAATTTTCTTATTCCCTATCATTGAGTGTTTAAGTTACTTCCAGTTTTTCAGAAATGTATATTAATATATAAACTCTGAAGAACATCCTGTGATGAAAATTCTTGTGTATATTGATTATTTCTATCCAATAAATTCAGTTATATAGAATATCTGAATCAATGATTATAGATATTTTTAAGAGCTTTGTAGGTTCTTTTATAAGGCTGTTGCAATTTAAAATCCCATCAATAATGCTTGAGGGTCCAGGTTGACTAAAACCTTTCCTTTCGGACATTTTTCTTTGCAAATATGATAGATAAAATTGTTATCTCCTGATAATCTTGAATTTTATTTCTAGTGAGGCTAGAGCTTTAGTTATGTGAGTATTGGCTTATTTTTCCTCCTTTTTTGAATTGCTTGCTTCTGTTAAGTGTTTTTTCTTTTGGAATGCTCTTTTTGTTGATAATTGAGAGCTTATTATATATGGAGATAATTGTCCTCTTTTCATGTCACTGAGTGTGTACATACCTAAAGATTTTCCATTTTTACAGAGCAAAACTGTGCAAGAAATCTCCATGGTTTCCTAGTTATTCGTTTAGGATAGAAACAAATGAATTCTCATCATTCTTTACTAATCTTTCAATACTAATTGCCTATGTGTGAAATTCTTATACTAACCAGTTGCAGAAGTAGATTTTATTCCTTTTAGAGTATTAGAGATTCTTACTGTTTTCCTCTTTTATATATATTACTGGAGAAGTTGTAAACACTGCTATCAAAAAAGAGAAAATGGCATTAAAGAGTCTGAGATGTACAGATACAGTATATTCTTTCCATGGTTGTCATTTCCACTTCCCCAGTTATATTGGCTTTGTGGAATGCTAGGTCTACCTTGAGTCTTTGGATGAAATATATCTCCCAATAGCCCCACACTCTTATCTCTTCCTCTGTTGATAGGCTGGAGGTATCTGAATATTCTGCTTACTTTTCTTATTTTATTGCAGGTGGCCAAAAGGCTAAATATAGGCAGTCTCAGCCCTCCTGGTCTTTTGCTATTGTGTTCCAACTGTATTTATGCTTTTAGATGAGTGTTGTTCTCTCCAGATGTCCATATGTCCTACAATCCAGATTTACCCACACCTTGAATGATTTACTCATATAGATTACCTTGTTAGACCCAGTTAAAATGTAAGTTTAAGACAGATGCATTAGTGGCTAAAGACTGATGATAAAAAATGTCAGTTGTCAGGAGATTTATAAGTCTGATGCTTTAGGAACGATTAAACCCTTCAGTCACATAAGGGGAAATACACAGTCATAGGGATCCACAGATTTGAAAAATAAATAATAAGCTCTAAACTCAATGGGACAGAATTCTATATTTAATTAATTTAAAAACTCTATGGCATGTATAATTTGTTGAAATAATATAGTATAGTTTCCACACTCTTTGTTATAATTTACCTGTGAAACTAGGGAATTTGGTGCCAAATCTTTATTTCCTATCAGATTTGACCGTTTAGTAAAATAAATGTAAATTAACTAGAAAAAATTTCCTACTACTTTCTGATAAAGTATTTATTTTTATTATATGTGGGTATGTTTTCAAAAAGAACAGTATTCTAAAACTTGATCATTAAAGTTGGGGAAAGCACATTATTCAATTATTGGGTGCCACTCTGAAATCAGTCATTTAAAATATATTTAAATGGATTAATTTGTATATTTTCCTTTAGAATAGGACCTAATATAGTCTTTTGACTCATAAAATTATGAGACTAAAGATAAGTATATTTTAATCTTTACCTCCAAAATACATATGATTTATTACAGGGTTGTGATTTTTATCCAATGTCCTAGTATTGAATGATGGTGTTTAATATTATTGTAATACCATATGTCAGAAGATTTATTGTAGTTTTAATTTTCCTGAGCTAGGAGACAGGGTACTTGAATGCATTTGGTGATTATTGACCGATAAGCAATAAAATGATCCTACATAGAGCTCAGTGGCAAGTGTTTCTCCAACTCCCTCTGATTAATATGGTCATTTTGGTGTAATATGTCAATTTTATCAGATTCAAATTTATCAACAAACTAGCTACCGTAGTTTCAGCTCTTGGAAAGGGTACTTTGACTGAGTTATTACTATATTCACAAACAAGATTGTTTATAACACTGGAAAAGTCCTTATGAAGAGTTACTCTTGGTTACTACAAGATCAGCCAAAAATACCTTTATAAATATTAGATGAACAAGCTGAACTATGTATTCACATATTTTGAAAATTTTAATCATTCCTATAAGCTAGTGGAAGTTTTTATTCAGTTACTAAATCTCTTTTAAAGTATAAGTGTCTTTATTCTCTTGTTTATGAAAATCTCTCCAATAATTGGAAACGCTGGAAAAATGAGGACCACTAACAGAAATGAACATTCGAAAGAAAGAATATAATCCATGTAAACCAATGTTTGATATGTATCTAGTATAGTTGACTTTAATTCAGCAAATATCTTTTGAACATTAACTACATGTTAGTGTGCTAGGTTTCAGGGTTACAAAAATGAATATGTGCTAAGAGAAAGATAAATACTTATGAAATGTCTGTTTATCCTTTCTAGAATATGATATATGAGATAACTAAGAATGGAGGTATATAAGTAACTTCTAAGTTTCTACTTCCTTTAATCTTGCAGTGCACCTCTGTACTTATTTAGTTATGTGATAAAATGCATAATTGGGACATTTTACATGCAATTTCAAGTATTTTGAATTATTGAGGCCAAAAAGCCCTTTAAATGAGAGTTGAAAGGTGAAGGAAGATTATACAATAAAAGATTTTCCATTATGTGTCAGGTAATTTTTGAAGGGACAGTGATGAGGCCACTGGAGAGAGTTCAGAATACATGTGTGATTTTCAAGGTAACACAAAATTATGGAACCCAGATTGTCTTATTGCTAAGGATTGCATCATTCTTTTGTTAAAATCATTGTACTCACGATAAAATGTTACTCACAGTGAAATCAGATAATAACTCTATTAACTCTGGAATCATCAGAAAAATCTTGGCATTCTATTAAATATTTGAAATCTAATACATGTAAAGCACAATATAAAATTATATTTATTATTGGATTATTAAAGGAATAATGTACATCTACTGGATTGTATGTTTTGCAAAGGCAAAAAAGAAGCAATTTTGTGCTCTGTTCAACTAAAAAGCATTCTGTCTTGGGATTCTTTTATTTTTTATGATTGCTCCTAAGAGAAATTCACCCAATTATTTTATTTGGTACTTTAAATACTTTTATTAAGAACATTGTATATATTTGGTTTTATATATATATATATATATGGACAATTTCTAAAATAGAACTATTTACATAGGATAGTAATTTTTAGTAACCTGTCATGTTTGGCTGTTATATATGTTGGAAGAGACATCTCATAATTTTTTTTTCCATTTTATTCCAAGGGAAGTAAATCTGATGGTGCCCATATATTTGCAAAATTCCAAATGAAAAACTATTTGAAAAAACAATGATCTATTTTCTTTCCCCAAAATTGCATCAGAGACATAGCATGGTGAAGAAAAGTGGTTCTTGTGAGAAAATATTTTAAAGTTTTTCTCACTGAATCTTTCCATTTTTTTTTCATGATTTGATATGTTTACAAAACCTCCAGAGTTAAATAAAATTAGCATACATTTAACTTTTTTATTTTTCTCCTACTGATTTTGGTCAAAGCATCTTTAAAGATTAAAAACGTGTACATGATTTTTAACCCACTGATCTATTCCTCTCAGCATAACAAGGTACCTTGCTTTCCAAGTATTTGAGACTATGGTATCAAAAATAAGGAAGTGAAACTGAAAACAAAGGTTAACTTATGAGGGTTCTTTCAAGAAGGTTCTAATATTGGCACACGTTTAGGCTATATACACACCCTTTCCATTGGGCTTCCCAGGTGGCTCAGTGGTAAAGAATCCACTTGCCAATTCACTCCTGTCCTGCCTCCAGAGTCGTGGGCTCGATCCCTGGGTTGGAAAGATCGCCTGGAGTGGAAAATGACAATCTGCTCCAGTATTCCTGCCGGGAATATCACATGGACAGGGCCTGGTGGGCTACAGCCCATGGAGTTGCAAAGAACCTGACACGACTGAGCATGTACACCCATTTGATTATAAACCAGTAGCACTGCAGTGAGGATATTTTTAATGTTCACATCTCTACCTGTCAACACCTCTGAAACCTTTTCAGCACCCTATTTCTCAGTCGCTTCTTGATCAAAGCATGACCTGCTCACTAAGGCTTTCATAAGATAATAATTTAATAACAGACTCTGAGCCAGAAGACAAAGGGAAAGGCTGTGTAGGAGGCCACTGCTAATTTCCCTCCCAACATAATCAAATCAGCACAGCTATCCAGCCAGGACTCATAACCCTTAATAAGTCACTCTACTCGATTAAGAGAAATTGATTTTCCTCCACCGTGGATCATAGTGATTATGATAAATATGGTATCTGCTGTTCACTGCGCTCCTCCGCTTACTGCCAGTGTCCATTTGTTTGCAGGGAGGCAGGTAAACGAGCTAGAGGATGACGCTATGTCATTAACTGCAGTTGATATCAGCGCTTTGACAGCTGTAGAATTGAATGGTTCCATAGATCAGCCTCGAAGCCAGTCGTAAAAGCCTTGTGCAGCAGTTACACATTCCCGACAACGCTACTGGCAGCTTTCAACATGCAGAACTCCTGGCTCATGATTTGTAATGAAAGTATAGGAACAGAACAGAATAGGTGGGCATGAGGGAGTTTATACTCTAGATTTATAATATGAAAACTTGTGTGAGAGCGAAACTGCAAAGTAATACTTTGCCAAGGTTCTATTGTGATCCCCACATTATCTGAAGTCTATTGTAGGTGTATGTTATTGATAGTTATGTGACTGCAAACAAATCTAGTTTTGCAGGCAAAGCAGTATCTGGAAATAATACTGATGGTTGTGGAAATTTGGGGCTTATCTACTTTTCTGCCCTTTCATGTCACTCTCATCTTGAGTCACTGGTTTTTGTTTAAATGATTCTCTATCTCTTTAGAGATCTTCCCTGTAGCTCAGATGGTAAAGAATCTGCCTGCAGTGTAGGAACCTGGGTTCAATCCCTGGGTCAGGAAGATCCTCTGGAGAAGGGAATGGGAATCCACTCCAGTATTCTTGCCTGGAGAATCCCATGGATGGAGGAGCCTGGCAGGCTACGGTTCTTAGGGTCGCAAAGAGTCAGACATGACTGAACGAGTAACACGGCTGCTGCTATCTCTTTACAGTAAATGATAACTCTTTGTTCTTTAACATCAGTGAGGAAAGAGAGCAAAGGAACCTATTCTATCAGAGCAGTCTTAACAATTGTTGAGTATTTTCATATAAACTTTTTGAATAGCATGTCAATTGAATGTTTGTTTTTGTAGTTAAAAATACATTAAGTTCCTATGATGATGGAAAGGTATTTCATATGGCATGGCACACAGAGACAGTGGCAGTGATAAAGATTTGTTTTTTTTCACTGATTTTACTTGGAGAATAATTTGGGTTTGGTAATTTGTGTACACTGTTAGTGTCCAACAGATAATTCTTATTTCTGTGCTCTACACAGAATTTGATATTACGGAGTAAGGAATTATAGGCAAACATGAAATGTTGTTTTTAAAATATGGAGGCAGTAACATAATTATAAGACACTGAAAATAGACCTCAGAATTATCTTTATGAAAATAATAGATACTTTTTAAATTAAAATTGTATTTTGACTGAATCAGTCCTAGGATTTTTAAAATTCATCAAATGCCATTATGATGTTTTCTAATAGGCTACACTTAATTATTCTTCTCAGTTGTTGTTCCATTGGAGAATACTATATTCTAGTTATATTAATAAAAGTTAATCTATTTAATTTATATCTTGATACCTTTCACCTTTTCACATTACTAAGAAAGGATGAGAAAATATGCCTTTTTCTAGTTTTAAAAATATACTGGTGAGGTTCACTTTATTCTTAATACTATTACTGAAGATTCTACTATCTTTAACTTTACTGTTATTTTATTTCTTAGCATTTCCTAAGAAAAGAAAGCCATCACAATGATATTTAATGATAAGATATATATAATCTGAATAAATTTAATTTGACTTCTATTTGCACTTCTCTTTTATGACGTGAGAAATAAACTAAATGATGATAAAAGTTATTAAAACTCTGGCCCTACTCCCACCAGTTTTGAGGGAAATTCACCTCCTATTATTCAGGGGATGCTAATTGTTCAGTCCAGTGAGCAAAAACAAGTCTATACTTGAGAGAAAATCTCCAAATGGCTGCCCAACTGCAAGAGTCAATTATCCAGTGAGGAAATGTGGCAAAGTGCTTTGCTCACTCCTATCTGCCTAAGTTGGACATTTAATGAATATAGCTCAACATATTCAGAATGATCTCTCTTAGAGCTGGACAGTCCCTGCGCTGACTTTGACAGGGAAGTGCTCTGTGCAGCACTTCCAAGCAAAAGCAATTAAATTTAATGTTGTTAAATTTAAAAGAAAAATTGTTCAGCATTCAGAATATTTCAGACACCATGGAAAACTTGGAACACAAAGATGGCTCCAACACCTTAAATCTGACTATCATGAACTTTTGTTGTCCTCCAAACTTTCCCTTGCAATTTCTTAACTGTTAAAATTGTTGCTTAGTCACTAAGTTATGACTCTTTGTGACCCCATGAGCTGTAGCATACCAGGCTCCTCTGTTCTCCATTATCTGTTGGAGTTTGCTCAAATTCATGTCCACTGAGTTGGTGATATGATCGAACCATCTTATCCTCTGCCACCTTCAGTCTTCCCCAGAATCAGGGTCTTTCCAGGGAGTTGGCTCTTCTTATCAAGTGGCCAAATACTGTAATAACAGATTATTTGAAGATAGTGTTCACTTCTCCAGATCAATACTATAAGAGGTTACAGTTTTACCTATTAGTTTTATTTTGCTTTTTTTGCACTGAAACACATGTAATCTATTGAAGTACGATAATCCTTTTTTCATTCAGATTCTATTTTAAGGAAATTTCATTACTTGCTCGTACTATCAATGATAGTTCAGTGTATCCTGGTGTCTACTACATACTCTTAATTCACCAAACTGCTTAAATCTGGCTTAAGGAATTTTCTCTCCAAAATAGTCTAGATAAGATGTTTGTTACATGCTTTCAAGATGATGAATGAAATGCAAGAAGAAGTTCCTTTTGAATAATAAATGCAACTGTCACAGAATCTTGTGTATCTAGCTCAGAATAACCAAAAATATATTTTCATATTAAAGAATATAACATGGGCTATGATTAACAAAGTGAGAAAGATCAATCATTATATGAAAAAAGAGCTTAAAGATCTAATATAATGTTTAAGAGCTTTAAAACTTTTAATATAATGTTTAAGAGTGAATTTTGAAAAGTTTTTTTATATGTGTCTGCCCCTTGGTTAAAGTTCTATTTAGTTCCAAGTCAACATTATAACTAATAGCAGAAGATAAAAGATTTGGAATGATTTTATTTATTTATATTCATACAATGATTTATTTATTTATTTATTTTGAATTCTATCTCAGAATCTTTTTTTGTTGCCATACATTGACATGAATCTACCATGGGTATACGTGTGTTCCCCTTCCAGAAGCCCCCTCCCACTTCCCTCCCGATTCCATCCCTCTGGGTCATCCCGGTGCACCAGCCCTGAGCACCCTGTATCATGTGTCAAACCTGGACTGGTGATTGATTTCGCATATGATAATTTACATGCTTCAATGCTGTTCTCCCATATCATCCCACCCTTGCCCTCTCCCATAGAGTCCAAAAGACTGTTCTATACATCTGCGTCTCTTTTGCTGTCTCGCATACAGGGTTATCATTACCATATTTCTAATTATTTTTGTGTTCTGTTTTATGCTAGAAAGTAGCCACAAGAAAGCAAGTAGGTTGTGGCATAACAGGAACCATCTCAAGGCTTATGGGGGTTTTGGCCAATTGTAGCTTCCCGAGTTAGTGAAAAGATACATGGATGAATACAAGACTGAACGTGTCTGGGTGTGAATAATGAAAACCAAATGTCTGGTTCTGTGTTAAGCACAATACTTTCTATTCTAGATCATAAGTTCACACTCTGGTGGCTCAGATGGTAAAGACTCTGCCTGGAATGCTGTAGACCAGAGTTTGATTCCCTGTAGAAGAGAATGACTTCCCACTCCAGTATTTTTGCCTGGAGAGTTCCATGGACAGTGAAGCCTGTCGGGCTGTAGTCCATGGGGTAGAAAAGATTCAGACATGACTGAGCCACTAAAACTTTCACTTTGAGAGGGAAATTGTCCAATGAGATCTGAGCAGTTCTAATCTCTATATCTATAGGAGAACAGGTAGTAGAGAATAGACAAAAGGGCAATAGAGAAAAATGTTAGAAGTCTGTATTTCAAATGTTATTGAGAGGTAATTGACTCATTCTCAAGAGTATGGGGTGGAGACAAGCCTCTTTCTACTGCCTCAATACATACAGAAGACTTTTAGTTACAAATAGATAATTTCCTGACACTAAAGACCTGGTGTTAAGCAAGAATATTCTGAATGTTTTAATACCAGAAGAAATCTCCCTCCATGTATTTTATTCCATTAAAATACTCTATTGACCTTTAAAAAGTAATAAATTGCAAATCCTGTAATGGGTTGTACTTGGAATGGTTTCAAAACTTACATGAAAGTGAAAGTCGGCTCAGTCATGTCCGACTCTTTGCGACCTCAAGGACTATACAGTCCATGGACTTCTCTATACCAGAGTACTGGATTGGGTAGCCTTTCCCTTCTCCAGGGACTCTTCCCAACCCAGGGATCACATCCAGGTGTCCTGCATTGCAGGCGGATTCTTTACCAGCTGAGCCACATGGGAAGCCCAAGAATACTTGAGTGAGTCGCCTCTTCTTTCTCCAGGGGATCTTCCCGACCCAGGAGTTGAACCGGGGCCTCCTGCATTGCAGATGGATTCTTTACCAACTGAGCTATCAGGGAAGGCTTTCAAAACTTACCTTGGATATATTAACACTATGAAACCTTGCAGCCACATTTTCCAGCATCTTAAGAGCTTCACAGTGAAGATACGACTTAATGCCTAAGGTTTATTTTTGAATCCTCCATCACATTGTATGTCATGACTTAACAGACATGAGTTTGAGCAAACTCCAGGATATAGTGAAGGATAGGGAAGCCTAGTGTGCTGCAGTCTATGGGGTCTCAAAGAGCTGGACACAACTGAACAACAACCACAACAACAATCACTTGAGTGATTTGCAAATGTCGTATGTAACGCAGATATGAAACCAGTTCAATAAGGTAACAATTCCTAACTATACAGATCAGCATATCCTCACAGCAGAATACTTCTTCAGAGAGCATATATTAGTTCAGATTTCCACTTTACAGTAAAGCTTTGTGTTCATGTAGGCTGTGTCTTCTGCACTCAGATTTAAAGAGACCTCTCTTCCCTGCTTTCTCTGAAGTTGGAAAGCCGCCGAAGTGGCAGCTGCCTCACAAGTCACTTTTCTTCCCCTTGTTTTGATAATTATGAGCAAAGGTCAATCACTTCCCCATTAAGGCAAATCCTGACAACCCCACTTGTCAGAGCCTCAGTTATAGATGACATGCTTGTCAACATCAAAAAAACAGGAGTATATCTTTACTTCCTCATGACCAGCTGAAAGTCAAAATCCCACAGAATACTGGAGGCAGGAGGGAAGGAAGGCTGGGTGGGTGTGTGCCATACATTTGTCAACTGTAGAGGTATGATTCTAGGGAGATTTTTGTAATTTTAAGCTTCACAAATGGATAATTACATTCTGCTTGTTAAACATGGACTTGTGAGCATCCTGACAGAATGCAAATACTTTTGTTAACAGCGTGACCTGGTACTGCCTCCGACAGAGGTTTTACTTTTATTGTAACTTTTTTTCTGAAGCCATCTTAGTTTTTAGATGAAGGTGAAATGGCTAAAATCTGAGAGGTGACCGGAATAACGTTCTTTGTATAACCAGATTCTGAGTGAACTAAAAACTCAGCTAGGACCATTGCAAGGGGTAAAGACATATTGCACACTGAAGAAGTGAGGAGGGAGATATACTCTTTATGTTATGAAACTTGATGTTAAGCTTGTACTGCTCAGATTATGTCAGAGATTCATTTACATTTAATTATACAGTACCTCCCAGTCTCCCTGAAATCAGCATTCATAGGACTATATTGAGTCTGCTGGTAACTGACCTTGGAAACATAAACAGAGCAAATTACACTCCTGTCAACATGTTAACTTCATACACTTTCAGTGATCCCAGCACTTTGATGTAAGAGAATATGGTGTGAGATTAAAATTGAGTCCAGGGGCCCAATTTAGGACCCACTCATGGTGTGCCTTCCTATATACAAAGAAACATTTTCCTAAACTTCTGTGGGTGATTTTATTTTAAATACTTAAGGGCTTTCTGTTTAAAGGGAACCTTTAGAAATTCCTCTTTAACTTATGCTTGGAAATTAATAAATCCTTTTGTATGGCAAATCATTACCAAATCATTATGCTGTACACATTGAACTTACAGTGCTGTATGCAATTATATCTCAGTAAAATTGAAAAACTTATTACCTCCTCACTTCTCACTTGTTTAAATCAAAATTTTTATTTGCTGCTCTATGAATGTTATGGAGTGAGTTACCTACGGTGTGTTGTGATAAATTGTTAATGAGACTCACTCTCAGGATGAAAGAAGCCATGACTTTCCAAGCAGGTTATGACCCAATATAATAATTCAGACTAAAAAGGAAGTGTTCTGAGTATTTTTTCTGAAATGAACAAACCTAACATAATCTTACAGCATGTAATATTTGTCCAAGATTATTAAGAATGTAAGCCTGTGTATAAATACGAGTTGTGGATATGTAATTCCATCTAGTCAAGCACTTGCTTGTTCCTTTCTGTTCTAAGGTACAGTACATGCACGGATGCATGCTCAGTCATGCCCGACTCTTTGTGACCCACGGACTGTAGCCTGCCAGGCTCCTCTGTCCATGGGATTTCACACATGCTTAATGGAACGGGTTGCCATTTCCTTCTCCAGGGAATCTTCCTGACCCAGGGATCAAACCCACGTCTCCTGCATTGACAGGCAGATTCTGAACCACTGTGGCACCTGGAAAGCCCCAAGGTGCAGTGCCTAAGCTCTCGTAATAGGTGTACTTGTTTTATCCTTGGTCATTCTCCTAGTCTGCAGGCAGAATAAGATGCCCTTGGTGACACTCTTGAAGCCCACTGCTCTGATCTTCCTTTCTTCTCCATCCCCCTGTTGTCTTCCTTCCAGTTGTTCACTTTTCATGACACCTCTCAAGAGTGGAGTCAAAGGTGAGCAAATATACAGGTGTTTTGTCGCTTCTTTTTCATCCCCTCCTCAGTTTTTCATTATGGTAATGGCACTTTGTGATGTGCGGTTTCTGGATTTATGACCCATTCTCGATAAGCGTGAATCTGGCCTGCATGTGCATCTTTGATAAGGTTCTAATTGGATAGCGGTGACCTTTCTGAATGTAATTCAGGGAGGAAGATTAAAAAGCAGTCCAGGAAGTGACAGGTTTGGGACAATAACATATGAATTCAGCTCTGCTGGCAGGCAAGAGATGTAAGCTGTGATAAATTAGAGGGAGGCCCAACAGGCTTACACTGAATGAATGATTTTTCATTTCTTTTACATCCTTGTGTAAAACTCTATTGCAGAAATTGTGCTAACACCACTCTATCTTCCTACTACTGGGTTATACTACCCTTTTACTGATAGTAGAAGTTAGAGAATTATTCAGTTAATGTAGTTTTAAAATGACTGAAGAACACGTAACTAAAAGTACATGCTCCAGTTTGCACTAGGTCATTTTAAGTTGAACAGTTAGTGGGTATTTGGAAGCTAGCTACCAAAATTCAGAAAAATCTTTGTCTAACTCTCTCCTGCTTTCCCTCTATTTCTCACATCTGTGTGTAAAGCCTACTAGAAATATCCAAGTGTGTATACACACTCAGATCTTGAAAATACCTTTATCCAATTTTAAAGATGTAAACTCAAATTTTAAAGATCAATTCTATAAGAGAATCAATATAACCAGAAAACACCTAATTAATATTTTGTATATTTGATAAAGTCATAAACTCTTCCTATATCTTCAACTTTGGATGTTGTCTTACTAATCCTGCCAACTATGTGAATGTCTTGCTGATCCTGCTGACTGTGCCAGTTGTCTTACTGTATCTCACTGTGCACACTGCTCTCTGACCCCAGCGTAGGCAAGGCACGAGCGAGGAAGCTGGAAGAAAACTCGAGGAGCTACAGGAACCACAGGCATGTTTGTTCTCTCCAGGCTGGCCCAGCAGCCATAGCAAGAGCCATAACATAACCTCTCAGAACATAACCTTTCTCCAGTGGCCTTCCAGGTGGAACTTATATATGCTTACAGAACAAAGGTAGTCCGTGCGTGGCCAAGCAAGTACCTTGTGATGCGCATGCACGTTGCTATAAGTGATCTCAACCATTGCGTGATCATTATTTGTAAAACTTGGGGTGAGAGCCAAACCGTGCCCTCTTGGCTAATTTGCTCTTTCCCTACAAATGTGCATGCTAAGTTGCTTCAGTTGTTTCTGACTATCTGTGACCCTATGGACTGTAGCCCACCAGGCTCCTCTGTCCATGCAGTTCTCCAGGCAAGAATACTTACTGGAGTGGGTTGTCATGCCCTCCTCCAGGAGATCTTCCTGACCCAGGGATCAAATCCACGTCTCTTGCATCTCCTGTGTTGGCTGGCAGATTGTTTACCACTAGCGCCACCTGGGAAGGCCCAACTTTGAATATGTAGTCGAAATACACTTGTATGGACTAGTATATTTAATTACATGTTTGAAAATATACACTCACTTGCAAAGACATGTATGTCTTCAAATGTCGGCTGAGACTTTTTCTCGTAAGTGACTCTTCTTAGTATGCAAATCTTAAGTATATTGTTAATACTATAATAAAATGTTACTTAAATGGAAATAACCTTAAAAAAGGAGAAATTGTAAAAGCTCAAATGTAACTTTGTTAGATGATTTTGTAAAATCTGCCATTTCTGCTGTTGAGCCTGTTGCTTATACACATGGAATATAAAATAAATTATACAAGTAGCAGGCAATTGTTGGGCCTCCCTACCAGGATTAACAGAGGGAAAAGTTCTTTTCTTTAATTTCCCTCTCATACTCCTCACACATGAGCTCCTTCAAGGAACACAAGGCCTGTCAATACAGAATTTCCTTTCGAGCCCTCTGGACCTAGGCAAACACCTTTTCTGAGGGCCTGAATTGGGTCAGACACCATGGTAGCTATGTATATGTAGAATTGTATTCTCGCCTCATTGTAACTCAAGGAGCTGTTATTAGCCTTGTTTTCTTGCTGAGAAATGTTTCCCCAAATTAAGTTCAGGGCTTAGCTCTCAGCAGTCATTATACAAGTGGAAAACAAAATATGTAAGGCCGGGTGTACTCACCTAAGGTTATATTAATTGAAGCCTAATAACCAGATTTGAATCTGGCCTCCATGTGTCTTGGTCTTCCCAGGTGGTGCCAATGGTAAAGAACCTGCCTGCCAATGCAGAAGACACGAGAGATGTGAGTTCAGTCCCTAAATAGGGAAGATCCCCTGGAGAAGGGCATGGCAACCCACTCCAATATTCTTGCCTGGAGAATCCCATGGACAGAGGAGTCTGGGAGGCTACAGTCTATGAGGTCGCAAAGAGTTGGACATGACTAAGCATGCACACACTCTAGCAACTCCATGTATCTCAACATAAGCAGGTCAACAAAGAAAAGCAAGCTTCTAACTCTGTTGTTTAGTCGCTGTCTTGTCTGACCCTTTCGCAGCTCCATGCACTGTAGCCCACCAGGCACCATTAGGTACCTCTCTGTCCCTGAGGTTTTCTAGGCAGGAGTACTGGAGTGGATTGCCATTTCCTTTTCCAGGGGATTTTCCTGACCCAGGGATTGAACCCACGTCTCCAACATTGCCAGGCGGGTTCTTTACCACTGAGCCACCAGGGAAGCCCCTCTCTACTGCTATACTGCTTTATGACAGTTTTCCAAATCATCTCCCAGTTTTTAACAAGGGCTTTTAAAGGTATTCTTTACATACCATACAATTTATCAGTCTGTAGTGTTAAACATCATTTTATATTTTATACCTGCTATAAAATCAGTGTAATATACTGTGCCTTCTTCAGCTATGTTTAATATTTGTGGACTGAAGAACTGGTTTTTTTTTTCATTTAAATAAAATAAATAAAAAGCATTTTCACACTTGAAACCCTATTTATATATTTCTGTTGAATTCTTGGTTACCCAAATATTAATATTCTTTCAGAATTTCTCTGATATTTTCCATTTTTTCATATTCACTCTTCTTGTGTCCCCTTATGAAGGATGCTTGGGCTATTCTTAGAAGCACTTATTATTATGCTTTCTGGACTTTTTGCTTGTCCATTGCACTCTGTACACTTACTGACAATTTAATTGTTCAAACATTTATTTTCTTCATGGCACTTTGTTCTTCTTAGAGCTCATTGTCTGTCAGATTAAAAACAAAGACCACCCTTTGCTAATTTACTCTCAATTTCATACATGCTCTGATTCCACCATATTTATGCAACCCTTATGTTTCATAATTCCTATCAGGAAATACCTTCTCTATGTAGACCAAACCTTCAGTCTCTCGCTTATGTTAATGTTTATTTCTAACTCTGCAACCTTTCTTACTTGTTTAACCAGTTTACTCTCCATTTTCTTTCCCTTTTAAATGTACTGCAAGATGAAAATTATTCAAATCTCACTCCCATACAGTCAGGATTTTATTGGCCCTTTCCTCCTTTGAGGGCTTCCTGGGTGGCTCAGCTGATAAAGATTCTGTATGCAATGTAGGAGACCCGAGTTCAATCCCTGGGTTGGGATGATCCTCTGGAGAAGGGAACAGCTACCCACTCCAGTATTCTGGTCTGGAGAATTCCATGGACTGTATATTACTCTTTGGAAGGAAAGTTATGACCAACCTAGACAGCATATTAAAAAGCAGAGACATTACTTTGCCAACAAAGGTCCCTCTAGTCAAGGCTATGGTTTTTCCAGGGGTCATGTATGGATATAAGAGTTGGACTATAAAGAAAGCTGAGTGCCGAAGAATTGATGTTTTTGAACTGTGGTATTGGAGAAGACTCTTGCGAGTCCTTTGGACTGCAAGAAGATCCAACCAGTCCATCCTAAAGGAGATCAGTCCTAGGTGTTCATTGGAAGGACTGAAGTTGGAGCTGAAACTCCAATACTTTGGCCACCTCATGCGAAGAGTTGACTCATTGGAAAAGATCCTGATGCTGGGGAAGATTGAGGGCAGGAGGAGAAGGGGATGACAGAGAATGAGATGGCTGGATGGCATCACTGACTCGATGGCCATGGGTTTGGGTAGACTCCGGGAGTTGGTGATGGACAGGGAGGCCTGGTGTGCTGCAATTCATGGTCGCAGAGAGTCTGACACGACTGAGCAACTGAACTGAACTGAACTTCCTCCTTTGAAGTCCCATTGACGTTAGAGTGGTTTATTTTCTGCATAATTTGATTCTTGGTAATTACTGGTCCCATATTTTTCCACATGAATATTTCATATGAGGAAATTTTAACTCTTTAAACATTTTAAACTTCTTAACATATTCCATGTGTGATTTTTCCTATGGTAATATTCTTCACAGCATGTCCTGCTTAAAATAATATATTCTATTAAATTATGTTTCAAATTAAATACTATATTTATACTATGTATAAATATTATATCTATACCATATATAAATACACATGTACATATATACATTACCTTGCTTGAATATAAATATATATAAACAATTTATTTACCTTTTGTAAAATTTGAAATATTGAATCAAGGATAGTAATTCATATTCCAGGGAAAATATAAGATACATAGCTCTAGAGTTTTAATATGAAGTTGTAGCATTCATTTTTAGGAAGTATAAAAAGCTAACTAGGAGAAGGAGGTAGAAGCAAGTGGAACGTTCATTAATTCCAATATGAAAGCTTTGTGACAAACTTAGGTATAATTTGGCTCTCAGTCAGAGTCAGGCCTCAAATATCAGTTATAGTGAGCCTTGAAATAATTATTTATTAATGCCTTGCTCAGTGGAACATGCTGATGAAAATGGACAGTAGATACATCTCTGAGCATTTGTTTTATCTTATTTTAATCTCTCTAAGTGCAAAAATATGGATCATGATAGGAACTTGTCAGTGGCCCTCGTACATTCATCTTTTATCATGTGCTTTTAAATATTAATATCATATATAATGAAGGTACTCTGATTCAAACTGAAAATGAATATGAGAAGTTAATTGGCTTTAATAGTTTAGAGTCCTGAGTGTCTACAGTAGTTATGAAAAGAGTGTGAACATGAGCTTTGTGGATAATGTAGAGAATTCATTTCTCCAGGAGCTAAGAAGTCAGAAAAGAAGTTCTAAGTAAAAGAAGTTCATGACCTTTCAACGTGTTAAAATGCATTATGACAAAATAATATGAATACTGATTCATGGGAGACATGTTTAAAAATTAAACCTTTGGGTTATGACAATTAGGGTTACAAAAAAAATGTATGTTTAAATTTGCAAGTATATTACTGTGATCCTTACAGCTAATATTCTAAAGGAGAAGTAATGTGTTTTAGGATACATATTTTTATAAGACAGCAAAGTTGAAAGCTCTGCATTGCCACAAAAAGTTGAGAGACACTAATTTAAAATGTCAATAAAACATTGCTTAAACTTTTACATGTTTCAGAATATCCCCAAGTGATCTAAAAGTAGGCAGGCTATGGAACCTCAATGGATACTTAAAACAAAATATGACAAGGGAGCAGTTTTCCTAATTTAATGATATCATTTTTCTGCCTCCAACACCCGTTAACGGAATCTGATTAGTGTTAGGTGACCTCTGATAAATATGGCATAAATCTGTGCTGGTTTAAGTGTTGACAGAAAAAATGACTTCTACATATACTATAAACAACCTGACACCACTCTTCTTTTCTAATTAATACTCTTTCAGATACTTTAAAAATCTGGTAGCATGCTTATCCATCTGTGGATATTGTGTGACATTATTGCTGTTTGTCTGTTGACAGTTCTGAGAAAGAAGAGGCAGTGGTTTGGGACTTTTGGTGTTGATGTCTTGAGTTTCTGGGGAGCAGCCTCATGTACTTAACTGCTGGAGGTAGTGATTAGAAAATGCACAAAGCTACTGTTCAGGTCATCTAAAACTTTCATTCCTGCCACTTAAATGTTATAGGGTAGAGAACATTAGCTCTTCTACAAGCTGCAGACTCCTGGGGCTGCTGCCATGTCAGGAAGCCAAAGAAATCAAAGAGCCACCTAGTGACCCTCCCCGTTGTCTGGGCTTGTCGTCTTCTATCAGTAGCATGCCACAGTCAGCAAGCTACATATGCACCTCCTGCCTGCCCCGGGTTTGGCGGCCCCCTGATCCCTGCACCTGTTTGCTTATACATGAGCTGTGCATGTTTGAATTTAAATACATGCAGGGGCTTGGAGCAAGGGGGAAGGCTGATGGCTCTGTCAGAAGCAGTTCATTACTGCATGCAGAAGAGCCAAAACCAGCTTGCATGGAGAGAGGGAGGCAGGATTGATGGGACAGTTTCGGTTGATAAGAGATGAATTTTCTCAGTGGAAATAATCTTTTTTTTTTTCCCTCCAAGATTTGAATAGGGGAGGATTTTAGTTAAAATAGGGTTAATACTCATTTTGATGATCTTATCTATCAGTAAGTGGTATCTTCAATTACATAGAGAATTGTAAACACAGTGATGAATTGTGTTACTCTTTCCCAAAGTTATCTTTCCTTAAAAATTTCCAATGATGTCACTGCAAAAAATTTAATTGAATGAGTGTAACATGTCAAAGAAAACATCTGAAATTCAGGGGTGCATATAGGTGAAATGTTTAGTAAATTTATATACCTATGCTATATGCAATATACACCTGTGTATGTTAGAAAGTTATTTACCTAACAAGAAACAATAGTATTGACTCTCTTTTTTTTAATAGTTCCAGTCTTGTTTACTACCTCTAGCATCTTGTGTCCTGTCTTCTGATCTTTGAATCAGAAGACCTGAGACTGGTTGCGTTTGGTTCTTCTTAGTTCTGTGTTCCTTCCATGGCCTTTTTATTCTGTCTGAAGCCCCAGTATTTTCAGCTGTAAAAAAGGGAGAACGGGTGTCCACTTGAGAGGACTCCAAAGGGTGAAAATTTAATAGTTTTATTCGAGCTGGAATGTCTTAAATAAATTGCTATATTAAATATTTTTACTTTTAATATTGATATTATATAAAATTAGCCATCATCTCCATAAGTTAAAATGCATAAGATAAAAGTTTACTGGTCTATGAATAAACTTTCTTTCTAAGGACAAAGTATTTTCAAAAACAATTTTAAGATCATAGTGATAAACTTTCCATGGAAATATTTCCTGTGTAAAGCACAGTTTTTTATATTAAAATGTTTTTGTGATGTACTTTTATATATAATTTGAAAAATACTTCTAGAATCAAAATGTAATATACTATTACATCATTAAATATATTATTTAATATCACGTCATTGCTAATATCACACTTCACTCCCATTTTATTGTGGCCAGAACTAGTGAAAAAGTTATACAGACTGATAAATCCTCTTTTCTTTGGGTTTCTAACATTTAGTAAAACAAGGAAAGAAGAAATGCCTTGGGGAGAGAATCTGACATTTATAAATTCACATTTCTTCCACCCTACCTCACACTTACCTCCCTAAAAGTTACAAAAGATCAGTTGAATTTGGGGGGTACCTTGAAAGACTTATAAGTTGCCAGCATTTCACTACCCCATGTGGTTTGAGCAAATGAGCAACCTTGAACTTTACACAGAGTTCCAGAGGCTGGGCAGAAGGCAGTGCATATGCAGGTCCTTGCATGACTAATTTCCTGTCAGCAAGTGATTTTATTATCATTTAAATAAGAATTTATAATAATAGCAGTAAACTTGCCAGATGGCTGAATTAGTAAATTTTAAAGGATATAGGTTTAAAACACTTGTGTGCTTCTTCCTTTAATGCTTTATCCCACTCCTCACCCATTGCAGTCAGCTGTTTTGGTTACCTCTTTTGCTTTAGCCACTTTCATCATTCCTATTGATTAAAAGAGTTTTAATAACAGTAATATTGTGTTGCCTGTTTTAGCACAGGATACACTGTGATTCACTGCTAGTTGGGGAA
This sequence comes from Antilocapra americana, assembly GCA_007570785.1. Lineage (NCBI taxonomy): Eukaryota > Metazoa > Chordata > Mammalia > Artiodactyla > Antilocapridae > Antilocapra > Antilocapra americana. The sequence continues at coordinate 5,177,193 of ML664170.1, read as the reverse complement.
ACCCAAGTATGAGTAGGCATTTCCCTGTGCCTGATAATATCAGCATGAAAATTGTGTTTCTGTCTTTACTCACCCATATTTAAAGGAAAAGAAATACTACTTGAACTTATCTCTTATTCCTTGTACAAAGGTAAAATAATACACAAATGAATTACATTGTATTCATTTCTCATATTCTGTCCTTAGTAAAAACACATTTAATGCAGTATTAAGGGAAGATAATCTTAAAGAGATTGCTGATATTGCAGCTTTCACAATTTTTCCTAGAGAGTGCAACACCAAAATAATTTGTGTGAGGTGAGATTTTATAAATATTAAACCCCATTAGGTCAAACAAATGCCATTAAATATGAAACAAAATATTGACTCATGAAATAGTTTACGGCTAAAGATAAATTTAATATAACCTTTTAAACTATCAATTTAGCTTAATTAAAAGTACAATTTCCTTAATCCTGATTAAATCAAAGCAAAAACATATACTGTATCCTCTCCCTCCGATTTGTTTAACAGAATGCCTGAGAAGGTTGGGTGTTGGTGTTTTAGTTACCTAAGAGTGACTCTGATGACTCTTTTCAGTTTAAGGCATTAAAATCACTACTGAGCTACTGACCAGGATGTATTAATTAAAACTTTGGAGATACTTCAAATTTTAATGATATTTTGCAAACAATGTATGTAGGTAGTATTTAATGTAGACTAGATATACTGGCTGGGGGATTTTTAGCATCACTGCATGCCCTTAATAAATTTCCCTAGTATTGTAGCTGTCTCCAGGCTCAGAAAACTCAACGTGAAATCTTCAAGACTGTATATCTGTCCCGAATTCAGTAGTTGTCATGGGGGTTTATATCCCCACAAGTCAGGAGTGGCTTATAAGAGATTTAGATACTTTGGTTGGCATTCAAATATCCCTCACATCCAACTCACAGTTTGAACTTCCTTACTTACCCATATCTGTGTTGACTACCTGAAAAGCAAACTGTTGAAGGACATCTTTAAGGAGAAGAGATTATTGTTTGGGTTGCAAGCAGCCTTGTCGCAGATATGAGCTACTGAAATACTTTTATGTTTAAGGCCTTGTTCCTATTTTACTTTTCTCCCCCCACTTTTGTGATTCTCCTGTCAGTCAGGGCTGCGGTTGTCATTTTCTTTTCTCTCAGTTCTGCATATTTACTTCTTAGTTGTGTACTGTTTAGGCGGGATTATAGCTAATTTGTGAAATAACAGGAAAATTGGTGAAGAAAACAAAGCCCAAGAAAATGCTTCCTCGGGAAATTGTCATGCTTGGATGATTATTATTTTTTGTTCCTGATTTTTTTCCTTTTTAGTTTATATATAATTATAACATTGTTTCAGTAATGTGAAACAAAAATTAGATGTAGATGAAAACTCTAAATAGGGAACCATAATATTCTTTTAAAATGAAGAATTTAACTAAACCACTCTAAACTCCCCTGCTGGGCTCAGGCAAGCTGAAATTAATTCAAGACGGCAGATAAAATTTTTAACCAGGCCGAGTGGAGATGACGGATGTGACAGCTCTCAGTTAAAATGTCTTTTAGTGGCAAATGCATGCGTATTAGTCAAGAGAAGTGACATAACTGTCCCGGGTGAGAGAAATGAACCAATGACCATTTGCATTGAGAACAAAAGAAAAATTCTTTATAGTAAAATGTGGAGAACAGATGAGTAACTCATTTGTTTTTTTGTCGTCCTTTTACCTTTAAAAAAAAAAAGAAGCCTCTGAAAGTTAAGAGGAACAGTTATATCCCAAGCTGTGTTTTTTTTTTTACCCCCTCCTGTTTATATATCAAAAACAAGAGGATTGTCAAATACAGTGTTAATGGCCAGGAAAGATGGGTTATCTTTCCATTCCCCTTTCTGCAGAGAACAACAGAAAAGTGTATGAAGATAATCATACTTCAAAGCCAGACTGGATAAGCCTTATAAATTATAAACATAGATTTGGCTACATCAATGAAATACTGAGATGAGAATTTTTTTTATCCAAAAGGACACTGGCTCCTCATCCTTCCACTTTTTTGAGGATAGTTTATAACAAAGCAGTACCAGCAAAACAAAAATGCATTTGATTTTATGGCAGAGTGTTATAGAGAATGAAAATTATTTGGAAACTATGATTGGCAAGATTTGACCATGTGAATGTCAAGTTTAATTTACTTTAGGAACAGATGCTTTCAAGACATAGTAGTTACCAGTTAGAGCTGCAAGTGTAATTGAGTTTTTAACAGTATACAGTTTATTTTCCCAATTAAAATCAAATTTCATTATCATAATTTTGTTATTAGAAAATATGACACTTTGGTCTTTAAAAGACACTCAAGTATGAACCAAGAACTCACCATCTTTGTATGAAAATAATTAAACTAGATGTATTTGAAGTCTAAAGACAAAAAAATATACATAACTTTCAGTTTAGAAGTTAGTCGCTATTGCCTTCAATAATGTGTTATCCTCAAGAGTATATATAAGAATATAAAAAATTTATTATAACAATATATGAGTGAAAGTAGAATATGTATGCAAATGTTCAGTGAAGCTGAGTAGGTTAATAACATGCTGCAGAAATAAAGTAGTAACTTATCTGGGCCCTCAGGGATAAATAGAAATTCCCCATCAAAATAAGATTGCTTGTATTCAATGTGAGGTAAATAAAGAAATATATTTTTTAACATCTCTGGTCTTTCTTTCTCATTCTCCTTTACAGAAATGTTCTTGTATACCTTGATTATTAAAATTTTGAATTCCTTAATTCTCAATTCTAAGTCCTTCTTACATGCTTCCTAAGCTATTGCTTCTATGCACATAGCATTAATTATACCCTGTATGTCAGTTAATACCAAATTTATGTCTCTGAGGCAGGCCATTCTGCTAAGCTACAGACCATGTTCCCAACTGTGTATTTGACAGCTGTTCTTAAATGTCTCAGGGACACTTCAAACTGAACATGTCTAAAATGTTATTATACTAACAATGTCTCCCAACATTGAAAAGGGCCTTCTTCAGGTACTCTTGCCCAAGGATTGACATTCATTTACTTCTGCTCTTTGACTCTCCCTGTTTTAACCCCCAAATCTAACCCAGAACCAAGTCCTATTGTTTTTACCTTTAGACAGTCTCTCTTAACAATCTCATTTCTCTTATTTCCATCAAACAATCATCATATCTCACCTAAGCTACTGTAATTTCTAATTCATTTTTCTGTTTATTATATCTCAACAATGTGTCAAATGTGTCAATGAAATCTGAATTAAATGCCTTCAGTGGCTTATTATTGTCTAAAAGGACTTACACTGATTGATTTCCACCTGTTTTCTCCTAATTGTACTTTCTCTTTATGGTTCAGCCTCATATATTAAGTTCTATAAATTCATCAAGCTTCCTCCTGCCGCAGAGCCTTTCACATGGCTGTGTCTTTGGCTTGTAATGTTTTTCAATTCCATAACACATGTGTAACTTCATCTTTCATATGTCAACTCAAAGTCACACCAGGGGTTCCTGCACTGACCATCCTTCCCTTTGCCCAAGTCCCATAGTATGCCCACTCAATGCAGTACACATCTTTCTTCTTTTTATCAGCTCTCAGAGTGGGACATTTTTATACATTACTGGCATTAGTTACTTAATGTCTGCCTTGTAGATTCTCTTTTCCTAGTGCGTCTGGACAGTATTATATATACACCTGGAATATGAGGGGTCATTTATTTTTTTAGTTAAATTGATTAGTGAGTATACCTTATACATGTGTAATCAATAAATTGAGGTACACATAAATTTAAGATTATTAAACTTTTGCATTGAAATTTAACTTTGGTGCTGACTATATATTTACCTGTTTAGGTATAATATCACATAATTCATTGATTGCCTTTCAGAATGGTCTGAAATCTTAAAGAAAAGGAAATTTAAAAAAAGGAAGACTAAATTTCTTATTATGTTTGTCTGGCTTTCTATTTCTATCTGGATAATTTTGACCTTAAGAGTGTAGTCAGTTACAAAGTCAACATTTCATTCATCTCATTTGCCAGAATGAATGCTTTGTGAATCTTCTTTCAGAATTCCAGCATAATTTTAGGTGGACAGCTATCTGTCAGCTTACACTACTTTGAGAGACCACACTTTGATTTGCTGTTCAGGTTGTCTTTGACTATGTGTGTGATAATGCTCAAGTATTTCTGTCTGATGCTTATTTCCTGATAAATACTGAATGCATCTTACATCAGTGAAAAAAAAAAACAAAAAACTTTTTAGTTTCTATGACCAGCTCAGCAAAAAATAATGACATTCTTTTATGTCTTACTTTAAAGTTTGCATTTGCAATTGACATATTTAGGTAAGGTTGAAGAAATTAAGCAATAAATTGGTTCTTTCCATGATCCATATATGTAAAATTTATCATTTGCCATGAATATATTCTGGGTTTTCAAAGAATATCTCCCACTTAAGTTCTATTCTTTAGATATTTTTTGTTCATTGACTTTGCTGTGCTCTAGTATAAGTTCTTTCTAGTACTGTAAACCAGTACAATCCTCAGTTATATCACATTATTTGAAGATGTGCATTTCAAATAATTTTCTTTTACTCTTCTACTTCTGGTAGCACTTCTTAGGATCATTGTACAACAGTATTTGGGGGTATATTACTTGTATTTATCCATTGTATTCATTCAGCAGAGTTCATTTGTGCTAAAACTATGGCCTGTTTACAGGTAATGACAACTTAGAACCTTCCTGATACTGATAACTCTTGGCCTTTAAAATTCAGCAATAGTTTGTTGATGATACTGAGAAAATACTCTAGGACAGCTCTGTCTGAGAAATCTAATGTAAACCACATAATTAAAGTTTTCTAGGAGCCATATTAAAAATGCAATAAAATAAACAGGAGGAATTAATTTAGTAATATTAAACATGATATCTGAAACTTCATATTAGTATATAATCAGTGTAAGTTTTCTTTAAATTCTTTTCTTTAACTATTTTCTCCATGCTGTCTTTGTAACCCAGTGATTATGTTATACTTGCAAGACATATTCATTCAAACTAGCCCCCTTTCAGTGGTTTAAAACCACATGTGGGTGGTGGCTACCATACTGGGTAGTGGTATTCTAGGAGATTGCTACTCAGAATGTTCCTCTAGATCAAGCAGCATCTGCATCACCTGTGAACATGTTACGGGTGCATAATATTAGATCCCACCCAGACCTACTGGATCAGTAGCTTTTTTTAAAAAAAAAATCCTCAAGTGATTCAAGGCACACTTAAGACTGAAAGGCCTTGCTCTAGAATTGATATGACACTTCTGATTTCTTAAATTATTAGGATTGCTCTTTACGCTATAGATTATTTTTATAACAAAGTTATTGATACATAATTCACATAAATAACATTCACCCTGTTAAAGTGTATAATTCAGTGATTTATAATAAATTCAGTTGCACAAACATTACTGCTGTCTAATTTTACAATCTTTTTCTCACCTCAGAAAGAAAACCTGTACTGATTAGCTATCACAGCTCATTCCCTGAAGGGCCCCCACTGCAGGCAACCACTAATCTATTTTCTGTAGGCATGAATTCTTCAATTCTAGACATTTCATATAAGTAGAAGTATAAGATATCAAATATATTGGCTTTTTTCATCTGATTTCTTTCACATAGTATGACCCTTTTGGTCTAGCTTCTTTCACTTAGCAAATCATTCTTGAGGTTCACTCCCTGTTCACTCCAGGAGGTTCACTACATGTTGTAGCATGTATTAGTATTATGTGTTTTACTTCCAACCTGCATACTTTTATTTAATTTTCTTACCTATTGATCAGGCTACAACCTCCAGTATAGTGTTCGATGGAAGTGATAAGGCTAGACATCCTCGTGTTTTTCTTGATCACAGGGGAAGATGTACTCACTTTTTTTTTTTTTACTATTAAGTATAATGTTAGCTACAGAATTTTACTAAATGGCCTTTATCAGGTCAAGAAGTTTCTTTCTCTTCCTTGTTTTTTACATTGAGATATTAGATTTTTTCAGTTTTTTTCTACATCTTTTGAAATGGTCGTGTGAAGTGATCATTCATTCTATTAATTGAGATGTTACATTGATTATATTTCATATGTTAAAAAGCAATCTTGAATTTCTGGAATAAATTCCACTGGGTCATGTGATATAATAGTTTTTATGTGTTGCTAGAATCACTTTTATGGTATTTTGTTGAGGAATTTTGCATCTACATAAGAGATATTGGTCTGTATCCTTTTCTTGTGATAACTTGCCTAGTTTGGTATTATAGTAATACTGGTACCTTAAATAAGATGGGAAATATCCCTTCCTCTTCTAGTTTTTGGAAGAGTTCATGTAAATGGTTGTGAAATTTCCTTTAAACATTTACTAGAATTATCCAGCGAAGGCATCTAGGCCTGAGTTTTTCTTTGTGGGCAATTTTTGTGATTTCAAATCATTCTCATTGCCTGTTTTATGTCTATCCAGATATTTTGTTTCTTCTGGAGTCAGATTCAATGAGTTATGTCTTTCTGAAAAATGTTCATAGCCATTTCATTAATGAAATGTGGTTATTAAGGTGAATCAAGGAGGTCAAACTCTTTTTCTTCACCGCTCATAATATGCAACAGAGATAATTCCCTTTAGTTAGCATTGTAGCAATAAAGCCAAAATGAGCCTTGAGAAGTATATATTTATGACATTTAATACTTCTTTATGAATTTTCAAGCAATATACAATGAAACAAGATTATTTTTAATTACAGTTGACTTCTTATTCCTCCATAATAATTATACAATATTTAAATAACAAGGGAAACCTAAACAGGAAAAGGACAGTACCAGTGATAAAATGATGAGTATAAGTAAATCCCCAAATTGATGATATATAACAACATGCGAAAGACCAGATCTGCGTCCTCATGGTATAGATCATATCTAAGTTAAATCCATGTAATACATTTTGGAAGAAACTTGAACATGATTTAATCCACTCTTCCACCCAAGATGACTCCTTTACATTTCTGTTTCTTGATGAGATGGTAGCCCTTTACACTTTGCTTAAGTACTTAAACTCACATGATAATTATCTCTACTAAAATAATCTGTTTTATTATTAGATATGTCTCCTATTTAGGAGGATATTCTTTATTTTAAACAGAAAACTGCCTCTCAAGCTAGGCACTTTTAGTTTTAGTTCTGATTCTGTCAACATGAAAAATATGGAACAATTTACTTCTAAATAGCACCTGGAGAAGGAAATGGCAACCCACTCCATTATTCTTGCCTGGAGAATCCGATGGACAGGGGATCCTGGCAGACTACAGCCCATTGGGTCGCAAAGAGTTAGAAGCAACTGAGCAATTAACACACACACACTCACAACTAACAGCCTTTCATGACATAAGGCAGCAAAGCATTTCCTTCTCAGTACATTTGTAACATAAATATTATGGATCAAATTTAAATTCTGAGAACATAATCTACATTTTAAATTTCTAATGAATTTTCTCTTGAAATAACACACATATTTTAAAGTATCTGCTACCATTTTCTAATTATGTGCTTTTCTTTTTTGATGTTGATTCATTGTGGCATAAAAGAAATAATCAAGAAATAGTAAATATGTATGGAGAAAAAGTATCTACTGAGATATGTGTCTGTAAGTTGAAATAGAAAAGAGATTTGCCTAGAAAAATTTCTCCTCTAAGTGTCTATTTTAAAATGGCTTGTTTTGGGGAAAATGAAGGAGATTACTGAGCATATGGTCAGGGGTCAATAAATATCAAGTGATTTTAATATGGAAGGCAGAATAATGGCCATCAAATGTGAGCATATCCTCATCCCTGGAGTTGTGAACATGTTTGGTTACATGGCAAATGGGGAATTAAGTTTGCACACAGAATTAAGGTTGCTGATTAAGCTGCTCTTAAGATAGGGGGATTACCTTGAGTTATCCAAGTGGACTCAATATGTCCTTTTGGATTGACTGAGAAAGTAAGGGTAGGCTCTCATCTGGAAAGAGTTGGGAGATGGTTGATGTCGACTAGAAGATGCCCTGGAGATGTAGTCAGATCTGATGTTATTTGAGATCATGTTAAATAAGGTAAGATTATATCTTTATATGGATAAATAATTTTGCATATTTTTCATGTTTATATTGATGGCAGTTTAATTGATGGAAACTGTACCAATTGCCAATTTAGTTGCACCCCAAATGTCAACTGCTTTTGCAGTCATTGCCTGGTTGAATTGTACATGTACTCATGTACCTATGGCAATGGGAAATTATTATTAGTTAGGCCAATTGTCACACATATCATTTATTAGAAATTCAGTGGAAAAAATTTCCTATGTATTGCAGGTTGTTGTGAGAAACTATGAGATTTTTTTCAGAGATTTCAGTAGTGTTTGTGTAATACATTCTTAAACTTATTAAGCTCCTGCAATATTGCAGGTTTTTTATTTTATAATACTTCATTTAATCCTCACAACTTTGTGCTGGTATTTAGTGTTCCTTTTTATTGATTCATTAGAACTTGTAAAGATTAAGTAAACTACTGAGTTAAAAAGCCTAGGATTTGAATAGAGTACTTATGTTTCTGAAGTCTGTACTCTTTCTTCATTACAGTAACTCTCAAAGTATGGTTACCATGTGTTGTGCTATTCTCAATCATGTCTGACTCCGACCCCCTGGACTGTAGCCCACCAGGCTGCTCTGGTCATGGGATTCTCCAGGCAAGAATAATGGAGTGGGTTGCCATGCCCTCCTCTAGGGGATCTTCACAACCCAGGGATTGAATCCGTGTCTCATGTCTCAGGCAGTTTCTTTACCACTAGCGGCACCTGAGAATCCTTAACAATTAGCATTCCCAGTTATATTCAGGGTAACAAATACCTGAAAGATTCAAATGTCTAAGATTGGAATGTCTTGCTATAACCGATGTTAAATGTCGATGTCCTGTGCTACAAGTTTTATTTATCATTAGAGGAGCTCAATGATGCTCCAATTTCCAGATTGGATTGCCAAAGGAAGAAACATAGCAAGTTTATAGTTGGAAGAGAATTCTCTTGCTTTTTGTGTGGTTGCAAAGTAGTTCTTTTTATACTTTTGCTCTACTCTCATGAAAGGAATAAGGTAAACTAGAAGGCTGTTAGGATCTGAGAAGTGGGGATTGTTAGCAATTGGTAAGAAGTGAAGAAGCTGGGCACTCCTTGGTTTTTGGCATGCTGGTCTCGAGTTGATTTGAACCTTCTCAATTCACTGTACTGTAGATTGAAGGAAACTGTTGTTTATGGAAAATCCCCTGAAGGAGGGATGGCAACCCACTCCAGTATTCTTGCTTGGAAAATCCCATGGACAGAGGAGCATGGTGGGCTGCAGTCCTGCTGCTAGGCCATGTCAGTCGTGTCAGACTCTGTGCGACCCCATAGACGGCAGCCCACCAGGCTCCTCCGTCCCCGGGATTCTCCAGACAGGAACACTGGAGTGGGTTGCCATTTCCGTCTCCAGTGCATGAAAGGGAAAAGTGAAAGTGAAGTCGCCCAGTCGTGTACGACTCTTTGAGACCCCATGGGCTGTGGCCCACCAGGCTCCTCTGTCCATGGAATTTTCCAGGCAAGAGTACTGGAGTGGGGTGCTGTTGCCTTCTCCAGGCTACAGTCCATAGAGTTGCAAAGGGCCAGACACGAGTGAAGTTACTTAGCATGTCTGCATGCATGCTTTGCTTATGAGGAATTGCATTCCGTTTTCTAAAACCAACTCTGGATGAGCTTTTGGGATCAGTTTGTTTCCATGTTGGAGATTAACTGTATTTGATTCCAGGAAAGAAACATTGCTACTACTTAGATATTAAATTTCAGTGAGTACGTACTTACTTAAATTCTTACCAGAGTTGTGGGAGAGAGGCAGTCACAATACACAGGGACATCCTGAAATGTAGCCGTGGTTGGCCTTGCCTTGAGCTGAGGCTTTGTGATTCAGCTATTTGATATATAAGATGCAGGAGACATGAAATACAACTCAAAATTCTCATATACAGTTAATCTCATTTAAGTTGCCTAGGCTGTAAATACAGTCACCGAAATTATAGTTATGTGTTGTTTTCCTGCAGACTGACCCTGGGTTGAAAAAGGTTAATGGTATGAACTAAAGAAGATTTAAATTGGTAACACTCAGTGTGTGAGTTGAACACATGCCAGGACCCAGCAAACCCTGTTTCAGAAATCGAGTAGACCTTGGTGATAACCAGAGGTGATTACTGGAACCTTTCTCGATGGTCTGTCCAGCCTATGTGGGTGGGAATGGCCCCTGCTATCAATGTTTGAAAACTATTACTCGCTCTTAAATAGCTATGATTTAGAGATTGCACTCAGACACTAACGTAGTTTCAGCATGTGTAAAACAGCTCACCATGTGAGATAAGTTAATATATGTAATTGGGGAGACTGTGAGTTGAACTCTTTGGAGAAAACGTGGTTTGCAAACTGATCACATTAATAATGAATATGATTACTGGTTTACTCATGACACAAAGAATACAGCCAAGGGATAAAATGTATCTTTTGCCTTTGCAACACAAAAGGTACTTTCATATTTCGATAATAAATACTCGAGGCAGGTAGTAGCTTGTAACTAAAAGTATGTGCTCAGAGACTCTCCTAGGAGAGTTTGTCTTCCGACATGCTGAAGTGCCCCCAGGGTTGGTGGCAGCTTAATAAAATATGTGAGTGTTCAGTATGGAGCTGTTAAGTTATTTATTCCTCTTCTGATACTGCATGCGTGAACTGCCACTGTTTGATGAATCATGGAAGAGAATGGGAACTGACAAACAACTCTTCCTTTAGCGGCTGGTCACACTGACAGCATCAATAGAAAAACACATCATGGGTTCTAAAATGCCACATTTTCACCATTTACCCTGAATAAGACGTGAAGGTCTTTAAGGAAAGCAGTAGTACGTTATCATTAAGGACCAGCTGACAGAGAGGCGAGTGTGCTTTGAACTCTCTCAAGTCATCATTCTTAATTTCTTCTTTCCTCAGATGGAAGGCCCACCCACCTGGGCTCTGAACAAGGCCGGGACTATTCCACCTTTTAAAATCTCATTGATAGATTGGTTTCATCAACACCCATCCTGGCTCCTACCCATGGGGAGAGTCTCCTGTTCTCATTAGGGTCCTGTAATGTCTGTGGCAAACATTGTTCTCATGCAAATAGAATGACACAGAAGATAAGTACCATGAAAATTCAATTTCCCCCGACCGTCATTACCCTTTTTCTTTTAGTTATTCCCACTTCAATCGGCAGGCGGTAATGTGTGCAATCTGCTGGTACTTTTGCAAGATGATCACTATGTTTTAGTAATGAATTTCCCAGCTATTGCACTAGGGGGTGTTTTAGCAAGTTCCCTCGTTTTCCTAATGCAGACTTGGCAGCCATCCTTGCATAGTTCTTCCCTAGTGGATTTTCCCTATGGCGAATGCCTGGTTAATATAACTTACATTCAGTACTTTCTCTTTTTTAGTCATTAGTGGCACCTGTAAAGTAGAGCCTGTGGTTTGTTTAATATTGCCTGGAAAATAAAAATAAAATGGGTCTACCTGTTTCAAGCCAAAAGATAAAAACCTGCTATCAAAAGACACATCAGAATATTTCTCCATCATCTGTGACCAAACTTGGATAGTTTAATAATAATGTAAAATTCAGAGTAACATATAAATATATGAAATCATGAAAGTGCATAAGTTAAATAAATCATGTTTTAGAACAAATAGTCCTACTTGGGCTCAGCTGAAAACTGAGAGAACTGACAGGGCACAGATCAAATTTCTGGTATTTAGTCCTACCCTGTATATTTTAAGTTTCTTCAATCATGGAATTAAGTAGGTAAACATTTGATGCCAGTGATATGTTATAGCAAGTCTTGGTTTCTTCTGAAATCATTTCTCCACCTCTTTATTAGTCTGAGAGTTAGCTGTAGGAAAAAAAGAAGGGAGACAGAGACAGAGAAAAAAATGTAGGCTTACCAGAGCTAACAGATTTGGGTGTGTGTCTGTTCATTTCAGACAGAACATGAATTATACTTTGATGCTTTTTATGTTAATAGTAATTGTGGAGGGCAAGCACAAAGGCATTCTTTTCAATGTCATATTATATAAAGCATGTTTATTTCCTAAATAGACATGTGCTTCCCCAGTGATTAGGAAGAGTCTTTTACATATAGTAGCATTTATGTGTGAATATTCATTGGAAGTCCTGGTGCTGAAGCTGAAACTCCAGTACTTTGGAAACCTGATGCAAAGAGTCAACTCATTGGAAAAGACCGTGATGCTAGAAAAGATGCAAGAGGAGAAGGGGTGACAGAGGATGAGATGGTTGGATGGCATCACTGACTCAATGGACATGAGTTGGAGCAAACTCAGGGAGACAGTGAAGTACAGGGAAGCCTGGAATGCTACAGTTCGTGGGGAGGCAAAGAGTCCGTCATGACTTAGCGACTGAACAACAAATGTGTGAAGGAGACAAAAAGTTTCAAAAATTTTGACACATTTGAAAAAATTAATAGTTATTGTTACAAAGTTTGTCTTGGGAAATACTTTTTTCCTACAAACTATGAAGCTGTTTCTGTAAATGGATTAATGCTATTCTATTTACATCATCTTGAAATATTTTCATTGGGATAATGCATTGGATGCATGAGCCATTTAAATATACTTATTTAATAATGTAGATCCAAAAGATTATATTGATGCTATGAAAAAAGAGATAAATCAAGTTATTTATGTACCTGAGTTATTTCATATACTTACTGATGTATGCAATATAGGTCCATAATTAGGATGAAACTGTTCAGAGTATCTGGGGTGCATACCATACATTTTATATGTGAACGGTTACCTATAAGAGGTACACAAAATTACATTTGAACTGAAGTTTTAATACTGCTACTTCAGATTAGACACTGAGCATATAATTACTGCATTCTTGGCATGTAATTAATCAGGAGTTACAGACTGACCTAAAGAAATACTGATACTGTAATTTTAAACTAATAAGTAGAACTTGAATATGAAACTGCATGTTGATTTTGAATGGATTGTATTGTGAATTTGGGCTGCTGAAGAATAATTTATTGCTATGAAAACTCCAATTTTCTATGGAATTAGAATATGTAAAGTATTATTAAAACATCCTTTATGACTGAATGGTTAACTGGCTTCACAGATAGGTAATAGGAGTACCTCAGTGGGTTGGAAGAAGCTGCTAATTACAACCCACCCTCCCTGTAAGCTTCATGGCCAGCACTTCTCAGAAAGAGGAAGCCAATGGAGCATGACTGCCTAGGGCATCTCAATCCCAGGGGTTTTAGTTGTTTGTTTAGGTGTTGAGAAAAACACATTATGAATGTAATAATAATTACATATTTGGAATTGGATTTTTGCATCTACAATACCAAATTATATCTTCCATAAAATGCAACCTCAGTATCATTTTTATAAAGCTTCATTTGCATATAGAGCCAAGAGTATTTAAATATAACCTTCATTTGACTCTGGTGCTTCTTTTGACTACTGTTAATTTATTGTAGTATTATACATTCTTGGGGACCACTCTTCAAGCAAAATTTCCGTTCTTTATTAAGGAAAAATATGTGTATATGATCTTTAATTGATACTAAACATAAGATAGGAGATTTTAAATTATTTTCCATTTCAGAGCCATATATCATCTTCTTAAAATGGTATATTAACGTGCCAGGAGTTGAACTTTGCTTATTTAGAGAATGATTCCATAGCAACTTATTTTCATTTTCTGAAAAATAGCACAAAGATATTCTATTTTTGGTTCCCCTTAAGGAAATCAGATTCAGAAATGATAAATTTGGTTTGAAAATTTCTTAGCTTTCATTTTTTTTGGTTCCCCTTAAAGAAATCAGATTCATAAATCATAAATTTGGTTTGAAAATTTCTTAGCTTTCATTCACTTCCATGTATTTTCTTCACTTTGTCTCTCTTATCATTTAATTTCACTTCCTGCATTCTACCTCCTTTCTCTTCTCTCTTGCCCCATTCTCTGCTGTCATGTTTTCTTATTGAAATATGTAGCTTCCTTTCTAAGCAAGAATATTCCATAATCCATATCATATTTAAATTAATAGCTTCATCCAAATAATATACAGAGTCATGGTCTAAATATGATGTATGATTGCATGCATGCATGCTAAGTCGCTTGAGTCATGTCCAACTCTGTGCGACCTTATGGATTACAGCCTGCCAGGCTCTTGTGTCTATGAGATTCTCCAGGCAAGAATGCTGGAGTAGGTTACCATGCCCTCCTCCAGTTAGCACTTCTCTATTGCAAATTCGGTATTACCAAAAATACATTTTAAAATATTCTTTTTCTAAGGAAGATATGCAGTCCATCTCTTCTCAAATTCAATGTATAAGACCATCAGAGTTTTAACTTGGAACATTAGCAAACTTTCTGAAGTCATAACTTTCCAGTGTTAAAAAAAGAAGCAGGGTATAGCAGAAAACATACTCTGTGAACTATAATAGATAGAAAAAATATATATAACATCTTAAGAATAAACACTATATCCATGCCATGTAATAGCAACACAAAATATATTTGTACTATATATTTTTTTCACAGTTATAGTTTTGAAAGTCTTGGAGGCTTTAAATATGCAGTTTTGATTGGAAGATAGATATTAAAATAATACGTGGTTAACAAATATTGACTTTATGCATTTAGATAGCCTCCATACAATGAATGAAAATAAAAGTATTGTGTTGGGGAAAAAGCCATTGTCTTCTGCATTTAATTAAAATAATTTTCAAATGGATAAGCAACAGTGTTTCCATTGGCAAAACCCAGGAAATAGCATCTTATTGCCAAGTTTAGTGTCTTAATGAATTCTTGAAACGTTGCTAATGCAAACAGTATGCACCTGCCTATGTGTCACTCTCTCCCTGATTAAAAGGTGTGGAACATTAAAACAACTTCCCTTTTATATGAATTAAATAGCTCATCCTTTATAAAAGGTATGCATTTCTCTTTTCATCTAATAAGCCTACAAAGGATTAAAGAATTTTTGGCTAGGAGAGGTGGCAGTGTAGGAGTGGGAGAAATGATGAGGTTTGGCACTAGAGGTGAGAGATACTTACAGTTCTTTGGTTTAGGACTTTGGAAATTTCTGTAAAATTGGCATTACAAATTTTGCTTCTTTGGAATCTGAATGAAGGTTTTACACTTTCCAATATCGATGATGTTCACTAGCTCCAAAAATGTATATATCACCAAGACATTCCTCTTGCTGTCTAGACATGCTGTAGGAATAAAGAACCCATATGTAGATAATACAAATCTTATTTTACATTGTATAAATTGCTCCCAAATATCTTTGAATGAGAATTAATCTTTGTTGTAAGGCAGGGTCTAACTGATTCTGACAGTAGTCTTGCTAATCATTAAGCTGTTAACCTACAGAGATTCTAATAATCTGATGATAAGCACTGTGTGTTCTAGGCCATTCATTTCACAATGCTTTATATTTCAAAATTCATCCATCATAGAAGTCAGCTATACTTGCTGGCATCTTTTTCGGGTGCTCCTGCTATTTTCTTTTATAGCACCCTGTCATTTCATGTTATAGTATTTATCACGATTTGAAATCATATCTGCATGTTCATTTGTTTAACGTCTGTTTTCTCAAGTTGACTGACAACTCTTGTTTTCTAACAGCTTACACCTTATACTTATACATGATCTGGGGCACAATATAAGAGCTTGAGAAAATTATTATGTTGAATTTGCAAGACTTTAAATAATTTAACTAAACATCTTACTGTTACTTTCAAAAAAAATCTATGTTTTAAATTTATTTCTGGAATAGTCAAAATGGTTTCTCTTGAAGGATGAATGGATAACTAGACAGACATACCATAGACCAACAAAGATATATTCACATACTCACAGATTCTCTTTTTAGGATGAATATATTTCAATCCATTAGATTAACTCCCTATTGTATAGAAAGAGTTTGATAAAGGAAATCCTCTCTAATATAGAACCATATATAGGTAAAATGGTATGTTGATGTCAATATCCTGGTTGTGATATTATACTATAATTTTGTATTTTAAACATTTTTAACATACATATTAACCCTGTAATCTTCTCATGTAATGATTTTCTCATATTTTTATGGGAGGTCCTATGCCACTTCCATCAGAAATATTGGATTATGGAACCCATTTTTTAATTGTCTGTCAAGAGAGGAGGAGGCAGGATGTTTCTCTGCTGCATTAACTTTACTGTTCCTTGTAAGGATTAACATGGTCAAGCTCTGATCCTGTAAATGAAATCTTGTCTTTTTCTTGATCAGAGAAGTGAAATTTGTAACTCAAATGAGAAAAGGAAATGAACTGAGTGCTTAGCCTGAAAAACGTGTTGTAATGTGCCAGTTTGTTCCCCATAAGGTTGATTCCAAACATCGCCATTAAGGTATTGATTCTGTCCATTTGGTAAGAATGAGGGTGCAGTAATTCCCCAATGACTTGGCATTTCATCATTATACCTGCACCTCCATGGTAATAAACATTGCGAACATTTTGCTTAACGTACTTCCTGCCCCTAAATACAGGATTAAGTCACTGGCAGAATGGCTGTGTAACCAATAATGTTCTTACACTCTATGTTAGTCTTGGTCTCATGAAATTTGATTATGAAGGAAAACATTATGACTTTGTATAGTTGTAAGGAATTTCACTATGTAAATCTTTTAATGGAGTTAGTCTGGCCTTCATGGGGAGTTTTTGTCTAGTCAATTACGTGTGTGAAGTCATAGCTTTCAAAACTAGCAGGAATAATAGGAAATATCCAGTCTGGTGTAACTTTTGATCTTTCTTTCCATTTCCTTCACACTTGAGACCCAGACAGTGGTAGACTGGGCATGGATACATTCCTCACGCTGACTCTCATAGGGTTTGTTTATTCACATTATAATTAATTTTGCTTGCTTGGCCTTTCATTAGAACATTATCTCTTTACATAAGATACCATTCAGTTGTAATTTTTGCCCTGTCACCTAGTAAATACATGACCCATGTGTGTGCTCAGTTGCTCAGTCATGTCTGACTCTGTGATCCAATGGATTATAGCCTGCAAGGCTCCTCTGTCCATGGTATTTTCCAGGCAAGAATACTGGAGTAAGTTGCCATTTCCTTATGTAATTCATATTAAGGAATTTAAAGCAAATGAAAATCTGTTCAGTCAGAGAATGTTTTAATAATAGATTGAACAAATTTGGTCCATTTCACTCTCACAGACGGTTCCCTCTACTTTCTATGTGAAGTCCTGCTCATGTCACCTTGGAGAACTACAGTATCTATCTCAGCAGAGGCCAAAAATCTGGTGCTGGAATGTGCAAACTTACCTTCTCTCATCTATGCAATTGTTTTCTCCCAGATTGAGAAAAATGTTTTTTTGTCAACAGGTATTAAAAAAAAAAATTCTTCCTGCAGTGCAGGAGATGTGGGAGATGCCGGTTCAATTCCTGGATTGGGAAGATCCCCTGGAGGCAGAAATGGCAACCCACTCCGGTATTCTTGTCTGGGAAATCCATAGACAGAGGAGCCTGGCAGGTGTAGTCCAAAAGGTTGCAAAGATTCTGACACAACTGTTCCTATTGGGATGTTGTATATATCTATGACTGAAAAAGCCCTCTATTTTGTTTTTAGTCTTCAAATGTATCAGACTTTAGTAGTCCCTTTTTTTTTTATTTACCAGACAAAAGCTCTAAGTGAAAATAAAAATAGATCATAAGACATTCTGACATGCTAAGTTGTTTGTATAATATCTTTAACATGAATCAACATTGGATTTAAACTCCTCAAAAGAATGTTTTCATTAATATTAATAAAATTTCATATTGCATAGAATTCAAACATATACATATATATATATATGTATATATATATATATATATATATATATATTTGGAATTTTGTAAAGATTGCTTCTGAAAATTACTGTGCTACCTGTATATCAAACCTACTTAACCACACTGTTTCAGTGAAGACTTCTATCTATGAGTGCTTAAACTACAAACTTGCTTTAGTAATAACTGCCTTGATGTTTGCCTTTTTTCCCTTCTTTTTTTTTTTTTATTCTCAAGATAAAGGTCACTCTAAGAAGGTAGTTCAGGAGTTAAAAGTGTTCCAAAGGTTAGAGATTACAATGGAAACAGACAGTTCTCCACAAAGGGGATGGTAGTTGAGCAGGGGCCTCCCGAATGTGGTCCTCCTGGAGGCTCTGGTGGGGTGAGATGGGATCTGAAGGTGACGGGCTTCCCTTGACTGGTTCCTTCCTTTGTACCTAACTCTGGTCCAGAAATAGAGAGCATCGCATCATGCTCCCAGACTGACACCAGAGAAGCTTCATAAATCAGCCAGTGAGTGTTCCAGCATGATTCTTTAGCCACTGTCTTCCCTCCAGAGCTGACACCTGTCACCTTTTAGAGTGTGCATTCTCTGTCACTGTAGCTGAAGCCTATCTTTTTTCTTTCATCCACTCTCATATTCTGCCTAGGTGGTATTTTCTGGGTGGCTGCCCATGTATTATAAAATCACTGTCTTATGGACAAGGCAGTTTTTAAATTTATTACCTAAAAACTTTGAATTACATGTAGTCATTGAGCATACAACTAAACACAACCCAACAGGCATGCTTTTTTTGTAAAATAAAAAAAGTAAATGTCTGAACATGTTTGTGTAATCACTGTTCCCTTATTGCATTCAGTGGTTTTATAACTAACATTTCAGAGCATTGTAAATAATAAGAATCTTTGAGAATCTGTAAGTTGGGGAAAAGGAGTTTAACATCATCAGACTGGAGCCATCACCATTAAGTCAATAACTGTTGGTTATTTATTTCTATTAAAAATAGATATCTTCTCTGTGATACACATATCACTTTACTAGAAAGCCACATCTGAATCAACTGTACTATTAATCTGGTCTTATTTTGTCCTCATTTGTTTATATGTAGATGACATAGTAGAGTTTCATAGCCTTTAGATAGAGATAATGGAAAATGTTTCCACAAATTTGGCAAGTTGCAAATCTACAGGAGCAGTTTTTCCTTTCAATGTTGGCATCTTAATCATATTAAAGATAAAATGTCCATAACAGGTGGGGATTACTCTATCCCCTCCCAAGTGTATATTTTAAATCTTATTGTGAATTCTAGTGATGCAAACAAGGACCACGAGGCGTTTGTAATTGGAGGGTATTAAGTGCAAAATACAAGTAGAGGGTTCTTAAAAGGGACAGAGAAAGTCAGTTTCCTATTGATTGAACTGTGCTGGGATAAATGTGTGGCTTCTATCCTTAATGGAAGCTGATTGTTCGGGGATGTGCCAGCGGGACTGGTCGATGCTCGAGCTGTTGTTTACTGGGAAGGACAATATCAATTTTCCAGGGGGGTGATTGGTGGGATGTCAAGGCTGTCACCCCTTTCTCCTCGTCACTGACAGACAGCCTAGTGACAGTTACCAGTGATGGGACATTGCCTGCATTGGCATATACACTGGAGAATATAACTGGCAAATAAAAAAGGAGGAAAACACTCTGTAAAAAAGATATAATCAGCAGTTGTCAGGACTGGTTACATATATGATGTCTGAATAACAGAGCCCAGCACATCGCCTTAACTTGCTGAAGAAACATAGAGCCAACTTTATCCCACTTAAAAAAGTAAACGTGGGATAGTTTTGAGGGGAATAATGTTAGTTGTTAGCATTATTTCTCTTTGAGAGTTAATATCAAAACAAAGCTTTAAAGTTTTTTTTTTTCTTATTCTTCTTTCTAATTAAAATAGACTTTGGAGAATTCAAGTGGGCTTGAAAATCTTTACAGAAATGATTACATTGTCTTATGTTGCCTCATGAGTTAAGGTAACTTTTGAAACTTTCCCTCCAGCGCTCATGCTAATGAGCACAGCCAATGAATACCTAATGAATTTTACTCAATAAATACCAGGATGAGACACTCAACTCCATCATTTTAGGAGAAATGCACCATTTAAAATGTGAACATATTTTATAGGATGAGTAGTACGTGTGTGTATTTACCAGACTTTAAAAAGTTTTATCTGTTGCTTTCACATTTTCCATTTCTTTCTATTTTATTAATTACTAATTTCAAATAAATTTGAAGAAAAAGAACACCTTCCAGTGTCTATCTTCTCTTTCAGAGAAAGCAACACCTAAATTAGTCAGACCCCTTGAAGCATCAGAATTGTCAGTTAGGTGTATTTCTTTCTCAGGAGGAGAAATTAATTTGTGTTAGTTCATAAATGCCATTTACTAAATTATACCCTAATGAATCAAATCATTTCATTAATTCAATCTATGGATTTATTATATTCTGCTGGAATTTTAATGTTTGCAAAAATTCGTGGTTTAGTTTTGCCTGGTCAATCTTGCGAGTATTATTTTGTAGGAATTAGATATCTTCCCCTACTCCAGATTTTCTTAGCATCAGAGTGAAAATATCTGTACATACGTAGACAAACAGATTTTTGTCTGCTACCCAACAAGAAGGACAGACTGGGAATATTTCCAAGACATATACTCATTTGTCTCATGAGATTGCTTTCCACCGAATTGGTCACTGAGAGATAAAATATAATTGTATATATGATGTTGATTTTCTATAATCTGTGTGGCATTTGTGACTTACGTCAGATCTATTTCTTCTTTATGAGAAATATTCTCTTGAATACCATTTATATAATTTTAAAGTTTTTATTTTTAGTACAGTTTGACAATATTAACCAATGCAAGTAATTAAATAAAAATCATCTAGTATTTAGTGGAAAACATCGTTAACATTTTCATATTTGTCCCTTTTGGCTTTTGTTTTAAGATATTAAATGTTTACATATGTGGGTATGTTTTTTAAGTTCTTTTGACGATGCTGTTTTTGAGCTTGGTAAAGACATAGTTAAATCTATGATTTAGGGGTATCCTTTTATTTTAAATAAGTAGGTTACAATATTTCCAAGTGATTACATATGCAGGTTATTTGTGATTGGGCTTGTAAGATGCCATATAAAGGTTATCATTCCTCCCATAAACCTCTAGCTAACTGATTTTCCATTGCACTCATTAAAAATAGATACTTAGCTTT
The DNA here is from genome assembly GCA_007570785.1 of Antilocapra americana. Classification (NCBI taxonomy): domain Eukaryota; kingdom Metazoa; phylum Chordata; class Mammalia; order Artiodactyla; family Antilocapridae; genus Antilocapra; species Antilocapra americana. The sequence goes on along the minus strand of ML664170.1, from coordinate 5,155,974 downwards.
CCAGAAGATTGTCTGAGAAAACCAAGGCAGGGCCCAGGTCCTCCGGGATGCCATCAACTGACCATTCCATCAGGCCTAGAATAGTGGCCCTCCTACTTGTCAGAACTGAAGTAGTTATCCCATTTCCCAGCAGGTAAACATTTGCAAGGCAAATAATAAATTAGCCATTAATCTAGAGAATGTTTGTATCCAATGAACTCTGAATGGAGTAGAGATGTCAGGTAGATAGACAGGATAAAGTAACAAGGCAGAATCAATACCTTGGAAGAACCATTTTTGTGTAGAAAGGATTGGCTCATAACTTTAAAGACTTTGGAAAGTTAGAAACAGTAAAGAAAGAAGAGCTATTAGAAGAAGATGTAGGAAAATTTTAAGTACTGATAACATATTAACAACATATTAGCAACTATAATTATATATCATTTAGAAGTTTGTTTTGAAAAATGACAATCAAATATTTATTCATAAAACTTTATGTATTTTATCTTTTAACCCCAAAGAGCACTCGTATTTCACAAAAAGTTTATTATTTTTCCAAATTGACAATTTGGCAAGTATATTTCTATAAAAACAAGAAGTGACCTTAACATTTAGGGTTTCTTTTATCCTAGTTAGGTTTTCCCCTTCACATGCATGATGATAGGACTCAGAATTGGGGTCTGAGAGGCTTTGCTTAGCCACACAATACTTATATATTCTTGTGCAAGTTACTTAACCTTTTATGACCCTTGGTTTCCTCATTTGTAAAATAGGAATGATAAATGCCCATTTCAAGGAGTTTTAATAAATAGTGAAATCATGAAGCATATATATATTTAGTATCTAATGCAAGTTTGCCACTGTTATTTTTTAAAAAGAGAAGATATGTGTCTATTTTAATATAAATTTATCCTAAAGCATTCTTTATATTTAGTATTTCAAAAATTTTAATTAGGAATGCATATTGTGTTTTAGAAGGTATTATACATAAGGGTTTTAAAAGATCCAGTGGTTATAAAGAGGTAATATTAGCTCCCTCTAATTCTCTTGAGATTTGAAACTACAACCTTTGTTTTTTTTAAAATTGACCATAAGGGAAATTGCTCTTGATTTCAAACACCTACCATCTGGTGTACCATATCTTCCCACTGTGATATACAATGCTGTAGGCATCCTAGAAGTTAAGTGTGTGATGCATCCTGGATTTTTCACATGATTGTTACTTATTACCCAAAAGAATAAAAAAAGACGAAAATAAATGGAATAACCATAATCCTAAAAACTGATTTCCTAACTCATTTCTTGTCACTCACTTTTTTTCTAATGAGAAAAGTTCTATCCTCCAACTAGATTTCCTATACTAGATAGTTTATAAAAAAATGACACCTTTCAACTAAGATATTAACTGGGTCATAGGTGTCCCATCGCCATATTTTGCTTGACTAGTTCAGTTCAGTTGCTCAGTTGTGTCCAACTCTTTGCGACCCCATGGAATGCCCCAGGCCAATCTTCCTTGTCCATCACCAACTGCTGGAACTTGCTCAAACTAATGTCCATTGAGTTGGTGATGCCATCCAACCATCTCATCCTCTGGCGTCCCTGTCTCCTCCTGCCTTCAATCTTTCCCAGTATTAGGGTCTTTCCCAGTGAGTTAGTTCTTCACATTAGGTGCCAAAGTATTGGAGTTTCAGCTTCAGCATCAGTTATTTCAATGAATATTCAGGATTGATTTCCTTTAGGATGGACTGGTTTGATCTTGTAGTCCAAGGGACTTTCAAGAGTCTTCTCCAACACCACAGTTCAAAAGCATCAATTCTTCAGTGCTAAGCCTTCTTTATAGTCCAACTCTCACATCCATATATGACTACTGAAAAAACCGTAACATTCACTACGTGGGCCTTTGTCAGCAATGTAATGTCTCTGCTTTTTAATATGCTATCTAGTTTTGGTCATAGCTTTTCTTCCAAGGAACAAGTGTCTTTTAATTTCATCACTGCAGTCACCATCTGCAGTGATTTTGGAGCCCCCAAAAGTAAAGTCAGTCACTGTTTCCATTGTTTCCCCATCTATTTGCCATAAGGTGATGGAACCAGATGCCATGATCTTAGTTTTCTGAATGTTGAGTAGTAAGCCAACTTTTTCACTCTCATGTTTACTTTCCTCAAGAGGCTTTTTAGTTCTTTGCTATCTGCCATAAGGGTCGTGTCATCTGCGTATCTGAGGTTATTGATATTTCTTCCAGCAGTCTTGATTCCAGCTTGTGCTTCATCCAGCCCAGCATTTCATATGATGTACTCTGCATATAAGTTAAATAAGTAGGAGAACACTATACAGCCTGGACATACTCCTTTCCCAATTTGGAACCAGTCTATTGTTGCTTGTCTATGAAAACCCTAATTACAAATTTTAAACAAAGATTTGCAGTGTAATTAGCATTGCCTCAAGCTTTGTTGTTGTTGTTGTTCAGTCTCTAAGTTGTGTTTGACTCTTCAAGACCCCGTAAATTGCAGGTTCCAGGTTTCCCTGACTTTCACTATCTCCATGAGTTTGCTCAAACTCATATCTATTGAGTCAATGATGCCATCCAATCATCTTGTTCTTTATTGGACCCCTCTCATCCTGCTTTCAATCTTTCCCAGCATCAGGGTCTTTTCCAATGAGTCGGCTCTTGGCATCAGGTGGCCAGAGTATTGGAGCTTCCTTTTCAGCATCAGTCTGTCCAGTAAATATTCTTCAGGTTTGATTTCCTTTAGGATTTTCTGGTTGGAACTCCTTGCTGTCCAAAGGACTCCCAGGAGTGTTCTCAAACATCACAATTCACAAGCATCAATTATTCAGCACTCAGCCTTCTTTATGCTCTAGTTCTCAAATCCGTACATGACTACTAGAAAAACCATAGCTTTGACTATATGAACCTTTGTTGGCAAAGTGATGTCTCTTCTTTTTAATATGCTGTCTAGGTTTGTCATAGCTTTACTTCCAAGGAGCAAACATCTTAATTTCATGGCTACAGTCACCATTGACAGTAATTCTGTAGCCCAAGAAAATAAAATTGTCACTGATTCCACTTTCCCCCCATCTTTTTGCCATGAAGTCGTGGGAACGGTTGTCATGATCTTAGAATTTTGAATATTGAGTTTCAAGCCAGCTTTTTCACTCTCCTTTTTCACCCTCATCAAGAGGCTCTTGAGTTCCTCTTCACTTTCTGCCATTAGAGTAGTATCATCTGCATATCTGAGGTTGTTGATATTTCTCCTGGCAATCTTGATTCAGCTTGTGATCCATCCAGCCTGGCTTTAGCATTGTACTCTGCATATAAGTTAAATAAGGAGGGTGACAATGTACAGCCTTGACATACTTCTTTCCTAATTTTGAACCAGTCTAATGTTCCATGTCCAGTTCTAATTGTTGCTTCTGGACCTGCATACATGTTTCTCAGGAGGCAGGTGAGGTGGTCTGGTATTTTTGTCTCTAAGAATTTTCTACATTTTGTTGTGATCCACACAGTCAAAGACTTTAGTGTAGTTAGTGAAGCAGAAGTAGGTGTTTTTCTAGAATTCTCTTGCTTTCTCTATGATCCAACGATGTTGGCAATTTGTTATCTGGTTCCTCTACCTTTTCTAAATCCAGCTTGAACATCTGGAAGTTCTCAGTTCACACACTGCTGAAGCCCTAGGTCGAAGGATTTTGAGCATTTCCTGATAGCACATGAAATAAGCATTATTATATGGTAGTTTGAACATTCATTGGCATTATTCTTTTTTGAGATTGATCTTAGAGAACAACTGAATTTTTTTGGAATTTTTGAGTATATAAGTTACTCTTGCAAAGGAAAAAGATTTCTGTAGACAATCCAGAAACTGTTAAATATTAACCCCAATTTATAGATTTAAATTGAACCATACCTGAACTTATACATTTCAACTTTGCTTTCAATGCTGCTTGCTATTTTTATAAATTTTTATTCATTCATTCATTCTATACCATTGCTGTGGCTCTCTCCTCCCATACTACCTTTGGCTTTCATTGTTAAATAGTTTAACTTTAATCTGAATTGTATGAAGAAGCATTGAATTATTTTTATGTTATTTATTTCTGTTTCCTCTTCTTTATCTGAAAATTTCTCCAAAACTTCATTCATCATATTTTACTTGGTTCAGCTGCATTAAGGCTTTCCTGTATGTCTGAGACTAACCTATTTAGTTATGTTTATGGTTTTCATTTCTCCCATTCTGGTCCTGACAGATAACCATCTGTTTTACTCTTTACTGACTCTCTCTTAAAACAGAAATATACCGAACAGTCCTCCATGTCAAACATAGAAGAGTATGCATAAAGAGAAAAAAATTATATAGAATTTCATTTAAAGAGATTATATTTAGTTTTAGAAAATAAAGGGGCTTCTTAAGGTGATGGTATTTAAAGATATTCTTAAATACTAAGTCTGTCATAACATAAATACTACTAATTGTCATTGTGAATTCTAAAAATTGAAATCACTTTTAATAGCTAAGGCATACAATGAGTCAGACTATCTTCTCCATAGTTTCTATTTACAACTCATACATATTCAATCACTACAACCCTTTAAGATAAGTTCTACTCCTGTTCCCATTCTAAGGTGGAAAGTGAGCCAAAGAGCTTAAAAAACTTGTCTGAAGTCATACATCTAAGTACTAGTCACTGTTAAAGTCAAAGTGTGCACTTAGTTGTCTTTAGACTCTTTCCCTGACAACTGTTCTTACTACTTCTCCACACAGTACTTGCATGTATTATTAACTAAAGCTGTTAGCTTTATAAACTTTCCAAATCCATTTTCAAAATTTGTTGTTTCTTTCTGGAGCATCTAAAGAGATGTAGCATGAATTAGGAATAGAAATGTAAATTGGAACTATATTGAGAGGTTCATGAATTCTAGACTGAAGAATTCTGACTTAATTTAATAAATGTACAGTGACTAATCATCAAAAGTTTTGAACCTGAAGTGACAATTTAGAGGTATATGTTAATAAGTGTAGGATAAACTGACACAGGAATCAAGGATAGACTGTGTAATATTTTGAAAGCTATTGTAGCAGTATAGATGAGAAATCATGACTCCTAGACCCAGGAAGGTGATAGTGCAATAAGAAGGACAAAAATTTGTCAGTCTGGTTTAGGTAGAATTTACAGGATTTGTAAGCTGGAATAATCATTGACCTTAGGATCAAAGGCAGAGATGGAGAGAGATGACTTGATGACTGAGAAGAAGGAAGCATCATTAATGAAAACTGGAAAATAAAGGGGAAAATTGGTTTTGGTTGTATCTCAATTGGCACATCCTTGCTTGATATATTAACAAAAAACCCAGAGAAAGGTTGGAAAAATCAGAGGCAGAAATATAACCTGTGTAATCATCTAGTTTACAGAATTTGAAACCATATGAATATATAGAATCATTAAAAATTGCTCTTCAGTTCCTCAATCATGCCCGAGTCTTTGCAACCCTATAGATTGCAGCACACCAGGCTTTCCTGTCTCCTACCATCTTAAAGAATTTTCTCAAACTCATGTCCACTGAATTGGTGATGCCATCCAACCATTTCATCCTCTGTTGTCCCCTTCCTCTCCTGCCTTCAATCTTTCCTAGCATTAGGGTCTTTTCCAATGACTCAGCTCTTTGCATTAGGTAGCCAAAGTATTGGAGTTTCAGCTTCATCAGTCCTTCCATTGAATATTCAGGGTTGATTCTCAAGAGTCTTCTCCAGTATCACATTTTAAAGACATCAATTCTTTGGCGCTCAGCCTTTTTTATTGTCCAGATCTCACATCTGTACATGACTTCTGGAAAAATCATAACTTTGACTGTATGGACCTTTGCCGGCCAAGTAATGCCTCTGCTTTTTAACAAGCTGTCTAGGTTTGTCATAGCTTTTCTTCCAAGGAACAGCAAAGGTCCTTGAATTTCATGGCTGCAGTCATTGTCCACAGTGATTTTGGAGCCCAAGAAAATAAATTCTGTCACTGTTTTCATTGTTTTCCCACCTATTTGCCATGAAGTGATGGGCCCAGATGCCATGATCTTTGCTTTTTTTGAATGTTGAATTTTAAGCCAGCTTTTTCACTCTTTCACCTTCCTCAAGTGGCTCCTCAATTCGTCTTTGCTTTCTGCCAATAGAGAGGTGTCATCTGCATTAAGAATGAAAGACAAAAAATAAGAGCAAGAGAGAGAAAGGCTGAGGAATTAGTCTGTGGTGACACTAACATTTAGGTAGGAAGTACCAGGAGCAGGAGAGTGAACTAGAAAAGGAACATTCCAAAAGTGCAAATAAATTTGAGAAATAATAAACAATGAAAGAGAAGAGACTTCCAAGAAGCTGAAAGTGGTCAAATTTCATATATCTCAGTGGTAACTGAGAAAAGGCTCTTTCCTTCAACCAAAATCTATAAAGAAAGCCTTATGTTGGTGATCACTACTAAGGACCTTCAGTAATGGTAGACACTGACCACTTAAATATGAATGAGATAGTAACAATGCCCAATAAAGCAAATATGTTTGTGGTGCTTATGTGGACAGATTATTTGGGTACTTTCAGAGACTGGGTACAAGAAATAATGCCTTTAAACTATTTTTTCATACATATAAAATCTCTAAAGTAAAATTTAGGGTTCATAATAAAATTTTATTGTGTTTGAAAATCTTTAAAATTATAATAGAAGTCAATAGGTAAATATGATCTGGTGTATAGTATTTACCTTACATATAATAATAGAATAAGAACAAAATGTACTTTTTTCATTTTATGAATTTATTCTTTATCTCTGGTGACAAAATCTTATGGATCTTGTAAGATCCACAGATGCTTAAATTTAAAAAAAGATTTCAAATCAATGCAAATAAGTTTTTTTTAAATTTATTTTTAGGAAAAAACTACATTATTTTAAGGGGCTTCCCTGATAGTTCATCTACCATGAACTATCTACCATGAACTTCTACCTCCACCTGCAATGCAGGATACCCCAGTTAGATCCCTGGGTTTGGAAGATCCACTGGAGAAGGGGATGGCTACCCACTCCAGTATTCTGGCCTGAGATTACCAAGGGCTGTATGTATAGTACCAGGGGTTACAAAGAGTTGGACATGACTGAGCTTTTTAAAAGCCCATCACTTTTAAAATCTTTTAGTATATAAAGTGTTTCAGTTTTTAAAATATTTTAAAACTATATCACTCTGGTCTGCTCCATAGATCAAAGTGAATTTTGATTCAGAAATATATGACATCTTATTTTGGTCAACTGTTATTTAGTTTTATTATGTAAAGGTTTCTAGTTCAAGACTGAGAATCTGACCAAAATCAGGAAACAAAAATACAAACTTACTTATCTCCACATGTAGAACAGAAACAAATGTTAGACTTCCTCAGTAGATAAGCAATTATTTGTTGCCCTATTTTATCTATATGTATATGTATATGTATATATATATATATATATATATATATATATATATATCTATGATGGCATTCTTGGCTTACACTTTCCTGAAGAAATTATTACTGCCTTAAAAAAAATGCACCAACAAAATATGGAGAACAGCAATTAATATTGTTTAGATTTTTGGTTTTATAATGCTTCAATGCTTTCACTATGGATATCGATGTTCATTGACCTACCGTTCTGATGAATTAAAACTATGTTAATTTTAGACCTTATCTTAAAATTTGTTTTATTGACTGATTTTGGGTGAGGAATGGATTTTTTAAATTAAACTTATGAATTTATTAGTTGTAGATAGATTTCTCCTACAATAGGAGTGTCATAGTCTAAGGAAAGGTAGGAGAATCCCTTTGAAATTGTTGCGTGTATGGATTCTAGATAAAAATACACTTTATATTATTAGACATTTATTTATCCCAAGGAAAATTTTTAAACATATACACAGTTCCAGAACATAATATAGTGATCTGACATATAACCATGCTGATATTATGCTACTACATATGTACATGTATATATGTATATATATAGGACTATTTTGCCTCATGATTATATTTTCTTATTAGCACAATTAAATACATTGTTATTTTGTTTTCTTTAGTACTTTTCAGAAATATCTTGAAAATAGGAAGACTACTCATAGTAAGAGCAAACTTAATTGTTTTGAAATGTACAGTGTGAAGTTGAGCTGGAACAGAAATACTTACCCTGCTCTCTCTATTGCTACTGTGGTTCAGACACCATGCTGATATTAGGTGTTCTTGAATACTATATAAATTTGAATAACTTGGGTATCTGCCAATAGTTCCAAGATAATTCATTCTTATGTATTTAGGGTATTTTAGTTCTGTATTAACATGTCATAGTATGTGGTTACTTACTATATGTATTCCTTTTATTTCAAAATTATTTTCATTATTACTAGGTATAGAATATCCCTTAGAAATACTGAAAATGAAAGGGCTTTTCTTAAATGCCTTTTGCATAATGAAAATTCAGAGAGCTTTAATATTTATTAACTGCCTTTAGGTATAGATTTTAAGTGTCCTTTTTCATCCTTAGCAATAGGCTTCAAAACTCCCAGTCACTTGCTAATAACTCTTCACTTCTCAGGAGATTGGATTGCTATAGGCAAGTTTACTTAATAAACGCGCAAAAAGAGAAAGCTAAATTAAGCAAAAGCCTTTGTACATATATCATTTTTAATTATTATTTCCTATTACTAACTCAAATGTATTTTATTTTTTCACATAATGTGTGGGTGTGTACAAATAAATATATATGTATTTAACAAGATTTATGTTTGAATAAATCATAGATTTAAAAAATTGTAAATATTTTATGTGAAGGTATAAAATATTAGGACACATATAACCAAAAATAAGCAGGAAAAAGTCACATTTTAAATTACTGCAGCATCAAGATAATAGGAATGCATTGACACTCTGTTGTTATCAGTATCTAGTGTTCTTTTATTCTATACATAAGTATATAATCTAGTTGTTTTCCATAAAAACACAAATAATCAAATATAAACAAAACTGGAAAATGCAATTATTAAGGAAATATATGTGAATTTAAGAAGATTTTAAACAACTGCTAAAAAGTTGGGTAAGTTGTCTCTTAACAAGTTGCAGTCTTGAGTGTACTCTATTAAGAAGATACTTTCATGAACAGGAGCCCATTTGTAATTAGATAAGGAAAACTGACAGCAACAGTGAGTTAGTGGCTCCCATGGAATGACAGGTATTGACTGAATACTGGCTGTGTTTGAGATGGTGAGGGAGTCGATAAAAGCATCAGGGCTTTCTTGAAATACCACTGCCAGCAATGCTTTAATTTGCTGCCTGGAAAAGAGCCACAGACATTCATCCCCTATGTTTAGTGTTGATGAGGTTTAACACTTACGTTTAATCTTCTGTTTACCATTAAAAACACTTGTAAGTGGTATAAGGCACCACAGAGAGGAAAGAGAACAGGGAGCATATTTTGTATGAACTCCGTGATGCAGCCAAGGTCTGGAAAAATAAACCTCATTTGAATCAACAAACCAAGTGTGGAATGAACAGTTTAGCAACAACAACAACAAAAGATCAGTTGAGAAGAAGAGTGTTGGATGATCTGGGGAAGTGATAAATAGAAAATGTTTCCTAACTAACTGTTGTTTTTTTTAGTCACTAAGTGTTGTCCAACTCTTTGCAACCCCATGAACTGTGCCTGCTAGGCTTCTCTGTCCATGGGGTTATCCAGGCAAGAATATTGGAGTGGGTTACCATTCCCTTCTCCAGGGGGTCTGTCCCCCCCAGAGATCAAACCTGTGTCTCCTGCATTGGCAGGCAATGCTTTACTGCTGAACCACATGGGAAGTCCAAACTGCCTATAGGAATCATTAATATATTTTTCTCTATACTGTATCAGTTGAATAAGAAAATGCTGTGAAGGTTATAAGCACCTTAGGGGTACATTATCTCTGTAGAACTGAAGATCTTATGTCATACTTCTGCTTAAAAGCAAATTTTCTTAAATACTTTCCAGGTGTTTTTGAAACTTGTTACATAAAAAGATGAGAGAGAAAGACAGAGAGAGAGTGTGTGTGTATACAATATATGGAGAAATAAATTCTTTGATAAAATTGATAAAATTTTAATGTGGTTTTATGTGTGCCATTTGTTTTCGCCTGTGTAGCCACACAGAAATCCACAGAAGCACTTTGATTTTTAATGTTGACCTTTAGAACTCTCAAGTATAATGATTATTGGGAAGTGTTACTTTTGGTCCAGATTCTATTGCATCGTGCTTACCTTGCTGCCAGAACTCAATACACACCATTATAAAATTTCAACATACTTTTTTTACTACAAATTCAAATAATCCACTACATGTGACCTTCAAGGTCTAGTTAAATAAGGGTAGAATTTAGAAATACAGTATTAGATTATTTAAATCTCACTTGGTTGCCAGTGTTTAATGTTGGCCACCTGTTGTAATAGATGAACTGCCAAAGATAAACTGATAACGCCTTCTGGTTCTGCCAGGAACAGTGTAGGATTTTGTAGTGAATCTACACTATGCTCTGGTTAGGCTCAGTTAGATGACCTCCCAAGGTTATCTGACATGCTGAGGAGCTAATGACTATTTTAGGAGACGAGATACAGCTCATGTTTCAAAGAGAAGCTCATAAAAGGGGCTCTTTCCTAATTTCCATATACCTTCCAGAGTGATGTGTGTATTTTTGGGGGGAGGGATTCACCTGTGATTGAGAGCATAGGTCTGAATATATTCAGGTAGGATTGTTCTGCCACAATAAGCATTTTCTCACAGTATATAATTTTAAGCATACAGAATGGGAAAAAAAAGTCAAGACGTGTCATATTTAGCTAATATTGTCTCACATATCGGAGAAGACAATGGCATCCCACTCCAGTACTCTTGCCTGGAAAATCCCATAGACGGAGGAGCCTGGTGGGCTGCAGTCGATGGGGTCACTACGAGTCAGACACAACTGAGCAACTTCACTTTAATTTTCACTTTCCTGCCTTGGAGAAGGAAGTGGCAACCCACTCCAGTGTTCTTGCCTGGAGAATCCCAGGGATGGGGGAGCCTGGTGGGCTGCCGTCTATGGGGTCGCACAGAGTTGGACACGACTTAAGCGACTTAGCAGCAGCAGCAGCAGCCTCACATATGCCTGGGTCTCGTAAGGAATATGTGTAAAGTATGTCTCTCTTTCTAAAGTTTTTGCAGATATTAAACAGGAAACAGACTAAAACTTAACTGAGTCATTGAGAATATAAACTGTTCAGACTGAAAATGAATTATTGAGTACTATAACTAATAAGAATCACGCACAAATATGATGGTTTCAGAATGTTTTAATAATGTTTGTTCTTATTCTGGTATACATAAATTATCAAACATTTAATTACAATGAAAATATTTTAAAATGCAAGATCACACATAAGGTGGTTAACAGTTTTGTGGTAAGCACAATAAATTTGATTTAATTAATCATTTCTTAAGTAAGGAAAACTGTTAGCACTTCTCTTTTTGGTATAATGATTGATTTTCATAACAATAGTCTTAAGTCCTTTATGAGCCACAAACATTAGTATAGTTTTAGCTATATGTATCCTACTATTATGAAAATTGTCAGTTACCTTCTGATGCTTAATAAATGTTTATTTCATCCATAGAGTTTTATTTTCTTCCTTTGAAAAGACTTAATTTATACTTAGCATTTTTTATAACTGTCCTTAATAAGGATAATTGAGATTAAAGTACTATCTATCAAGAAATTTCTAAAAACTAAGACTGAATATATGGGCAATTCATATTGGTATCATAGACAGTAATAACAGTGTATAGTTATGTGATGGGAAGAGCCAGATCACTCATTCATTCATATGTTCAGCAAACTGGTGGAGGGCTGATAGAGTACCAGCCTTGTACTTGGTGTTGGGACAACCAAGATCTACACAATCCTCATCATAAAGGAGTCCCTAGTTCAGGGGAGAGAAAGACATGCACATAAATTGTTGTAATATGGTGGATGGAGTACAATGTGATCAGCACAGTAATAGTGGTATGTGCAAGCTGGAAAAACAATTCTGACGGAGGGAGTGATGCATTCTATCTGAGGTGGGGTAGGGGAGGGATTGAATTCGAGCCCATTCTTTTGAATAACTCATGAGAGACCAACAGTCCATCCTCCTAAATTAAGTAGTTTAGCCAAAGAGAGCTGCCAACATATCGAACAGCTGATGAGAAGTCAGACCTTAGAGTGAGCAGGCCTCAATGAATAGTGAGCTGACAGAAGCAGGGCTAGCTGCCATTCATAGCTTTATTCCAGAAACCACAGAGAGTTGGTGTACTGCTCACTATCTCCCAAGAGAGGCAGTTCCACAGTGGAAGGAAATTTTAAAAAAGATATTAGTAAAGACTGTCTGAAGATGCGTGTGACTGTGTTGTGGGCTTCCCAGGTGGTGTTAGTGGTAAAGAACCTGCCTGTCAGTGCAGGAGACAGAAGTGGGTTTGAACCCTGGGTTGGAAGATCCCCTGGAGGATGGCATGGCAACCCACTCAAATAGTCTTGCCTGAAGAATCCCGTGGACAGAGAAGCCTGGCAAGCTACAGTCCATAGGGTCACACCGAGTCGGAAAAGACTGAAGTGACTTAGCATGCACACACATACACCATGCTGTAAATTACATTATCTGCAGCCTCCTGAATATAAGCACTTTTCATCAAATATGAGTCACCAAGTCAATCTTTGATTGAAAATGTTACTGTATTGTTTCTGAATGTTCTGCAAGTTGTTCTTCCTATCTTAGGGGATAGAAGGAATAAACCAACATGAAACTTAAAATTTTAAAAAAGAAGTTTCCTTAATCTTGCTTCATTCCCTAAGTTGTTATCATCTGTGTAATCAAATTCCAGATTGTCCCTGTGAATCTGTATTTTACCAATGCTGACTCATTATTTATTGTTACTAACCCATTACATGTTTTCAAAAACCAAACCAAACAAAAAACCTTGTTTGTTCTAACAGCCAAAGCTGAATGTTCTTCCTTTTAACTTTCTGCTGTAAATATTTAAGAATTCCAGGAGGGTGAGCGTTCACTCTTGTCCAGTGTTGCCACAGGATTACTTCCTTAACTAGACAATAATAGTTATCATGGGAAGAAAGTACCCCCTCCCCACAAATTTATATGCTAAAGTCTCACTTCTAAAGACCTCTGAATGTAAAAGTGTATTTGGAGATAGAACCTTTACAGAGGTTGTTAAAGTAAAGTGAGATCATTAGAGTGGGCCTAATCCAACATGAAAGATGTCCTTCTAGAGAGGAGATTAGGACAAAGACATGTACACAGGGAACATCATGGGAGAAACAGGGAAAAGACAGTCATCTCCAAGCTAAGGAAAGAGGCCTGAGAAAGAACCAACGCTGCTGACATCTTGATCTTAGACTTCAAGCCTCCAAAATTGTGAGATAATAATAGATTTCTCTTAAACCCCCCAAAACGTGACATTTTATTATTGCCAGGCCTGCAAACGAATGTAACAGTGATGAAAGGTGTTGTTTGTGTATTGTACATGTTCAGTTACCTTGGTATTTCTTGTGGACTAGAACCTCTTGATCGTATCTAGAACATGATGCAGATCACCAGTCACATAATAAACACTAAATAAATTACTGTTGAGTTGATTAACTTCCTTATGTTCAAGTGATATGCTAAGATTCGTGAAAATCTTTGCTCTCACTGTTGATTTACCCTGTGCTGTTTATCGCATAAGCGCACAGTGTCAGGTTTTCTGCTGTCTTTAATCATCATCATATCTTTCACATTAAGTTGCATCTAAGGTTCACTGTCTATTCCCTTATGGCCCTGGACATCATTACACCCCATTAAACACCAAGCAAACCTTCAGGATAAAAATATTTATAGACATGTTTACTGAATGATTAGGGGCATGTTTATAAGATTGGTATAATGAATGAACGCTCAGGAGACATCCTTATTGCTGGACAACATAACCTGAATCTCCAGAGCTGACCTTGACTAATTATAAAACGTATGTGTTTTACCCTTATAAATCTTGCATTGGCTTCAATTTTGAATCGTGAGATTCATAAAGTATTTTATCTTTTGAATAGAAATTCAAAGCTAGAAATACAGCCATTTGATGGATAAATAATTATGAAGCATCCTCTATATGTAAGACACCAGAAGAGAGAGGGAGATGAATTAGATGTAGATTTTTCTATGAATGACTTTTTATTCTAATAAAGGAGATACTATATGAAGATAAGGGACTATAATAGAGTAGAAAATAGGCAATCAAGAAATGATACAGATAAAATATTAATAATTCAAGGATCACTTCTACCTGTGGGAACTGAACAGTGATTGATGGGAAGTTGGCAGTCGTAGCACATATAAAAAGATGGTGGATTAAAAGCTTCTGCACAACAAAGGAAACTATAAGCAAGGTGAAAAGACAGCCTTCAGAATGGGAGAAAATAATAGCCAGTGAAGCAACAGACAAACAATTCATCTCAAAAATATACAAACAACTCCTGCAGCTCCATTCTAGAAAAATAAACAACCCAATTAAAAAGTGGGCCAAAGAACTTAACAGACATTTCTCCAAAGAAGATATAAAAATGGCTAACAAACACATGAAAAGATGCTCAACATCACTCATTATCAGAGAAATGCAAATCAAAACCACAATGAGGTACCACTTTACACCAGTCAGAATGGCTGCCATCCAAAAGTCTACAAGCAATAAATGCTGGAGAGGATGTGGAGAAAAGGGAACCCTCTTACACTGTTGGTGGGAATGCAAACTAGTACAGCCACTATGGAAAACAGTGTGGAGGTTCCTTAAAAAGCTGCAAATAGACCTGCCATATGACCCAGCAATCCCACTGCTGGGCATATACACCAAGGAAACCAGAATTGAAAGAGCCACGTGTACCCCAATGTTCATCGCTGCATTGTTTACAATAGCCAGGACATGGAAGCAACCTAGATGCCCATCAACTGACGAATGGATAAGAAAGCTGTGGTACATATACACAATGGAATATTACTCAGCATTAAAAAAAAATTCATTTGAAGCAATTCTACTCAGATGGACGAAACTGGAGCCCATTATCCAAAGTGAAGTAAGCCAGAAGCAAAAACAACAATACAGTATATTAACGCATATATATGGAATTTAGAAAGTAACGAGAACCCAACATGGGAGACAACAAAAGGAACGCAGATGTATAGAATAGACTCGTGGACTTTGTGGATGAGGGTAAGGGTGGGATGATATGGGAGAAGGGCATTGAAGCATGTTAATTGTCATGTGTCTAATCAATCGCCAGCCCAGGATTGATGCTCGGGACTGGTGCAGCGAGATTCCCCGGGGGGGAGGGAGGAGGGAGGGGGGTTCCGGAGGGGAAGCATATGTAAACCCATGGTGATATCATGACATTGTATGGCAAAAACAATTAAAAAATAATAATAATAAAAAAAAAGATGGTGGGATTTGGGTTTATATATCAAAGAGTTGGAAAGGAGAAGGCATTTCAAACTGATGGGATAATACAAAATAAACACAGGTAAGAAAGCACATGTATTTTCTTAATACATGTAAACTATATTTGTTGAGAATGAAAGAACCTGTTGAAATAAGTTTGCTTCACTAATGTTAACTCTTCAATGTCAGTTGAAGAAGTATAAATATATCTTGTATAGAAAGTATAAATATATTTTCTATTTATGATGTGAGTCTCACATGAAAATATTCTGCCTATTTCATATATACAGTGAATTGGGGAGAAAGTTTTAGAAGATATTTTAAGCTCTGCAATTGAGCAGATAATATTGAGATAATACGGTGCTTATTTTTTACATTCTGATTGTAGGGTAATGCCTGATACTTAGTAGCTTACGTAACTTGTTATTGAATTAATTATAATCACATCCAGAAATAGCAAAATAGCCATAGAAATAGAGCATAATAGATGAAGGAAATATTTGAAAACAGAACTTGCAAAACTTGACAAGTGTTTGTTTGCATTCAAGCCTGCCATAAAGATTGGTCCTGCCAAAAAGAGTGAGGTCAAGGGTATATTTATGTGCAATAGAATATGTTCAATTGAAGACCTAACATTGAAAATACTGTCTAATAGGTATTTTAAATTTAGCTGTAATTATGACATCACTGACTCCATGGACATGAAAAACTTGTCTGTTTTATATAACTTTTCAGTTTGGATTAGCCTGACAGATTGGCCGTTTAGGGAAGTGCAAACTAATTCGTTTATTTTATTAGTTTTATTCTGGTTTTATTGAGATATAATTGACAGTACCATATAAGATATATAGCATACTGATTAGATTCATTTACATGATGAAGTGATCATCACAATAAATTTAGTGAACATTCCTGGAACCTGAAATTTCTGATTGGTGCCCAAAGGGCTCATTTGTTCAGCACCCAAATTGCACCAAAAGTAACTGAATGTCAGTTTGCAATAAATATCCTTGAAATTAATCAGATGAATTTTACAATATTTGGTAAAAATATCTTTTTATTTAGAATGAAGATATTTGGCTTTCCAGGTGTGTTTGGCCTTGTTTTGAAAAGCTGATGCATGTAATGGCTTGTTAGTACTTTAGGAAAGTACTTTAGCCCCACTGAAGAATCTATAGATCTTCTCATTCACTGTTTCCCCAGAAATTCAACATATCAGTACCTTTTCTTTTTTTAAAAATCCTAGACAGTTTCTCCAATACTATTTATTTCTGCATTTAGAGTTTTTCTTTATAGTGAATTATATGAAAAAGCAATTCTGAAAGTCTTTTAAGTTCCAAATCTCAACTGTTTCGAGAATGGAAAAAATATAATGTGCTATGTTTAAAATTAATTTATACATTTGTAATTGGTATGTGTGTATTTTCTTTCATCATGAATCATTGAAATAGGTACCAGAGAATGACTTGACTTCTTCATTTTAGAACTGAGTATGGGATAGATTCAGTAAATTATAAAAAATGTTTAATGTAATTGCTCAGATCCAACTATAAGATTTCATACATATATGGTATGAACAGAATGAC
Organism: Antilocapra americana; assembly: GCA_007570785.1. Classification (NCBI taxonomy): domain Eukaryota; kingdom Metazoa; phylum Chordata; class Mammalia; order Artiodactyla; family Antilocapridae; genus Antilocapra; species Antilocapra americana. Next base: position 5,138,902 of record ML664170.1, on the reverse strand, counting down.
TTACAGCTTCAAATATGATAAAATATTGGAGTGATATTTTCACTCCCTGGAAAAGTAATTGTCAACTCATTCCAGTATTCTTGCCTGGGAAAACCATGGACAAAGATGCCTGGTGGGCTACAGTCCATGGCATCACAAGAGAGTCAGATAGTACTTAGTGACTAAAACAACAAAATAATATTTTCATGTGGGGTAAATGAGTAACAGTGTAAATTTTATAACCATGAGAATCCTATTGTGTGTTGCCTGCATATTAATTATCTTTGAAGAATAATGTGGACTGTTCCTTTGAATTACCTGTGCCTCCAAGAAAAAAACAGGGACAGAGAAAGACCAAAATAAAATAGGCTTATAGGTTTGTTTGCTTATGTATGACATACTCTGCAGTGGAAAAGTCAACTGAATGGACTTTAAAACATCTTGGAAAACTAAGGCATTTGAAAGTTTTTTCTAATAAAGGATTAAATCATTTGAAGGGCAGCACTAGTATTTGTCAAAACAGAGCTGCCTTTATCTTAGAGGGTTATTAAAGTCTATATATTTTTATATGGGCTTCCCTCTTGGCTCAGATAGTAAAGAATCTGTCTGCAATGCAGGAGGCCTGGGCTTGATCCCTTGGTTGGGAAGATCCCCTCGAGAAGGGAATGGCAACCCACTCCAGTACTCTTACCTGGAGAATTCGATGGAGAGGAGCTTGGGTGGCTATAGGTCACATGGTCACAAAGAGTCAGACACAACTGAGCGACTAACATTTTCACTACTTTCACGTTTTACATGCAAAATTACCTGGCAAGAGTATGCAAAAAAAAATTCTGACACTGTCCTCCTCATCAATGCCCTAGAAACAAAAGTGAAGATATAGGTTCCTGGGCATGTATTGTGTTGCTACCAATTTCTCTGAGAATGCTGATGCTTTTGCATAGCATTCTCACAGATATCTATGTGACCCTGATTAGTTGAAGGCAGAAAAACTACCACTGACAGTGTAATGTGTAATGATAAAACAAAATGTACTCTTGTTAGGATAAAACTGGCAATAGCATTTTATTATGCCATGAACTTCCAGATGTTCAAGCTGGATTTAGAAAAGGCAGAGGAAACAAATATCAAATGTCCAACATCCGTTGGATCTTCAAAAAAGCAAGAGTTCTAGAGAAAACATCTACTTCTGCTTTATTAACTATGCCAAAGCATTTGATTGTGTGGATCACCGCAAACTGTGGAAAATTCTTCAAGAAATGGGTATAGTAGACCACCTGACCTGCCTCCTGAGAAATCTGTATGCAGGTCAAAAAGCAACAGTTAGAAATGGACATGGAACAACAGACTGGTTCCAAATCAGGAAAGGAGTACGTTAAAGCTGTGTATTGTCACTTGGCTTATTTAACTTATAAGCAGAGTACATCATGAGAAATGCTGGACTGGATGAGGCATGAGCTGGAATCAAGATTACTGGAAGAAATACCAATAACCTCAGATATGCAGATGACACCACCTTTATGGCAGAAAGTGAAGAAAAACTAAAGAGCCTCTTGATGAAAGTGAGCATGAAAAAGTTGGCTTAAAGCTCAACATTCAGAAAACTAAGATCATGGCATCTGGTCCCATCACTTCATGGCAAATAGATGGGGAAACAATGGAAACAGTGACAGATGTTTTTGGGGGGCTCCAAAATCACTGCAGATGGTGACTGCAGCCATGAAATTAAAAGACGCTTTCTCCTTGGAAGAAAAGTTATGACCAACGTAGACAGAATATTAAAAAGAAGAGACATTCCTTTGCCAACAAAGATGCATCTAGGCAAAGCTTTGTTTTTTCTGGTAGTCATGTATGGATGTGTAAGTTGGACTATAAAGAAAGCTGAATGCCAAAGATTTGATGCCTTTGAACTGTGGCATTGGAGAAGACTCTTGAGACTCCCTTGGACAACAAGGAGATCCAGCCAGTCCATCCTAAAGGAAATCAGCCCAGAATATTCATTGAAAGGACTGATGCTGAAGCTTAAACTCCAATAGTTTGGCCACCTGATGTGAAGAACTGACTCACTGGAAAAGACCCTGATTCTGGGAATGATTGAAGGTAGGAGAAGAAGGGGATGCCAGAGGATGAGATGGTTGAATGGCATCACCGACTCAATGGACATGAGTTTGAGTAAGTTCCGGGAGTTGATGATGGACAGGGAAGCCTGGCATACTGCAGTCCATGGGATTGGAGAGTTGGACACAACTGAGCTATTGAACTGAAATGATGCCTAAGAGAACATTTCTATTTTGTATTGTTATCTTCTTACATACCTCTAGATACATTTTGTATTCATCAAAAGTTAAAAAAATTAGTTCTGAAATTATGGAAGTCTACAAAAGGGATATTTTGGTAATATAGTTTAGATCTACATTTTTTTTTTTTTTTGGGCCACACCACACAGCTTGTGGAATCTTAGTTCCTCAACCAGGGATTGACTACAGGCCCCCAGCAGTGGGAGTGCAGAGCCCTAACAAATGGACAGCCAGGCAACTCTATATCTCTGGTCTTTACAGTGACAAAATGTAGTCTAGAAGAAAAGAATTCTCTTGATATATTTTTATGTAATGCATGATGAAAAAGATAGCATTTCTAGTTTAAGAACAAATATTTAAAATTTGAAGGCAGATTACTAGTATAGTCTTTGTATGTATGTGTATATGGTGGAGAGGACTTAACTTCTTGATTCAAAGTACATAAATTTTCCCTACTTAAAAAAAATATTTTTAAAAGTAAAAGTATTGTATCTGATAATTTCTACAATTTATCTTGTATTTTTCTAACTGATTTAGAATTTTCTCATGATACCTCATTTTTTTGATATCACAATGAAATTTCTTGGATATGTGAAATTTAAGAAATTGAAATTTCTTAAATTTCTGGTGTGACAAATTTTATGAATGCTTATTGTAATAATGTGCTTTGGTTTGATGTTGTGAGCTCTTGTAATAGATAGGGTTAAAATGTGGAACATCTTGAAGAGTCTATGGAAACTGAAGAAGTTACAGGTTTGCTGAGAGAAAATCACTGATGATAAGGTTTGTAACAAACCCTTTTAGAAGTGACCATGGAAAGATGATAAATGATATTTACCTCATGTGTCATGATAACTGGTTTTTAAACAAGATATCTATGCCCTCTTTTATCGTGGATAAGGGAAAATGTATCACTTACAAGCACTCAGTCACTGTGACATAAAGAAATAGCAAACCTTGAACATGTCAAAACAGTGCCTGTTCAATCTTCTTTTCCTGAAAGCTGAGTTTATTCTCAATAATATATTCCCCAAATAAGCAGTCTTTCAAATATGATGTTTATTTTATGATGAAATTTTGTAAGATGTATAAGAAGGTATCTGAACATTATATAATATATACTAATTTAATATAAAAATAAATTCAGAGTGAAAAATTATTAGAATAGGACAGCAATACCTATAGCTCTGTCTTAAGTAGAATATGAGGGCATTCGTTTAAAACAAATTAGTTGAGTTTTGTGATGCTAAAATCAATTTAAGTTATACTCGATTGTATACCTTATATCTTCAGGGAAAAAAGAGGGAATGATTTAGACTGATTTAACATTGAATTTGAAACCATATATCTGTTCTCTGTGTCATGAAATATAATTCTGTGGGAAATCTGACCCTTTCCTTAAAGAATGCATGAAATTTTTGCAAAGAAGATTGTATCTCCGTTAAATACCAAATTTATTCCAAGTGTTCATGAAAGACTAGAATAAAAACTGGGCAATTAGCTTAAACTTAGTGGAAAATTCTAACTGTGCTAGAAAGTTCTTTTTTCCTTTCGTGAGTTTTTCTTTCGTGATTTGCAACTTGTTGAGGGTGGTGTTATTTGTGTATAAAATAGCAAACATGTATTCTGACCTCTACTGCTAACTGTTCTGCCAGATGTTTCTCAAAATAAAAGATATCGTCTCCGAGAGCTCTGTAAACAAATCCTGACCTGAATGCCTCCTTTTGCATTCCTCCAAATTTATCAGATAAAATGAGTTCTATTTTCTTTTTAAACAAGAACTGTATAACTTCTTTTTAGAGAAAACAGAGAAACGGAGCATTATAATCGGTGAAACACACCGGATCTTGGCAGGCAGCATCTAGCAAGGAAGCATTATATTTTGGCTGAGCATATTTTGTACTTTTATCTTGGCTAAAGCCTTTTTAAAAAGAATATGGTTTAAAAAAACTTGTTTCTGCTGTACCAGTCTTGGTTTTTAGAAGAAGAGTTTTATTAGTCTTATTCAGTGGTTAGGCTCTTAGAGTATAAGGAATGTGAAGTCTCCACATAAAATTATTATACTGATATAACTTAAAGGAACTTTTGAAATGGTAGTGTCTCTATTCTTTATATAATTTATATACATAATTTATGTACAAAATGCTTTATATAATTTATGTACAAAAATGCTAAGGTGAATGGCCCTGCTGGCAAGAAACATCCATGTGAAACTCAACAAGTAGTGGCGTTTTGGATTATGTTTTGTAGAGATACTCCTGGAGATATATCAAACGTGTGTGCATGCTCAGTCACTTCAGTCATGTCCGACCCTGTGACCCCATGGACATTAGCCTGCCAGGCTCTTCTGTCCATGGGTTTCTCTAGGCAAGTATACTGGAGTGGGTCGCCATGCCCTTCTCCAAGGGATCTTCCTGACCCAGAGATTGAACCCCCTTCTCTTATGTCTCTTGTATTGGTAGAGTGGTTCTTTACCACTGAACTACCAGGAAGTCCCTTGATATATCAAACGTTATAAGCAAAAAAAAAAAGAAAGACACTTCCTAGCTTTTATTCAGGGAGATAAAAATAAATGATCAACTTTACCTTTCATATGCAGGATTTTCTTATAGGCTTAATAAATACACTATACATTTGGGATGTATGGGGATATTTGTCTTAAGTTCTTATGGTCAGTTATAGTAATAGAAAGTAAAAAAAAGAATAATAGAAAGTGCTGTAATATGAGGGGCCACATATTAATATGACTTACTGAGTTACAAACATGTACTTTGAGTATATTATTTCACTTAGTCCTGAGATAACCCTAATAGTCAATGTAAGAATACTGAGAAAAAAATTACTGTGAGCACCTTAATTTTTGACCTGTTGTGCTACCGGCTTGTCCAATAGAGAGCCATAAATTGAGCAGAGAGTCTTAATTGTTCAGGGACTCTGTGATAGGGCTAAATAGTCATGAGGGATTTCTCTAGATCATTCAACTCTTTTAAAATGTGACCTAAGACAGATAGGAACCATGATCTCTGCGGATAAGAGGCTAATGCATTAAACTTGAACACTATCTTGCTTTTCCTATTTACCATTTTGCCCTAGCTTTTTCTTTTTACCTAACAAAATTCAAGATTTTTTTTTTTAAAACACACAATTCTAAAAGCTTAATTCAGTTGGAATAAGCCTACAATTTATGATTTGGTTGTTAATTAGACTTAAAGAACAAAGCTAATGCTGTTCCATTTAGTGAGAAAAGCCTCTGAGGAGGAAAGAACTGACCAATATTGTTTCTCCTGCTGGGAAAACACTAAGCATAAACAAGTCCCCAGGGCTTCATTACTGAGCCTTTTAGACAAACACAAAATGCACCTTAGTTTATTTGAAAATCCTTACAATGGAACTTTATTGTATATCTATAAATTTTTCACATTGACATGTCAAAGACTTGTAAAATATACTGGCAAGAATGATAAATGTTATAAATAGCACTTTTACTTTAAATGTTAAATGATGGTAGATACTACACAGTGTGGTCATAAAGTGGATGTTATTCTGTTTGGGGAAGAAATTGTGGGAACAAATAGTAATATCTAAACAAAGTGGTAAACTATGAATTGGAAAAAAATTCATATTTCAAAAAGTTGGATATGCAGTTTTTGATGCATATAAAAAATGTCTCATTTGGCCTCATCATTTTATTTCTTATTTTTTTAACAAGATGGTTCAGAAGTAAAATTTAAATGCCCATACATCCTCAGGGAGGTTATTTTATCTTAGTTAATGAGTATGTTTTTGCTATAACAAGCAAGGTGCTCTAAACTGTTTCTCATTAAATTTGAGAGTTCTTTCTCTTTCTGACAACAGAGCACACTTCCATTTTGACACTTATTCTGCTTTACAAATATTAGAATATAATTTTACAATATATTTATAGACTTATTTGGTCTGTAAGTGACATGCTGACTTTCAAAGGCCCATGTTGTTTAGGTATAGTTTGATTTTCTTTTTTTAAAACATGTTTATTTTTATTTATTTTGACTGTGCTAGGTCTTCATTTGCTGCTTTGAGGCGTGTGGGGGCTACTCTCTAGTTGGGGTACACGGACTCCTCATTGTCATGGCTTCTCTTGTTGCAGAGCATGGGTTCTGGAGTTTCAGTATTTGCAGCATGTGGGATCCTTATTTGCAGCTCCTGAGCTTAGAGCACAGGCTCAATAGTAGTAGCTCATGGGCTTAGTTGCTCCCCAGCCTGTGGGATCTTCCCTGATCAGGAATTGAACCCATGTCTCCTGCATTATCAGGCGAATTGTTCACCAGTGGACCACCAGGGAAGCCCCTAGTTTGATTTTCAATCTAGTAGAGTAATAAATGCAAGAAAGAGTGAAAATGGCTTTCAGAACAAAATTTGTGATATTATGATTACCTGGGATTCAGATATGTCAGTTTCCAGGAAACAGTCCTATGTTTATTCTATGAGAAATTTTTCATGGAAAGGATTCTTCTTGGCATGAGGGTTTGCTGAGATGACAGGGGAAGAATTTTTGATAGATGTGTGGACCTTTGGAATAGTCATATATTTAAGTCAACAAAATAATTTTATGGAGAAATTTCCTTATTTACAGGGCCGTGACTTTCAAGTAATAAAAGGTGAGGACAGGTCATGACCTAATCAGCAAGGGTGAACAAAATTGTATCATTACCCTGGTAGGGACTGCTTCTTTGAAAAAGTTCTTGTTTTAAATGATGCAAAACCTAATACATCTTCTAAAATTTGTGAAAATACCTAGAAGTGGAAATTTTCAAGCATCAAAGTGAAGCACTCTCTTTATTTGATGTTCTGGTTATTGAGTTATAGCTAGAAGTTATTTATTTCACCCATGTGTATATGTTTGTTTTCTAATGTAGAAATTGAGAGCCTACATTTTCAGCTGCAAATTGTTTTTTTATTTTGTTTTGTTGTTCCCAAACAGCTGTCAAAGGCAAAACAAATAAAGCAAAGACTAACTTGGCTAATACCAAACAGCAATGGGTGTGAAATACTGATTTAAATATTTTTATTATTTCATATCAAGCTCCCCAAAATTTCCAAAATCTTAAAGCTAGTTCTAGTTGATAGTAAGGTCAGTGGCAGCTTAATTCAATAGATCAGTTTAAAACTTCCCTCCAGATTCTCTGGGGAACTTTCCATTTAAGTTCTCTTCATGTCACTGGTCTTACTCACTGCTAACATCTTGTCGTCCAATGTCCTTGGACTACCGATTCTTCATGTAAGTTCCCTTGTGGCAAACTTAATGTGGTTATTGCCACATTAAAAGGGTAGTGACTCCTTTTTCAGGATGTTGCTTAAGTTCTTAGGTATCTGCTGGTCATTCCAAATGCCAGACCTTTCATATATTAACATGTTTTGATTGAATACACTAGGCTTATGTTTAAGTTTCTTTTGCTAAATGCAGAAAATTGGGCTAATTCATTCAACTCAGTATGCATTTCCTGAGAATTTGTTAATTGCCAAGACTGAATGTTCATAGGGTAAGTTATGTTTGTAAATCTCTTTTACTAATCTGAAAAAAATATTCCCCAGTTTTCTGAAATCAAAATTAGGTTACCTGCTATTATTAACTTTCAGTACATTGACTTGCTGTGTTACTTAGAACTTTCCATTAAATGACAAATTTTTGTCTTTCAGACCAAAATTGAAAAAGTCAGAATGCATTATTGGGTTATTAGAAACACGACAATGGATGAAGAAGTAATTACAGTGTAAAGCTTGATTTGTAGTGTTTGATTTATATCAGGAAGTCATATTTCATAACAATCATCATAATTTATCAGAAATTGAACATTGGGAGCCTTTTGGAAGAAAGAATTTCAGAATGAAGGGGCAATGCTATTAGGATTTTCCGTGTTAACAATGACATTAAAATCTGTCATTATCTTCCCCTCCCTAAATCTTGATTAATGATATAAATGTTATTTCCTTTCAGTGATGAAATTTTTAAAATTTTTTCAATTTTATTAAATTCAAATAAACATGAGACAATACAGATTATACTTGGCATCTTTGCTAATTTTGGCACCTTTCTATTTTGCTAAATATATTTGACTTGTTTACAAAACTTCGACTAATTTCTTGTATCAATTTCCACATGTCCGTTACCTCAGTGAGATAGAGAAGGACAGAAACTTAATGAAATGTTAAGTAAGCATTTATGGATACAGAATGAATGTAAACTTTTTTGAGGGAAACTTAAGTGGCTTCCTTACAATTTTTTTCTGTCTTTTAAATGAAAGTAAATAGAGTGAGGATCAAGGTAAAAAAAAAAAAAAGTTCTAGGCTGAGAGTAGAAAAATAAATGAACTCAAGGAAAAAGGAATAGATAAGATAAAACCGTTTTAAAGGTCATATTCATTTCTTTTGAAAATCAATCAAGCATTTAAGTTTCCTGGAAATATTATAGTTAACACCAAACATTTAAAATCTGTCATATCTATATTTATGACATTTTCTAGGTTTGTTTTAAAAGAAAATATTTAAAATGAAACATCAACAATTACAGATTTCGAGATATAGCTTTTAACAACTGCATATACTTGCCTTGCAAATTTGAAAAGGAAGCACACTTGTTATAGAAGTACTGAAACGTGTAGAACCTAAATCTGTCAAGTTAACTGTCAAGTTAACTGTCTTCCATGTCCCTTTCTCCACCTTCCAGGGCTCATTAAATTAATCTGAAAAGAACACTATCTCTTTAAGCTGGGGAAGTATTGTGCTGATGAGCCAGGGGCAGCCCACCAATTGGCAGACCCATTGGGTGATAAATGTCCAAGGACCTCTAGGCTGACGACACATTTTTCATCATTAATCCAGCCCATTGTAACCAGGGCCACTCACATTGATTCGAACTAGGGGGCATCATCTGCTGTTAAGAGGGTGATGACTCGCTAAAAATGAAGGCCTGAAACTAATCAAATATATTTAGATCCTTCCCTGGCACCTTGCTGGAGAGCAGTAATAGTGAGCTAATGGGGAGCAGCAGACAGGTAGAGCAGAGCTCTGCTTGCTTTGTAGGAGAATGTGAAAAATCCATTTAAAAGCCTCTTGTGTAATCTTAGCTGTTGTACTTTGTAGTACAAATGTGTATGTGAATTAATCTAATACTATCTTACTTGAGTATTTCATTAAATATGTAACTTTGAAAAATCATCCTTTTACCTGCAAAATTTGGAACTTCTTTATAAAGAATCAGATGCCTCAAACCCAAATCCTTTGGGAACTGCTAATTAGTCTTGTGTTCTTATAAGTTTACAATAGATCATTTGAGAAGGATGTTAATGCTTATTTTACTAAATTAGCAAAATTTGATGGGGAGAAGAGCATGTCATTTTCTCCTTGCAGAATTCAAAATTTTGGCCCTTTTATATTTTCATTTTTTTACCTAATAAATTGGCTTAGTATGTATTTTATAAGAATATACTTAAATACGTTGTGGTAGTTCAAGGGTATGCTGCTGCTAAGTTGCTTCAGTGTGTCTGACTCTGTGCGACCCCATAGATGGCACATCACCAGGCTCCCCCGTCGCTGGGAGTCTCCAGGCAAGAACACTGTAGTGGGTATATACACATACATATTTTACATTTTATTTTAATACATGTGTATGTATTCATCTTACCTTAATCTTTTATTATTGTATTTCCTGTTGATACAAATTGTTTATTAAGTCATAACAAGAAATCCAAGCAATAATGGTTAAGCAAACTTGTGTGCCTCAGGGAAACAGAAAAATATGTTCTTTACTTCCTGCTTATACTTGATTAAGCAAATTCAGGAGCAAGTAGGAAATGAATTTGAACGACTGAATTTATTCACTGGAAAATATAACATCTACTAAGTCAACTATTTAAACTAAGTAAGAAAAGAAAGGGCAAAATTTGGAAAATATTGGCCTAATTAAAAAGAAAAAAGACCTAATGTAATTCCTTATTATAAAGAATAAAACAGAAATGGGGAAAGAGAGGAAAAAGGAAAAGTAAAATGAATAAAGCAAAACCTCCAACTGTTCAAACAATTATAGTGTTCTCATACATGAAACCACTGGCTATCTCCTAAAATATGTTATGGTATCATGAAGTGATACTTCTGCTGGACAGGAATGCTTCCATGTGATTTCTCTGGAGGAAGGTCATCAATCCCATTTTGAAATCTTATTCCCTCTAAGCACCCCAGCTGAAATTTCACACCCTTCACGTTTGCAAGTTTTAATGAGAGCAATATATGCAATGATCAACTGCTTCCCGTGTTGGCTGAACTTACGTGGAAAGCTTCATTACTGAGCAGTAGACGACTTCACTTTGTCTACCTTGTGTTAAATATTCAGTCCCTCGTTCATCTCAACTGGGTCTGTATGACACAGTGCTAAAAATCATCTGGTTATTAAACATCACATATGAACAAACAAGAGACTGGTTGAATTGCTGTGTTCTTTAAAAAACAGGTTTCTTTGTAGAGTCTGTTGTTTCCAGTGAAGACAAGTGGAGAGTGGTCAGAAACTGGTTGGAAAAGGGGAAATTGACATGAACCCTGCTGACCTCTATATTTCTGCTTTTAGAAATGGAGTGAGAGTAAATCAAACAGCCAGACTTCCAAATGCAAAGGAAGATGAAGAGCAATTTATTTAGCTTCCTTTAGCTTGATAGGCAACATAATGGACTGCCAAAGATAACTATATCTTAATCCCCCAAACCTGTAACTATGGTACCTTACAGGACAGAAGAGGTTTTTTTTGTTTTGTTTTGTTTTGTTTTGTTTTTTAGGGTTGTCCTTTATTTTTTCTCTTTTATTTATTTATTTATTTTTCTTTACATTATCATGTTGGTTTTGCCATACATTGACATGGGTCCACCATGGGTATACATGGGTTCCCCTTCCAAAACCCCCCTCCCTCCTCCCTCCCGATTCCATTAGGACTTTGAGATTATCTTGCCTGATCTAGATGGAACTAATCTAACCACATGAATCCTTTAGCTGAGAACATTTCCCTACTGTACTCAGAGGGAGATGTGACTATGGAGGGTGAGTCAGAGAGATGCAACATTGTAAGCTAGCTCTGAAGACGGAGAAAGTGGCCATTGCCAAGTCTCTCTATCTGCTTATCTTCCAGCTCCCCACTAGAATGCAAGCTTCATTGGGACCAAACCTTAGTCCTTTTCACAACTGTATCCCTGTTACTTAGCACAGTGCCTGACACATGGCAGACTTGAAAGTGTTACGCATTCTCTTTGCAATCCCATGGACTGTAGCTCTTCTGTTAATGGGATTCTCCAGGCAAGAATACTTTAGTGGGTGGCCATTCCCTCTCTAAGGGATCTTCCCAACCCAGGGATCAAACCCAGGTTCCCTGCATTGCAGGTAGATTCTCTGCCATCTGAGCAGGTGCACAACAAATATTTTGATTGAATGAATAAACTAGTGAATAAATAAAATCAATGCCATGGAACACTTTTTCAAATTTTGATAACCCATAAGTATTAATCTTATGATATCCTAGTTATGTTAAATATTTAGAAATGATGTTGTTGTTGTTGTTGTTCCGCAGCCAAGTTGTTTCTGATTGTTTAAGACCCCATGGACTGAAGCATGGCAGGCTTCATTATCCCTTACCATCTCCTGGATTTTGCTCAAGTTCCTATCCATTGCATTGGTGATGCCATCCAACCATCTCATACTCTGTCACTTTCTTTTCCTTCTGCCTTCAATCTTTCCCAGCATCAGGGTATTTTCCAATGAGTTGACTGTTCACATCAGGTGGCCAAAGTATTGAAGCTTCAGCTTCAATGATGTATGAAAGTCAAAGTGAAATTTGCTCAGTTGTGTCTGACTCTTTGCTACCCCATGGACTATGCAGTCAATGGAATTTTCCAGGCAAGAATACTTGAGTGGGTAGCCTTTCCCTTCTCCAGGGGATCTTCCCAACCCAGGGATCGAACCCAGCTTTCCCACATTGCAGGTGGATTCTTTACCAGCTGAGCCACCAGAGAAGCCCAGCAATACTGGAGTGGATAGCCTATCCCTTCTCCAGCAGATCTTCTTGACCCAGGAATTGAACTGGGGTCTCCTGCATTGTAGGAGGATTCTTTACGAGGTGAGCTACCAAGGAAGCCCTGTGAATGATATATATTCATGGTATATTAGCATTAAGATAAAAGCCCTTTATTTTCAGCCTATCTAAGCCTTTGCCAAGCCAGTCAAGAAGAATCCCCTCTTGGCTGCCATCTACAAACATCTGTGCTTCTGTGCTTCTTGTATTCAGGAATCCAGCTGAGAGAGAAAAAACAAGTGCAGTGAAAAGAATATTTGGGCTTCTCTGGTTGCTCAGTGGTAGAGAATCTGCCTGCCAGTGCAGGAGACATGGGTTCAGTCCTTGAGTTGGGAAGATCCCCTGGAGAAGGAAATAGCTAACCACTCCAGTATTCTTGCCTGGAGAATTCCATGGACAGAGGAGCTTGGCTGGCTACAGTCCCTGTGGCCCCAAAAGAGTCATGACTTAGTGACTAAACAAAAACAACAACCGTGAACTTCCAGATGTTCAAGTAGCACTTAGAAAAGGCAGAAAAACCAGAGATCAAATTGATACATCTGTTGGATCATCAAAAAAGCAAGAGAGTTCCAGAAAATCATCTACTCTGTTTATTGTATGTGCCAAAGCCTTTGACTAGGTAGATAACAAACTGTGGAAAATTCTTCAAGAGATGGAAATGCATCCCACCTGACCTGCCTCCTTAGAAATCTGTATGCAGGTCAAGAAGCAAGAGTTAGAACCAGACATGAAACAACAGACTGGTTGCAAATTTGGAAAGGAGTACGTCAAGGCTGTATATTGTCACCATGCTTATTTAACTGATACGCAGAATACATCATGCAAAATGTCTGGCTGGATGAAGCACAAGCTGGAATCAAGATTACTGGGAGAAATATCAATAACCTCTGATACACAGATGATACCACCTTATGGCAGAAAGTGAAGAAGAACTAAAGAGCCTCTTGATCAAAGTGAAAGAGGAGAGTGAAGAAGTTGGCTTAATACTAAAAATTGAAAAAAAAGAAAAATGATCATGGCATCCAGTCCCATCACTTCATGGCAAATAGATGGGGAAACAATAGAAAGAGTGATAGACTATTTTTGGGGTGACTACAGCCATGAAATTAAAAGATGCTTGCTCCTTGGAAGAAAAGTTATGACCAATCTAGACAGCATATTATAAAGCAGAAACATTACTTTTCTGACAAACGTCTGTCTAGTCAAAGCTGTGGTTTTTCCAGTAGTCATGGATGGATGTGAGAGTTGGACCATAAACAATGCTGAATGCTGAAGAATTGATGCTTATGAACTGTGGTGTTGGAGAAGAGTCTTGAGAGTCCCTTGGACTGCAAAGAGATCCACCCAGTCCATCCTAAAGGAAATCATTGGAAGGACTAGTGCTGAAGCTGAAACTCCAATAGTTTGGCCACCTGATGCGAGGAGCTCCTGCTGCGGCCCCTAAGTTTCAGTTGTGTCCAATTCTGTGAGACCCCATAGATGGCAGCCCACCAGGCTTCTCTGTCCCTGGGATTCTCCAGGCAAGAATACTGGAGTGGGTTGCCATTTCCTTCTCCAGTTAGGAACTGTCCCATTGAAAAAAACCTTGGTGTTGGGAAAGATTGTTAGGCAGGAGGAGAAGGGGATGACAAAGGATGAGATAATTGGATAACATCACTGCCTCGATGGACATGAGTTTTAGCAAGCTTCAGGAGTAGATGACTCACAGGGAAGCCTGATGTGCTGCAGTCCATGGGGTTGCACAGAGTTGGACACGACTGAGCAACTGAACTGAACTGAACAACAATAAGAGAAGTTATATACTATGCATCTGGAGAGTTGGTATTTACCCTCATGCTAAGTTCTTAAGCCATATCAGATATGCCTCATATGATCCTGTCACTGTCTGTTCCTTCATGGAGAATACATTCTTCTGAAGAAGACACTGAATAAGAAGAAAATGTTTTCAAATTGAAGGTTAGGATAAGACTTGGGAAGAAATTAGCAGCATGCTAAGATAGTGAACAGCAGGGAGGCCTTATCAGGGTAGACAGTGCTGAGAAGGAAGAATTTGAACTGAAACTTGAGGGACTGATCTCATAAAGGATAGGAAACCACTTGCCTAAAGTTCTTGAGTTTAAAAATGCAGTTTGCTGACTTAAGAATTGAAAAAGCACCCAGTGGCTGAAGAGGAGTGGACACAGAGCTAGAATTTTCAAACGGGAGGGCGGAAAGACCACTGTGGCCTGACTCTATGTGCGCATTTGAGGACCAAGGTCAAGAGTTTGGATTGCACATGCTTTCTTTGGTCAGGCCCCAAAGTGTTTTCTTAAGACAGCAATTAATTTCAACAAGTAGTTCATAAAAATAGACTTTATGTTCAAGTGATTGGTCCTCATTGATAAGCTTTAAGTAGTCCCTGCTCTCAAAGAACCCAGACTCTAGGGAGACAAATTTATAAACAGATAGTTAACATACAGCGTGATACATATACATGGCATAGTAATCAATAGTAATGATTCCCAGAAGGGTAATATTCAGTGGTTGATGAAGTAAAGTGTAGCCTCTTTGGGGAGAATATTTTACAATGTCTTGCAGGATTCCATCCTGGGCTTTCATGTCCTTGAGGTAGCTAGCATTCACTCCTTAACACTTTGTTTCATGCAGTTGTTTTCCTTCTTCTTTTGCGATGCATTCGAGTTTTAATCTAAGGTAGCTCGGATTGTAAGTGCTTTGCCTTTCTCTTTTGGAAAGGTAGAGAACCTGTTGATCACTAGTTGGGGAGCCAGAGACATCAAAAGGGGTTAAGTGAAGTGAGTCATTAGTTCTGAAGTAGTAGGGTCCAGGTTAAAGAGCAGAGACAAGGTTTTCAGAGAAAAAGAGAATAAATAAAGGCTAATTTAGCTGTTTTCATGATGGGTTAAAAGTCAGTAATTCCTTAGTCAAAATGGTTGACCTCTTGTCCCTCAGCTAATTCATCTCCTCACAGCAGGCAGTCAGTGGTATAGGCTGTTATTCCCATAATCTCAGTAACTCTTTGCATCGCATATAAATAGTGTACTTGAAGAGATTTATAAACTGACATGGGAATATCCCATTACATAGTTTTGAATATATGTAAAGAGTAAGTAGAAAAAGAGCATGAGTTCATTTATATAAAAAATACTTAATTTCTATACTTTTACATGTGTATGTATGTATAAGGAATGGTAGGAAAAATAACCCACACACCTATTTACTCTTTTTTTTCTTAAGGATTACCCATTTATTTTATTTTATTTTATTTTATTTATTTTAATTTTCTTTACATTATTGTGTTGGTTTTGCCATACATTGACATGAATCTGCCATGGGTATACATGTGTTCCCCTTCCCCAAGCCCCCTCCCACCTCCCTGCTGATTCCCTCTCTCTGGGTCATCCCGGTGCACCAGCCCTGAGCATCAAACCTGGGCTGGCGACCTATTTACTCTTAAGAAGAGGATTGCATTTTAGAAGATAATTGTGGATCATTTTCACTTTAATAAAATTATTTCAGCTATTTACAAAGAAATAGTAGTAATGAAATACATACTGATAATTAATTTGTATGTGTGTGTGGCTTACATTATCTATTATATATAATCTATCACTGTAGGATAAAGGCAAAAAATATGGAAAATATTTCAAAGATCCCAGATATCATTATTTTTGATAGCTGTCCATGGTATTATATCAATTTCAGATCCACAAAGGCCCACACAGTAAATACAACTAGAAAAGAAAAATTAAATTGGCTATTACTTTCTCATTGGTCCTAAAGAGTTTTTCACATTGATGTTAATATTGTGCTGTGGGTTGTTTGAGTTACAGTTGGTCTGTTTGTCCCTAGTGAAAGGAATTGGCCAGTTACATGCAGGCTAGAGGTTAAGATAAGGTTTTATCAGAAGAACTATAGTTCGGCTTCTTTATAAATCACTACCAGACTGAGGATTAAGCAAAAATAACTGTTCTTAAAATCAGAAATCCCTGAAAGCCACTTAATTTTCTTAAAGGAAATAAGATGTGTTTGATATGTAGGAGAAGGAAAATCTTTTCTGTAGCCAACTTTTCTAGGGCTTTGTGACAAAATGCAGATAAGAGAAAAATATACAGATTTATTTAATATAACTTTTACATGTTTGGGGGCCCTCATATGGAAATAAAGAGCCAAAGAATTGGCAAACTTAAGTGCTTGTACAATATATTAGGTTGAACAAAAAGAGACAAACATACAGGGCAGCTAAAGCAAGGTAAAAGTTATTGTAACAAGGTCTTTTCTTATAGAATCTTCTCTGCCTCCATTCCCTTTCTCTGGTGGTAAAATTGTTTCATTCCTCTTGGTATAAGGAAGGCCTCCTTCACGTCAATTTTATTTCCTGCTCTCAGGAAGAAAAGAGGAGGTCAGAATGCCCTTATTGTACCTACTAGTTTTCAAATACCTTTAGGTCAAAATTATCCTTATGCTAAAGTGGTGTATTTTGGAATTCCATATGCTGCCACCCTTCAGATCCCCGTGACTGGAGATCACATATGATTTAAGCTCATTGTCTTTAAACACCAAGCTAACTGGTGAATGAGGACCATCCCAGACACTTCAGGCTAGGTACTCCATTACCCCACCAAGGTCTCTGTCAGGTTTAAGGCAATCTATTAATTGCATATTTGCAACTTTTTCTTTTCTGTAAAGAATATGCATAATTTAAATAAAATTATTATACCTGCTGCCTTTGTCATTGCTCCTATTCCAGTTATAATTTCTCAAGCACCTAGTAGGTGTTGGTCATTGTAAGAGTTGTGTTGTTGTTGCTGTTGAGTCACTAGGTTGTATTGACTCTCTGTGTTCCAGTGAACTATAGCCCACCAGGCTCCTATGTCCATTGGGTATCCCAGGCAAGAATACTGGAGGGGGTTGCCATTTTTCTCTCCAGGGGATTTTCCTGATCCAGGGATTGAATCCACATCTCTTAAAATTGGCAGGCAGACTTTTACCATTGAGCCACCTAGGAAGCCCCCATAAAAGCTGTATTACTTTCTTAATTTTTATGACAACTTTGAAGGTTAAGATGGCATTATCTTTATTATGCAAAATGTGAAAATACCAAGCTGTAGAGATTTTAAGTAACTTGCTCTAGTTTATACCCCTCATAAGACAGAACAGCCTAGAGCTGAAGCTAGATCTTTCTAGACTCTATCCTTTCTATTACATCACATTCTCTTCTCTTCTTTTGTGAGATATCACTTCATTGATTCATTGTTTAAGGAGATTTATAGAATAATGGAGTGCCTCCCTGGTGTCTCAAATAGTAAAGAATCTGCCTGCTGTGTGGGAGAACTGGGTTCAATTCCTAGATCAGAAAGATCCCCAGAAGAAGGGAATGGCTGTCCACTGCAGTATTCTGGTCTGGAGAATCCCATGGAAAGAGAAGCCTGGCAGGCTACAATCCATGGGGTCACAAAGAGTCAGACATGACTGAGCGACTAACACTTTCAGTTTTTCATAGAATAATGGAAGGACAAAATCCTTTCCCATCCCAGCCAAATATGCTTAACATGGAATTTGAGCATAAAATGACAATTAAATTATATTTTTTCTTATTTTTAAGTTATTTGTATTTTTTGTAACAAGAGTTCTGAACTTTGACTAGATCAAGGAAACTCATACTTTTTAATAGCTGAACATATCATACCAATTTTTCCATTATTCTACATGAAAGTAGATTGATTTGCCTTATTTTACATGCATGTGTTTTCAGAACATAGTATTTACTTCTTCATGTCTTAGCACACTCATCTTGAACTGAGTTCATGTACATATACTGTGTTTGTTACCTAAAAGTTTCTTTATGGATTCTACATATGACTGTACTCATAACTGGACTGATGAGTTTAGGGCAGAAATACTCGAACTTTAGAGTATAAGAATCACCAAAATACTTGTTAAAAATTCAGATTCATGGAACCACTTCCAAAGATCCTGATTTAGTGAGTATGGGGTAGAAACTAGGAAGCTCTGTTTTTAAAAAATATCATGGGTAATTGGGTAACATAACTTTAAGGGAAAATGATTGGGTTAAAAGCTGAACCTTCTGGTTCTGAATGTACTAAAACTACAATACAGGTACACATCATGGAGTCATACTTGCAGGCTGTGAAATGAAAAAAAAAAAGAGAAAGTAAAAATAAGTAGACAAAAAAAGTAATTATGGAATCATGAATGGGGATAAGGTACAAGGAAAATAAATATTTTCTCTTGGATTTTCATTGAAAGTTTCTGCTGTTATTTCTATTTTTTTTCTTTTTTTTTTTTATTATTGTTTTTGCCATACATTGTCATGATATCACCATGCGTTTACATATGCTTCCCCTCGGGTCCCCCCTCCCTCCTCCCTCCCCCCCGGGAAATCTCGCTGCACCAGTCCCGAGCATCAATCCTGGGCTGGCGATTGATTAGACACATGACAATTAACATGCTTCAATGCCCTTCTCCCATCTCATCCCACCCTTACCCTCATCCACAAAGTCCACAAGTCTATTCTCTACATCTGCGTTCCTTTTGTTGTCTCCCATGTTGGGTTCTATTTTTATAGGAAATAATGAAATATAGTAATACTTTTCTATTCTCTGCATCTTGGTTTTGAAGTCGCTGACACTATTTCCGTGATAAAAAAAAATTCATATTCTGAAATCTACATGAAAATGTAATGTTTTGTAACTGCCAACAGTCAATTTCTTTAAATATTGTTTGCTTTAAGATTGTGCCTTGATCTTCAGTGACAAATTATGGATGACCTAATGATTTTTACTAATTTAAAACTTGTACATCTTGATTACTCACAAATTCTTAGGACTTAAACAAATTGTACGTATAAGCTGTTTGGAGCTAATAGGCATGTTATTATGATTCCAACTTAGTCTACATTTTGATTAGTAACTTTAATTTCTGCTTGCCCAGATGGGTGTGTACATACTCTGAAGTCAAAGAAAGAGTCAAAAGAAGTGTCATCAGAGAGAAGCTGGCGAACTGTGAAATTACTAGTTGCTGGGCTTTTTCCCTGAGTTTGACCATGTTTCAAACCACTATAGACAACATTTTCTGTAGTATAGAGCACTACTACCTTGTGGTACTTTATGCTGATTTGCATAAATCTGATCACCATGTCCATCTTCTAGAGTAACAGAAAATTGCTGAATGATTTGAGTGAAAACAGATTGGTGATGTTTTAGCACAGATGACACAGTAACAGTGACTGAGGTTTTTAATGTGTGCCTGTCCTGTCATCCTTCTTTTTAAAACTTGCGGAACCAACCAGGGTAGGGCTTTTTCTGAAATATAGTTTTCCCTTCCTGTCCTTCTAATTCCATTACTGTTTTAAAAATTATTCTTCATAGGCAATTTGATTTTCCTTGGCAGCATGAGTAATGGAATCATTATGTAAGAAAGCCTCAAATTATTAGTTGGTTTTCTTCCTTCTTCTTTTTCTTTCATTCTTTTTCTCCTTCCTTCCCTCCTCTACTTTCCCTTCCATTCTTCCACCTTTATTCCCTCCCTCTCTAATTTCCTTCCTTCTCTGTCTCTGCCCCCTCCATCCTACTCCTTTGATTCCCTCCACTCACTCACCCTATCTTTTGGTTTATCCTTCTCTTTTTTTCTTGCATTCATCAAATATTTATTTTAGTGCTTACCAAGTGACTCCTTGGGTGAGTGTAGCAGCCCCATGAAATTGTATTACTCACCTTCTCAGAATCCCATGACCGAACAACCAGAAGTCCTCAGAGTAGGAGATTCTAGGCAAGGATGATTTCTGGCAGACTCTCTTTCCCTGAGAGCTTCCTCAGCAGAGCTGCTTTCACCCACAGGGTTTGTTAGCATGCAGGAAAATAGACTCTTAGCCACTCATAGGAATGTGACACAATGGGTTAGCAGCAGAGATTTCTGAATGCCCAGTCATGCCATAAAGTCATTTGAAAGTTGGAGGAAGACCTGTCTCCTTTTCTTGGCATTGCAGTGAAGCCTTGTGTCCTACTGTAACTAAAGAATCAAAGCAAGTACTGTGTGCTTCTAATTTCATTTGTGTTAAAAGACAAAGCATTTTCATGCAAAGGTACCAAGCTGTGTAAAGGGTTATGAAATTTGTAGAATATTTTCTGCCAGAAACTTACCTCGCCTATTTTTCATACTGTGTTGATTAAAAGGATTAAGCAATCCTTAGTGCAAATAGGACACGGGAATGATTGATCACAATCTGTTCTTGGGTGTGGAGTACAAACTGCTTATGACATTTTGAGAGTTTGCAAATAATCTTGGGTTAAGAATCTATTTTTCCCCGAAAACCCTTATAAAAATAAACCAGATTCCCCATCTTCTTGGGAGGGAAAACTAGTATAAGTAAGACTGATGTGTAGCTAAGAAGTCAATGATGGTGCTGCATTAAAATGTCAGTTTCAAAGCATTTGAATATACTTCCTGTGTAAAAGTTACCGAATCAAACTTGCTGTCTTTTTGAAGAAAACAAATGCCAGTTATTATTTACATATACTTATTTTTTTTCCTCTTTTACTGTTCAGATTTTTATTGAGAGAGGCTTCACGGCTTCTCTACAGTATAATTTGGTGGTGATTGTATTGATAGTGGTGGCTGAAACTGACACTGTTGGAATTGATTTACCTTTATTTTCTCATTCAGTCCTTAACAGCAATGCTGTGAGATAGGAACTAGAATTGTCTCTGTTCTGTAGCTGAGCCAGTTCAGTTCAGTTCAGTCACTCAGCCATGTCTGACTCTTTGCGACCCCATGGACTCTAGCACGCCAGGCTTCCCTGTCCATTACCAAGTCAGGGAGCTTTCTCAACCTCATGCCCATCGAGTCGGTGATGGTATCCAACCATCTCATCCTCTGTTATCCCCTTCTCCTCCTGCCTTCAGTCTTTCCCAGCATCAGGGTCTTTTCCATCGAGTCAGTTCTTTGCATCAGGTGGCCAAACTATTGGAGTTTCAGCTTCAACATCAGTCCTTCCAATGAATTTTCAGACCCAATTTCCTTTAGGATTGACTTGTTGGATATCCTTGTAGTTCAAGGGACTCTCAAGAATCATCTCCAACACCATAGTTCAAAAGCATCAATTCTTTGACACTCAGCTTTCTTTATATCCCAACTCTCACATCCATACATGACTATTGGGAAAATCATAACTTGGACTAGACAGACCTTTGTCAGCAAAATAATGTCTCTGCTTTTTAATATGCTGTCTAGGTTGTTCATAACTTTTCTTCCAAGGAGAAAGCATCTTTTAATTTCATGGCTGCGGTCACCATCTGCAGTGATTCTGGAGCCCAAGAAAATAAAGCCTGTCACTGTTTCCATTGTTTCCCCATCTGTTTGCCATGAAGTGATGGGACCGGATGCCATGATCTTAGTGTTTTGAATGTTGAGTTTTAAGCCAACTTCTTCACTCTCCTCCTTCACTTTCATCAAGAGGCTCTTTAGTTCTTCACTTTCTGCCATAAGGGTGGTGTCATCTGCATGTCTGAGGTTATTGATACAGATTTCTCAGTAGCTGAGCCAACTAATACACAAACAAAATAGTAATATTGCCAAGGCTACACAGCTAGTAGGTGAAGGGACAAGATTCTAAGACCTGTGCAAACCTGCTTCTGCATGGAAAAACAACTTAAGTAAGTGTTAGTTCTCTTTTTTTTGGATACTTTCTCTCCTAGGACAAATATGATGCATAATTTGGTGTGGCCTTAATCACATCTAAAAAATGTAAATACATTGTGAACCTGCTTCACTGTAGAAGGTAAATAAGAATGATGCATTGCCTGTATTATTTAAAATATATTGGGACATCCATTTTGAGTCAGAGCTCTCAGTTAACTTGGCTTGATTTGCGGTATTTCAGTAGAACAGGGAGAAATGAAGGACTTGCAGCAAAGCTTGGTGGTTATTGAATGATTTCCCATCAGTTACTCTGTACTCTACCTCTTGTCTTACTTTAGAAAGTGAAAGTGAAAGTCACTCTGTCTATTGGACTACTTTGTGACCCCATGTATTCTCTGGGTCAGAATACTGGAGTGGCTAGCTTTTCCCTTCGCCAGGGGATGTTCCCAACCCAGGGATCGAACCCAGGTCTCCAGCTTTGCAGGCAGATTCTTTACCAGCTGAGCCACAAGGGAAGCCCCAGAAGCAGTAAATAAAACTGAATGGCATGTTTCTGAAGCTACATTAATCTTAACGTTGAATTCAGTGGGTACAATTTAAAAATATGTTTTTTTTTTTGTTGTTAGCAAAACACTTTTTTACATTATTCAAAGTTTCAAGATTCTTTTACTTCCAATAAATGATCTTTGGTGGTAAACTACAAGATAACTTAGAATTAGGAACAATTATTTTTCTCCAACAAATACATGAAACAAGTTTTAGAAAACATATGACAATAGCTTTATACTTTACATGCCATGATTTTTGTTATGGAATTCATAATTTAAAAAGATCAATATGTTTATATCTGTCTTTTGAAACATTTTAGACTACTAGACTTCCCTTCAGTTCTAAGAAAAGTAGAAAAAAGTTCATATTTTCCTAGAATATTTTTTAAAGTTTAATTGGCTCTCCAATTGTTTACATGATAGCACTTTTTATAATTTAATATTTTCCCTATGTAAATGTGTAAACAAGCAAACAACAACAATAGCAGTCTCCTAGTCAGATTATCCATATGTTCCTTCCGCAAGAAAATGTCTGATGTTGGTCGTCTAATTAGTCAGATCTTAGGTAGAGGTAGGAATGTGCAGGGATTCATACCAAGAATTCGATTACATGTAGTTTTAAACTAGCTTAATGTGTTGTGCCTTTGGAGGAATTATACATTTTTTTATATAAGCACAAAAAAAATGACTACTGGTTTTATTGAAAATATGGGCTTTAAAGAATAATGACAGTTTGATGAGAAGGAGATACTGAAATAAATTATATATAATAGTTTTTCTCTCATCAGGGTTATGAGGAGTAAGAGTCAATTCCTAGGGCTACCTTAACAAATTACTAGAATACAAATGGGGTGACTTATAACCACAGAAATTTATTGTCTTTACCTCACAGCTTTGGAATGGAGTTTGAAATCATGGTCCAAGCTCTCCAAATCTTCTAAAAAGGGTTCCTTCCTTGATTTTTCTAGGCCTAATTCCAGTCTCTGCCTCTGTCTTCACGTGATTGTCTTCTCTCTGTGTCTGCTTCCACACGGTATTCTCCTTCTTGTACATCTCTCACTCCTCTTCTCATAAAGACACCAGTCATATTGGATTAAAGCCCCCACCCCCCCACCCCGTGCTTCCCTGGTAGCTCAGACAGTAAAGCGTCTGCCTGCAGTGCAGGAGACCTGGGTCAGGAAGATCCCCTGGAGAAGGAAATGGCAACCCACTCCAGTATTTTTTCCTGGAAAATCCCATGTACAGAGGAGCCTGGCAGGCCACAGTCCATGGGATCACAAAGAGTCAGACATGACTGAACGACTTCACTTTCTTTCTCTCTACTACAGCATCACCAGATCTTAACCTGATTACATCAGGAAGGACCTTAATGCATATTAGATCACATAGGTAGGTACTGGAGTTCTGCATTGCAACGTATCCTTTTGGGAGGACACAATTTAGCCCATAATACTGAATATAAATATATATATATAGAAGTATTTTGGAGAATGTGAGGACTTAATGGGAGAACTATTGCTATATGTCTATTTTAGTTAGTAAGGGTCATTTTAAAATATAAACTTTATATAATATTTAAAAAAACATTCTAGCAGCTACACTATTCATATTAAGAATCACATTTCATCCCAGTTTTATAATAAATGAGTCAGAATTATTTTTGATCTGCATTTTGCATGTAGATACTTAAATAGAATACACATTTATGAATTTATGGTTTGACGACTTTTTCTACCTTTTATTCACTTAAGCCATTATTTTATTTTTAAGAACATGCTTATAAATACACATGAGCAGAATGTGACTTCATCATTTGTTGATAAAGGGGAGGTTAAAAAATGAGAGTGTAATTCACGTTGACACTCCTCGTGTGTTGTGTCAATATGAAATACAAAATTATTTTCTCTGTCCAGTGGGGATTGGAGGAAAGTTCCAGTGATCACAGAAGGATAGTTGTAGGCTTCTAGTGTGTAGAGCAATTTTAAGAAAGTATCCTCAGTTCATGTGGGGCAATGTCAGATTCAACTGTTCCTATGTTGGACCCTTGGAATACTTTCAGTAGGGTCTATTAATGATATGCCTTACATGCAGCTGACATTTTAAAGTCCTTGCTGCTTTTCAAAATGTGTGGGCACTAAAGATGTCTTCTTACTCCTGAGAATTGATTTCATACTCACCAGGAGCTTGTGATGGATTTTCTCCCATGGTGGGAATTATCCCTGAATATCTGAGGGCAGCAATTGGCCTAGATAAAGAATCTATCATGAACTGTCTCCTTAAAGAGCAAGATTTGTGCATTAGAACTAAGCAATATTTAGTTTAATTCCTAGTCTTTTTTCTGTGATTCTAAACCATTTGACAAAGCTCTGCCTAGTGTGAACAGACTGGTTAGGAAACGTATTCATCTCATGACCTTGGCCGTTCCTTTGTATTTCTTAAAAATGTATCTCACCAGGAACTCAAAGCTCCCTAAGAATTCTGAAATAATGACTATATTACTCTCTCAGCCAATAGAGCTACATTTTACTTTGAATGAAATGTAGTATACAGGGGAGAATTTTGATTGATTAAGCTGTACATTGTGTCAGTTGATTTTATCATAATTTTTTTCTTTCATTTTAAAAAATGTGGAGATTGATTTGAAACTAATTAATATAGTTTCAGAAGCTGGCATGACAGACAGCATGTTGATGGCTGATAACAAACCGTGTTAGAATTATCAATGTGTTTTCATTGACTTTTGACCTATTAAAACTTAGCTCCTGAGAACCTATTAGGCTACAGAAAGTTAATGCTGATGGGCAGGCACTATTATTTTACAGCCATGAATGAGAAATCAGTCCGTTATGGTTTGAAGATGGACAAAGTCTTATGGCCACATGGCTAATGACAGTACCTCAATGAGTGTACCTGTATAATCTAAAATTGGGATTTTATTTAAGAGAGCCATATTTCCATTTCTTATGTGATATAGAGATACCTTGAATTTTTCACAAAAACAAATTAACAAAATTTCTCTCAAATATTGAAACAGTACTTTAAAATGAAATGTTGACTACAATAATTTATTTAATCTCTCTTCTATAAACTCATTTCACTCATTCTTCCCAACACATATTTATGCAAGACTGTCATGGCTCAGCTGGTAAAGAATCTGCTTGCAATGCAGGAGACCTGGGTTCAATCCCGGGTTGGGAAGATCCCCGGGAGGAGTGAATGGCTACCCAAGAATACTCCAGTATTCTTGCCTGGAGAATTCCACCAACAGAGGAGCCTGGCAGGGCTACAGTCCATGGAGTTGCAAAGAGTCAGACCCTACTGAAGCGACTAACACTTTCACACACATTGGTGAACCAGAGAGATATTCCCCTGCTCTCATGATGATTTTATTTTGGGGTCAAAGTAAAGTGCAAGTGAAAGTCACTCAGTCGTGTCTGACTCTTTGCAATCCCATGGATTATACAGTCCATGGAATTCTCCAGGCCGGAATACTGGAGTGGGTAGCCTTTCCCTTCTCCAGGGAATCTTCCCAACCTAGGGATTTCCCATACTGCAGGCAGATTCTTTACCAGCTGAGCCACAAGGGAAGCCCAAGAATACTGGAGTGGGTAGTATATCCTTTCTCCAGCAGATTTTCCTGACCCAGGAATTGAACTGGGGTCTCCTGCATTGCAGGC